>CM061263.1:615000-1040000 GCA_030848825.1 Tadarida brasiliensis | reverse complement strand
CTGCAGGAAGCTGCTCGAGTCTCCACCAGTCTGTCTGCAGGTGGAAAGACGATCCTTCAGGCCATGCTCAGAGCTTCCAGGGATTTATGAGCTGAACAACCCCAGGAATCCCCTCAGAGCCAGGACTCATCCATGCTGCCCTCAGGCCAAGTAGAGAGAATCTGATGAATACATGAGTTTTCGGAGTAAACCCTAGAAAGTCTTCCCCGAGCACAAGAGCTAAGCTAGCCTCAGAGTGAAGAATATCCTAGACCTGAGCTAACAGAGCTTAGGGGAACGTCTTTAAGAAGATCGACATAGCCTGAAAGTAACACAAACGCCACCCACAGGAAACTCAAACCTTTCCAAGGAAGGCAACAGAACACCCTGCACCAACGGCCACAATGCCAAACACCCAACCAGAAATTAGTAAACACACAGGAAATGCCACCTGAACCAGCCCATTAAAAAAATACCTTGGCCCTGGCTGGTTTGGCTCAGCGGTTATAGCATCAGCCTGTGGACAGAAGGGTCGCAGGTTAATTGCCAGTCAAGGGCACATACCTGGGTTGCAGGTTCAATCCCTGGTCCTGGTCGGGGTCAAGTGGGAGGCAACCAATCGATGTTTCTCTCTCTCTCTCCCTCTCTCCCTTCTACTCTCTCTAAAAATCAATGAAAAAATATCCTCAGGTGAGGATCAACAACAGCTATATATATATATATATACCCCAAAGTGACTGAGATGCAGGAATCCACCAGCAAGGTTAAAACAGCCGTCACAAATGTGTTTAAGGGTTTAAAAGAACACGTGGTCATACCAAACAGAGAAAAAGAAACAATAAAGACGAAACAAATGAAATTACCAGTGTTAAAAAACACAGCATCTACAGTGACTACACACTGGATGAACTTATGAGCAGATTAAACTCAGCATAGGCACATAAATTTGAACTTGAAAATGGAACAGTAGCAACGACCCTAAGGAAGGTGTAAAGGAAGGAAATGCTTACAGAAATTCACAGAGCCTCAGCTACCACGGTCCAATATCCATCTATCCCATATACCCATGATTGAAGTCCAAAAAAGGAGTTACAGAAAAATATTTGAAGAAATAACAGGCTTTTTTTCTAAATATGATGAAAACCTTAAATCCCCACCTAAAGCTATCCATCGGGGAACGTTCTCACTGGCCTGATGTGGGACGATGGGACCATCAGAAGGAATGAGAACCACTACTGATTGCCGCTCACCAAACATAAAATATGGATGTTCACAGTGACACGCAGAAGGGGCGGCTGCTTGAACCAGCATATTTCATTTAAAATTGGTGAGAGAAAATGCTTCTTTATGGAAAAATCCCAGCCATTACTCAAAAGAAAAGTTAGAATTAGAAAATCGCCATTTTTCAGCTCTTGGTGACATAATTGATCTGCTCCGTAACCATGCATGGCAACCTTTCACATCCATCCGGTGAGACGGTGACGGGGGAGATGACCCTGCTGTCCTGACACCGAGTCCCAAGTCCCGCCTGCCGTGATGCGCAACAGGCCCAGGCCGGGGAGGAATGAGCCTGAGCGCACCGAGCCTCGGACCCCTCTAGCCACCCCCACGAAACGCAGGACACACGCTCCTCCAACCCACCCATGGCCCTTAGAGGAAGACGAACATCGGTAGGAAATACACACCTGAAAGCAGCTACCCACCAGACTCAAACAATACCCCGGACAGCCGAGAAGTTGTGACTATGGACTGGAAATTATAAAACATCCAAGATGACTGTAACTTTTGTTCGATGTGATCGTGATATATTGGCTTTAGGGAACAGACGGACGGTGGGTGGATGGACGAACGGACGGGAGGGTGGATGGATGGTGGATGGACACACAGGTGGATGGATGGATGGATGGATGGATGGATGGATGGATGGACTGATCGATCGATTGATAGATATGGATATAGCTATAGATTGCAGATGTGTGTAATCCTTTTAAGCAAAAATACTAAGTATTTATGGTTGAAATGACGTGATGTCTGGAATATGCTTTAAAATATTTAAGAAGATCTTTGAAGAAATAGATGATGCCCTGGCTGGTTGGCTTGCCAGTTAGAGCACTGGCCTGGAGACCGAAGCGTTTTGGGTTCTATTCCAGTCAAGGGCACATGCCTGGGTTTTGAGTTTGATCCCCGGCCCTCGTCGGGGTCACGCAGGAGGCAACCAATTAACATGTCTCTCTCACATCGACGTCTCTCTCTCTCTCCGCTCCCCTCCCCTTCCTTCCTTCCACTCTCTCCAAAATATTCAACGGAAAAATATCCTCGGGTGAGAATTAACCAAAAAAATTTTTTTAATTTTTTTAAGAAATAGATGAAGAAATTGTTGGCACAATGCTTTTTTTTGAACTGGGGTGGTGTATACATTGGTGTTTACAATACTATTCTTTCCTCTCTTTGAGATCTTTTATTGAAAAATGCTAAAATATTTTGTTGACTAAGCGAATGAGTGAATGACTTGCCACGAGGCGGTGCAGTGTCCGCCTCGAGTATAAAGAATCGGGAGTCAGGAAACACAACCAGTCGTGAAGAACACGCTATTCCATAAGAAAATAGAAAGGAGAAGAGTTGCGTGCAGCAGAAATAAAATTACTGAACAGAGCGGACGAGTAAGTGAAAGCTTCACTCCCAGAACCTCCGTTTGCTCTTCCGTAAATGAACGTCAGACCGGATGGAGCCTGCAGTCTCTCGCTGCTGGTCAGGCTCCCGCCGCTCAGCTGGAAAAGAACGTGCAGGGCCTGGAGAATGCATCTCTGTGCATAAATTCTTTCGTGTCAGTGAAGACCTTCAAAAACACGAAGAACTCGATGCACACTGGGATGCCCAGCAGACAGGACGTGGATGTAGAGTGAACTTGAGCTATGTGATAAAAATTTGAAGTGAGGGTGGGTGGCACTGTGCCCTGGGACCCTCACACACTAGTTGAAGACTCTGTCTGCCGGAGGAGGGCTGTGGCTGAGCCCTCTAGCAGGGTGCACTCACCAGAAAGGAGGATGCACAGGAAGGGACTTGGCATCTGCTCACTGGAGGCCCCTCAGCTCAAGGTAGGGACTCAGTGAATGGATATCACTGCACGGGACCCATGACTCTTTTTTTTTATCCTCACTCGAGGACTTTTTTTTTTTTTTTTTTCCATTTATCTTCAGACAGAGCGGGAGGGAGAGAAGGAGGAAGTGAGAGAGAGAAACATCGATGTGAGAGAGACACATCGAGGGGTTGCTACCCACACGACCCGACCAGGGCCGGGGATGAACTGCAACCGAGGTACATGCCCTTAGCAGGAACCGAACCCGGGACTCTCCAGTCCATGGGCCGACGCTCTAACCACTGAGCAAAACCGGCTAGGGCGGGACTCATGACTCTTGAGGAATCTGTTGATGGAGCTGGGTTTGCCCTGCTCGGGGAAAAATATAAAAATAAGAGGGCGCATGGGAGAGGTCTCCAAATATTTGAAGAACTGTAGAAATTGTTTTCATGCGTATGTGTGTGTGTGTGTGTGCGTGCGTGTACGTATGTGTGCGTGTGTGTGCATGTGTGTGCGTGTGTGTGTGTGTGTGTGTGTGTGTGCCCTCCATGGGCAGACCTGAAATCTTTGTCAAGAAGTGAGAGAAAGAAGCTCGATGTAAGGATGACGTTTCTTTGTGCTTAAATCTGGGTTGTCAGAGGTTGTTCCTGGTGATTTTATCCATGTCACGAAAACATAAGCAGCTCCCCGTGTTAGAGGCTGTTCTCACCGGCGGACCGAGCAGAGGCAGAGAAAACCTCAACAAAGAATTTATGGGGGAGATCCAAGGACAGGTCAGACCACAACGTGGGGGTCTGAGATTCACTCTGAGAGGATGGCGAAGTTTTGCATGTCACCCTCTCTCGGCCCTGGGTCTGTTAGCGTCACCCCTCTATTGAGGCGTGAAGAGGACCACTGGGGACGCATGAAGGGTGCATAGCTGCTCACGCATAACAGACACAGAACAGACCCGAGGTTTCCTCAGACCCTTTGGCGAAGAGTTCCACCCACACCCCGCGGTCATTCACCTTTCTGCACAGAACCGGGGCGACCTCGGGGGACGCCCTCCCCTGCTCCTGTCAGTGGTAAACGCCGCCCCCGCGGCCCTGTCTCTTGCCTGTGCTTTATGAATAAATTATCGAACACAGTGTTTGGCTTCCCTGCTGGCATCCCGACGCTGCGGATAATGGCACACGCAGCGTTACACGGAGATGCATTATTAATCGGCAGCTACCACCTCAGGAATCTTCCGACGAGCACAGAAGCGCAATGAATCAATCTCACATGAATTCTTTGTTCTTCAATTTCTCCGCATCTCCTGAGAAGGTCTCAGAAATGCCCCCTGGCGGCTCCTTTGACGGCGGCCGGCCCTCCTGGGCTGCATCCAGCCCTGCTCTCCCCTTTCGGGGCCTGTGTCCCCTCCGGGGGGACCGACAAGTCCGGCAAATGACGGACTCGCACTTCCCCTGCATCTGGTGAGGTGACGGGAGGGAGAAGTCCCTCTGTGCCGGCCTGACCTCGGGAGAGGTCGTCCTGCAGGGGGCTGGGCTGCAGGGTGAGCCCTGACTGCGCAGGGGTCCCCGCGGTTCGACTCTGCTGCCTGGAGCAGTTGAAGGGTGACGCGGACACACCTTCCCTTAGCTTGAGGTGCTCACACCTCTGCCTTTGCTCCAGACACGCTGGTCCAGACGGCCACGGGCTGGTCCGAGCGGCAGTTTTAGGGACGAAGACTCGGCAGCTCAGGGTGGCAGATGTCCAGGGGACTCGCCCTCCAGGACGTGGGCGCTCAGAGGCTGCGTGTGCTGGGCGTCGGAGACCAGAGGGCCAGGCCGCACGGGGATCTGTGGCGGGGCACCCACTGTCAGCGCTCCCCAGGCTCTGGACAGTGACGGGTTTCAGACCACCCCTGGGAAACGTAGCAGCCTCCACGGGACCCGCTCTGTCTACCGTCTCCGACTCGGCATCTTCGCTCAGGGGCGGCAGAGCAGCTTGGTGTGCCCCCAGCTGCCACGTCTGCCCGTTGGGACCCCCAGCCCTGAACATCTGCTCCCCGACGTCCTCTGTGCCCATCCACTCCCAGCCTCCTTCCAGCCTCCTGGCCGGTCTGGACCTGCCTGGCTCTTCTCTCCCTCCCTCCCTGGCTCGGCTGAGCGCCCCGTCTGCAGGTGCCCTCCCACCACGTCGCTCAGGTGTCCAAAGACCCGAGGGAAGGGCTGTCCGGCCCCCTTCCGCAAGTCCACCAACTGGCCCACCTGCTGAGCTCTTCAGTGAGGATCCAGGACAGGTGGTTCGGGCGGGAACAAAGACGCCCCCATCGGAGTCCTGAGCCAGCACAACGAACGGTCTGGCAGCCTGGGTAGGAACGGAAGGACCAGGATCCTCCCGGGAGCAGGTCAGTGGGGACCGGCCTTTCCTCACTCTGGCTGTGTGTCTCGCCCAGTTCAAGGCTCCGTGTGTGCAAGACGGTGACCCGGCTGGGAGGAGCCAGGAAGGGCCCAGGTGACGTCTCCCCGTGGGTGTGGTTTTCACTCTCCTGACGACTAGTGATGCCGAGCGCCTTTCCATGTGTCATATGAGGGATCTGAAAAAAGAAAAAAAGAAAAAAAAACAGACTCGTAGACACACAGATCTAACTGATGGCTGCCGGAGGAGGGTGGGGAGTGGGTAAACGGCAAAGAGGTGTAAGGGGTACACGATTCCAGTTATAACATACATGAATAGAGTCGACGACATTGCAATATCTCTGCACGGTGACAGGCGGCAATCAACTTACGGTGGGGATCACATCGCAAGGGGTACGAATGTTGAATCTCTGTGCGGTACTCCTGAAGCTAATAAAGTATTGTATGCCAGCTACACTTTTTTATTTTTTTCTTTATTGATTTTAGAGAGAGGAAGGGAGAGGGAGAGAGGGAGAGAAACATCAATGAGAGAGAACATGGATTGGCCCCCCACTGGGGATCAGGCCCACAACCTGGGCATGTGCCCTGACCGGGAATGGAACCGGTGACCTCTTGGTGCATGGGTCGACGCTCAACCACTGAGCCACACCGGCCAAGCACCAACTATACTTTTAATAAAATATTTAAAGAAAGAAGAAGGAGATGAAAAGAACCCCAGGCCCTGAGAGGTCCGGGATGGCGTTCAGCACCAAGGTCAGCTCCTGCCCAGCCCTGGCCTACACCTGGGCTCTGGGGGAGCAGAGGGGGGACCAGGGCTGGTGCACATGGCAAGCCTTCTCCTACGGCCTCTGGCACAGGGTCCACGCCGCTCCCTTGGGTTGCCTCCCTGCCTGTCTGTGGTGTGCTCGGCTCATGACGTAGAATTCTCTCCTGGCCGTCAGCGGGGAGGCCCCCTCGGGCCGCCCGCCGCACCTACGGGTGCCCACACCGGTCAGCGAGGAGGAGGCACAAAGGGTTTATAGGAGGAAACTTAATCCCTGAGACGGAGAAAAGTTGGTCCCAGTTTGTGGGTCTTTTCCATTACGTTCGTTCCGAAGCTTTTATTAATTTAGTGGGGCGTTTTAATTAAAATCTCAATGAATAATTGAAACGCAGTTTTTGATTATACTGGAGCTGGTACCATTTTCAGCTGTAATTGTAACTAATAAATTAGTTAAATAGGTAAGATGATGAAATCCCGTCTCGAGTGGAACACTGATAATTTCAAGAATTTATCTACATGTCATTCAGAGGATTTACGCAGGGGCAAAAATAGATGATCAGAAGGAAAAGCAGAACCAAATCTTATTAATCAGCCAGGTCTGCTGCTCACTAATAATTCACGCCGGCCCCCTGGGGGAAAGGGGACATCACAGGGTTCTCCCAGGGATCCTCTGGTTACTTCCCCCGCTTTCCGCTGCAGGCTCCTTGCAGAGACTGGCAGGGGGCAGCTCTGGATGTCCCTGACCCACGGAGCTTCAGAGACAGCCTGTCCCCGGTGGCACACCCTCGCACGGTCCCTGTCCAGTGAGCCTCTGCTTCCTCTCCCCCTTGTGTCTTTCTCCTTCCAGCCTCTCTGTCAACACCCACCAGGGAGAGACAGACACGAAACAAAACTAGACACTGCCTTCATGGTTTATGAGGAGGTGACGAAAATTCAGGCAGGGAGGGGACAGAGCGTTGGACCAGAGGCAGGGATGACGGGGGCATTGAGCAACATCCAGAAGCAGCTGCAGAAACTCGGGGCCCAATGGGTCCCCCTCCGCAGCGCGCCCAGGGGGTCCTCCCAGGTGGAGAGGGAGGCCGCCCTGCACCCAGGCCCGGCACTGGCATGATCACCTGCCCACCGCCTTCTCTCTCCCAGCACAAATGGGCGATCGGGACCTGAGAGAGACGCCGTTCTCCCCGGGTCCTGGAAGGGTCCCGTGCTCCGTGGCCGGCAAGCCTGTCAGAGCCGAGCAGAGCGGCAAACGGTGAAGGGGTCACCCTGGTGGGCAGTTGTGGGGAGATAATGTCCACCCAGTGAGAAAGCCCTTCTCGTCCGGTTTCCTGGGGCCCACACACCTGTCCCCCAGCGGGACGACTCCCCGAGCCGCCTGACCCGGCAGCCACGGAGCGAGTATTTCCTGGGCGCCTGCACGTGGCCTTTGCCACTGACCCCTGTCCCCTCCCACGAGCACCCGGGCAGGAGTGGTCCTGGCTCGTCTGGACGCCCCGCAGCAGCTGCACCCACATCACAGAAGTCGTGGAAAGAGACGGTTGTCGATAAAATGCGTCTCTGCTCAGCCGCGGGCCGTGATGTCGTGTCTCTCAGCGTGGCAGATCCTTGGCTGCCTCAGTGTCACCCGTGGGCAGTCCCACACCACCTGAGCCAGGATCACCCGAACTGCCCCCTGGACGGCACCCCATCAGGGCCCTGGGCACAGCACCTGCTCTTGGGGCGCTTTGGGGCTCTTCTCACACTGGGGTTCGAGAACCGTGACGTGTTCGTCTCTCCTGCGCCGCAGGGGCTTATTTCAGGGTGGGGACGATTCGTTCTGTAGGTATCCTTAGCACTTTCGACACGTGGAGTGAACAGACAGCGTCCGAGCTCCCAGCAGGTACGTCTGCCCCTCCTCGCCGTGGGCTGCCCGGCCAGGCCTCCGTGGGTGGCTTCCCGAGACGCCCACTCCGCCGTGTGGACACAAGACGACCTGTCCCAGCGTCACAGTCAGCCCCGGGCTCTCACTCCGCTCTGGGCAGACTCTGCTTCGGCTGTTTTCATCAGTTTTCTTTTTTCAGTTTACTTTATTGTTTCCATCACCATTTATCCCCCTAGAGCCTCTTCACCTCCCCCACCCCTCCACCGACAAGCACCACACTGCTGTCCGTGTCCGTGGCTCGCTCTCTCTCTCTCTCTCTCTCTCTCTCTCTCCCTCTTTCTCTTTCTTTTTCACTCAACCCCTCCACCCCCTCCACCCCGCCCCCAGAGCTGCTTGCCCGCTCTCTAACTGGGCGTCTGTCTCTGTCTAGCCTGGTAGTTCAGTTAGTTCATTACATCATTGCACTTGTCTTTCTCTGACCGGGTTATTTCACTCCCGTAACGCTCTCCGGGTCCCTCCCCGCGGCGCGAAGGGTAGGATCTCCTTCCTTTCCACGGCGGAGCGGTGTTCCACGTGTGAACGTGCCACAGCTCTTCCGTCCACCCGTCCACTGAGGGTCACTCTGCATGTGTTTTCTGCCGCAGCCGACAAACCTCCAAATGTCGCATACGACAGGTTTACGATCTTCGAGTTTCGTGGGTCAGGAGTGGCTGGGCCTGGGGGAGCTGGCGTCACAAGCTAAACTGCATCCCCTCCCCCAGATTTAAATGGGAAAATCCTCCACCCCACCTGGCTGTATTTGCAGATGGGGTCAGCGGGGCCCCAGGGTGGGTCCCCCCTAATTCAATAGGACAGCTGTCCTTATAAGAAGAGGAGTAGCCCTCGCCGGTTTGGCTCAGCGGTTGGAGCGTCGGCCGGCTGACGAATGTGAAGGACATATGTGTCTGTCATTTCACTTGTCATCCAATCCCAAAGGTTCCCCACTTTGCCTTCTCCCGCCTCCTACCTATCGCCAGTGGGTGTCAGGTAACCCACTGCGCCTCCTCCTCTGACCGTAATGTATAAATAAGGTGCGAAACGGCCCTTCTCGGCAGCATTTTCTCAGTCCGTTGAGATTTTGCTTCCCGGAAATTGTCGACAGTTTGGCTCAAATAAACCCATAAAGATATTTACAGGTTTGGACGTTTCTTACATCAACACAGGTTTCTTGGTTTCTACCCATTTTTCTCGTGTCAAATTAAACAAATTAAATTACCACCTGTAATATCCCTACTTTTTATTTATTTTTTAAATCTTTTCAGTGATTTTTTTTTTAGAGAGAGAGGAAGGGAGAGAGAGAGAGAAACACGGATCGGCCGCCTCCTGCACGCCCCCTACTGGAGATCGAGCCCACAACCTGGGCACGTGTCCTGACCGGGAATCGAACCCGGACCTCTCAGTCCATGGGGCGATGCTCAGCCACTGAGCCGCACCGGCCGGGCAATGTCCCTACACGGTGAATGTTTTAAGGTTTTCTTGGTAGCTACATGCAATCTATTTTTTATGCATTCAATCAATATGACAAATGCAGCTTTTTTCCTGGAAGAACACGAATTACATCGTGCCGTTCCCTGTCCCCGCCCAGTGTCTCCACGCTGACGTCCTGGTACAGGGGTGCCATCCCAGCCGAGGGGGTGCAGACCCCACTGTGCCCCACGTTCCGTGTGGTGCGGGCGTCTCGCGGGGGCTCTGCGGCCACGGTGAGCTGTTCCTCCCTCTGGGCTGTGCTGCTTCGCATCTGACGTCAATCCAATTAAATTCCCTATAAATTGGGCCATTTATCATTGTATAATGATCTCCTTTCCCCCCGAATGCCTTTAGGTTTAAATCCCTCCTCGTGGGAAGTTAAAATTGCTGTTCGTTTATATCCCGCCTCTCTGTGTCACTTAATTTTAAGTGTTTCTTATACATCACAGGGCAGGATTTTGTTTTCTAAATCAGTCTGCCCTCCTCTGTCACCGGGAGGAGAAAGTACTCGGTTCGCATTAAGACCGCTCTGTTTTCTCTCTGTGCTTATTTACTTTCAACTCAGCTCATTCTGAATGCTCTCTCTCTCTCCTTTTTTTTTTTTTTTTTTTGATATTTCATCAAGTTTGCATTTATTTTCTCTCTTTTTTCTTTCAACTTCTGCGTTTTCCCGGCGGCTCTGGTGCCCCCCCACCCTCCTGCCCACCCACAAGTCTGGATGTTGTCCTGGACCGCCCAGCGCCCCCTGCAGACACAGAGGGGCCGAGCACCCCACCACCCCTCGGACCAGCCCATGGCAGCCCCCCTCAGGCAACCCCAGACGGGTCACTGGGCCCCGCTTAGCGCGGAGAACAACCGTCACGGCAGACCCCGCACCCCTCCCCCACAGAGGCGAGAGCTGAAAGGTGTGCGGGTCACAGAGGTGTGTGGTTACTGGTCGCCCAGCAGCTTCATGCTGACCGATGCACACCCCCGAGACAGGTCACGGACCTCAACACGCAACATCTCCAGTTTCCTGCAGACGTTCCCCCCCGAAGAGCTTACTGGGGGGAAAATACATTTTATAGTTTCGTTCACAAAGAAACCAAAAGAGCCCTGGCTGGTGTGGCTCAGCTGTTAGAGCATCAGCCCTCAGACCAACGAGTCGCGGGTTCGATTCCGGTCAAGGGCACGTACCTCGGTTGTGGTTCGTCCCCGGCCCTGGTCGGGGTCGTGCGGGAGGCAAACAGTCGATGTGTCCCTCTCACGTCAATGTTTCTCTCTCTGTCCTTTTCTCTCCCTCTTTCTCTCCCTCCCACTCTATCTGAAGATAAATAGAAAAATATCCTCGGGTGAGGAGTAAAAAAAATAAAATAGCCCTGGCCCGTTTGGCTCAGCGGTTAGAGCGTCGGCCTGTGGTCCAGAGAGACCAGGGTTCGGTTCCTGCTAGGGGCATGTACCTCGGTTGCAGTTTGTCCCCGGCCCTGGTTGGTCGTGTGGGTGGCAGCCACTCGATGTGTCCCTTTCACGTCGATCTTTCTCTCTCTCTCTCTTCCTCTCTCTCCCTCCCACTCTATCTGAACAAAAAATGAAAAAATGTCCTCGGGTGAGGATAAAAAAAATAAATAAATAAATAAAATAAAATAAAATAAAAAAGAAACCAAAAGAAATGCTTTATCCCGCGCCCACCACAGGAAATGCAGTGAAATACAAATTCTTAATTGGACACCTGCTAAAGCAGAAAGAACCTTCGCTCCGGGCACTAAATCCGTCCGACATGGATCACGGAGCTTGTAACTCATGCGAGGCCACAGCCCCGACTCCCTGCCCCAAATCCAAGCAAAATCTAAATGTCTCACGAGTGAGACTGAGCGTCCGGGTTTAATGCAGACTCAGAAGGCGAGCTTTCTCCGTTTCCAGTGTTTTTCACATAAATGACATCAGCGTGGGAGGATTAAGTTAAAGACCCCGGGGCCCAGTGTCCCCAGAGGGGGCCCCAGAAATGTCTGCTTCCCAGAAAGGGCTGTGGTGCTTCCTTGAGCCTCAGAGGAGTGCGGGGTTGATCACGACCAGCGATGGTTCTCACCCAAACCCCTCCTTCGCAGCATCAACAGTTCTCCCAGAACACGCTGCCCTGGGTGTCTGTGGAGCATGCCCAGGGCTGTGAGGGTCTGTCCGTTTGTCCCTCCATGCTAGCGGTGGCCCCTCACTTCCGACGTGCTCTGGTCGGCCCACCCTCTCTGCGCGAAGGACTCTGGACAGCCGGGCGGACACGCAGGCCTTTAGGGACATGCCGACGTCCCCCAGCACGCTCCCTCCCTGCCCTGCAGAGCTCTCAGCCAGACACCCGCCGCCCTCTCCCCGGACACGCCCAGCCATGACGTGGCGAGCTGGCGCCTCAGGCCTGTGCAGGGTTGTGCTGGGAGCCACAAGGGCCGCCCGTGAAGCCGAGCCTGCCCGCGGGAGAGCAGCCCCTCGGTGGAGACCTGCGGGTCCAGCCACCGGCCTGCCTGGCCTCAGACGTGGAGACAGAGGCTGTCCTCTGCCAGCCAGCCAGCCCAGAGAGAACAAGGACCAGCAGCCAGTGCTGGGGACGCCTGCCACGCCGAGGATGACTGGGACACCAGGGGGCGCGCTGTGGTCTGGAACACTGGGCTACCTCCTGCTGTGGGGAGATCTGAGGGTTCAGCAGGACCTGCGCTTCGAGGCTCCCGGAAGCCAGTCCTAACTGCGTGAGGCAGAGCCGCTGGCTGAGTGGGGTCTGGGACGAGGAAGGAGGAGGAAGGAGGCCCCCTCTGGACGACCTGCCATCAGCCTGCTCACCCCCCGACCTTCACCCACCAGCCGCCCCGCCGGCCCGCTCCCATCCACGGTGTCCCCGCAGCCGCCTCTGGACCCCACCGACTTCCCGGGCCTCGCCCTCCTCCCCACACGCCTGGCGAGATGAGCGCTGTTCTCGACACCGCCATCACCCAGACGGGCTCCGTACCTGACGCGAGGACACCCCCAGAGCTCAGGGCACGGAGGGGGCAGCTGCCCACCTGAGGCGGCAAAGCTCCCAGGAGAAGAGGCCCTGCAGGAGCAGAGACGGGACACAGACTGCGGCCCCTCCCCGCCATCTGGGGTGCCCCGACCCACAGCTTGCCTGAACCCCGTTATCGAGCCTCAGCCAACCCAACATGCACCTGGAACCTGGACCAGGAGTCACAACCATCGGACCCCGGTGACCCCCCCTTGGGAGAGCAGAGCTGGTCCTGCTGGGGGCGAGTCAGACCCACCCTCTGCCACCATCCCAGGGGGGTGGGGGATTCTGGGGATGGAGATGCAACTGGCCCGAGCCCGTCCCAGGCTTTACAGTCAGGACTCTGAGCCACGCAGCTCAGCCCCCTGGTGCGCAGGGAAGAAGGTGGCCAGCTCCGTGCAGGGCCCGGCCCGTGTGGGCAGAGCGCAGTGAGAACGCAGCCCTGGCCGGCGCCTCGCTCCCCACCACGCTCCGTGCCTCACTCAACACAGAGACGACTGTCCTTCTTCCTCCCTCTGAGTCGGACTCACCTTCCTTGGGGCTCCTCCCGGCTCCGTGGGGTGGGGTGGGGTGGTGTGGTCACCGTCTGCCTCCCCAGGACCGGCTGGCCCTCCCGTCCCAGCTAGACCCCAGGAATGGATTTGCCAGGGTGCCTCTGGGAAACCTAAGAAAAGGGTCCCTGCCAGAAGGCCTCCCGGCCGTCGCCCACATGCCCCCAAGTTCATCACGCCCTGTCGGGCACAGCTGCACCTGTACACGAGCAGGTGGCACCACCTCGCGACCCCCCAGACCTGGGTCCCCTCTCGGGGGACGGGCCAGTGTCCTCTGCTCACTCAGTGACACGGGACCAGGGATGTGACCCTCCCCACGGCCCTCCCCTCTTCCTGTGCCCTTGACCCCTGTCACCTTTGCTCCTGAAGGACGAGTCGAATTCCTTGGGGGGTCTGCGGGGACGGCGGTGGTCTGTGCTCATTCAGACGCTGGCCACACCCAGCTGCGTCACAGCCTCCCGGCCACCTGCCCAGGAGAGGGGACACCTCCGGTGACCTCCCCCCACAGGGGCAAGAGGGACCTCCCCACTCTGCACCCCAGTGGGTACCCTCCAAGGGGGCTTCCCGGTGTGGGCTCAGGATGCTGGAAGCCCCCGGGAGGGACACAGCTCCCTTGCTGGGTCCTCGGTCCCCAGTCCCCCACGCAGCAAGGCCAGCTCCCTGGGGGACGCGTTTACACAGCCACGAGCTCGGAGCGGCCCGGAGGACCAGCTGCCCTGCGGACGGGCTCATGTCGGGAGCTGGTCCTGGCTGAGATCCGGGCCACGACCTCCAGAAGCCCCGTCAGTGACAGGGCCGCGGTCCCCACGGAATCGCTGGGCCCTCCTCCCGTGGAGGCCGGGGGACTGCACCTTATTACCGACGGCCTGCGGTCGGCAATTACTCCACTGAGAGAATGAGACCATTTCAAGGTTCTCAGTCGCTGCTGGATGGTAGAAAAGCATTTTAATTGTGCTCAGACCACAGTCTCCAGCGCGCGCTGGCGGAGTAATGAGCAGGCGTGAGAACAGCGACCGTCCGTCTCGTCCGCTTACAAACAGGAGGCTCTCGGCACACTCGAGCGAGCCGGGGGACGTGCACACTGGGCTCTCGTCCACCGTTCGGTTGCGATGTATCGTCGCCGGGAGCTGGCTTTCCGGCTGAAACAAGTGTCAAGTACAATGAGAAAACTCGTAGAAAATATTTTTCTTTACAAAATTAAAGTTAAGGACCCACTGCTGGGCTGACCTTCCCTCCCTCCTTTGGCAGAAGCAGTCTCAGAGCTGAGACGGTCCAAGTAAAGGGCTCCTCCCCTGCTCCGCAGTCCTGGCTCGTGGCAGGAGCAGCCGCTGGTCTTGGGGTTTTTAACCTTAGTCACCGATAAACGTGCCGTGTCCCCAGGGCCGCGGCTGCCCCCCCAGCCTGGCACCCAGCACCCCTCTTACGCAGCACGTGAAGAGAGCTGGACCAGGAGGGGAGACGGAAGACAGCAGGCCCGTCCCTCCCTTGGCCGAGGAGCTGCCCGGCCTGGCACTCTGCCCGCCCCCGGGTGGTGAGGGTACCCCCAGGCAGCAGCCAGCGCCCACGGGAGCCAGTGACCCCGTGTGAACCTATGAGAACGGACGGCAGGAGTCTGGGGGCCGAGGGGAGGGCACCTCCGGAGGAAGCGGAGACATGCTCATCGTCTCCCCCAGGAGGAAGGTAGAGACAATGCATAATTTCACTTTATTATCAAAGATACGCTGCCCGGCTGGTGTGGCTCAGTGGCTGAGCGTCGACCCTGCACCAAGAGGTCACCGGTTCAATTCCCGGTCAGGGCACATGCCCAGGTTGTGGGCCCGATCCCCAGTAGGGGGCATGCAGGAGGCGGCCAATTGATGTTCTCTCTCATCAATGTTTCTCTCTCTCTCTCTCCCTTCCTCTCTCTCTGAAATCAATAAAGGGAAATATTTTTTTTTAAGATGTGCTAACAACATGGGGGTGCAAACATCCCGTCTGTCCTGCACACAGAACGCTCTCGGAAGTGACTGAACGGACAGCAGTTCACTCCCCCAGCGCGGGGAGCAGCTGCCATCACCTCAGGACCAGCTCCGCCCCCAGGAGGCCGAGCCAGGCTCATGCCAAGAAAAGAGGGAGAACGAAGAGGCCAAGAGAAGGAACTATACGTAAAAAAAAAAAATAAACAGTAGTGAGTTAAATATACTTTTCATTTTTTTAATCTATTTTTATTGATTGTTTAGAGAGAGAGGAAGGGAGAGAGAGACAGAAACATCGATCGGCCGCCTCCTGCACGCCCCCCACTGGGGATCGAGCCCCAACCCGGGCCTGTGCCCTGACCAGAATCGAACCCAGACCTCTCAGTCCACAGGACGACGCTCAGTCCACTCAGCCACACCGGCCGGGCTAAATATACTTTTTAAAAGATGAAGACTCTCAAGCAAGTCAGGCTAACACAAGTCAAGCAACGTGGTGTTTACAGGGGACACTTAAAGGTGTTGTTTACATGAGGAGAGAGGGGACAGGGAGGGAGGAGGAGAGGGAGAACTGAATTACACTCGAGGCATAGTCTTGGGAAAACAGCATTAAAAGCAACACCAAGGACTAGTTCTTTAAAAAAAACAAAACAAAACAAAAAAGCCCAATGGAGCAATGTATCAAGGAGACAGAGTAATGTTGAAATTAAATGCATATAACATAATTCCAAAAAATGAAGAAAAACCGAGAGAATCGCAGGCCAGTGGGCTGCCCCCTCAGAAAACAGATCCACAGGGGTCACCTGTGAGCCCTGACAACCCCTCCTGGAGCCCCACGCACGGCCAGCTCAGCTCCGTCCTCCGGAGTCCCCGGGCGGTGACTCACCAGCCCCGAAAGGGTCACGTCACAGGGGAGCCCGACCCCCCTTTCCTCTGGGACCCCCCCTTTCCTCCTCCCTGTCGACCCCACACTCGGGAAGCCTTCCTGTCCCCGGAACAGGGAGGGCACCTGTGACGTGGGCCGGATGCCCTGCCCGCCCTCCTGCCCTGCCCACCCCTGCCCTGTCCTCACCACTTCGGCTGAACACAAGCTCCAGGGAGCCCACTTTCTGCCAGGAGCCCTTCAAGCCAGGAAGAGGGCGATGACTAAATCACAGTCCCTGGGAAGGAGCAGAGCGAGAGGGAGGGCGGCGGGGCCGGGCTCAGGGCGGGCGGGCGGCAGGGGCCGGGCTCAGAGCAGACGGGCAGCGGGGGCCGGGCTCAGGGCAGGCGGGCAGCGGGGGCCCAGCTCAGGGCAGGCGGGCGGCGGGGCCGGGCTCAGGGCAGGCGGGCAGCGGGGGCCCAGCTCAGGGCAGGCGGGCGGCGGGGCCGGGCTCAGGGCAGGCGGGCAGCGGGGGCCCAGCTCAGGGCAGGCGGGCGGTGGGGGCCGGGCTCAGAGCAGACGGGCGGCGGGGGCCCGGCTCAGGGCAGGCGGGCAGCAGGGGCCGGGCCGGGCGTCAGGGCAGGCGGGCTGTGCAGAGGCCGAACCAACGGGCCAGGAGTGGACCTCGTGGTAGGTTTACCAGCCGCTCACGTTTGTTAGGGAGACGCTTTCTGTGGTTTTGCTTTTGTAAGCTACCTACGTTGACCGCTCTCCTGCCCACGGCCGTCCCAGCCTTGGCTCACCCGGGACGAGTCCCCGCAAGCAGCCTGCACCCTCTCCGAACACCGGAGGCCTGTGCGCGGTGCCGTCTGCGTGTTCCTACGTCTCCCGTCTCAGGCAGGAAGGCAGGACCGTGCCTCCCCCTCACGCACTCCGGGGCAGAAGAGCAGGACAGAAAGTCGCCCGGGCCTCCTTCCCCGCGCAGCCACAGCACCGGCCCTGCGCGGCCTCCGGGAGGCGGCTCCCCGCCGCAGCGCCAGGGCGCCGACACCACCGTGGGCGGCCGAGGTCAGGGCTGGTGCTGGCCGCGGGCCCTCGGGCTCTCAGACCCCACACACACACACAGGAAGATGGGGCTGGAGTGTCGAAGGGACCGTCGGCCGCGGTGCCCGGACTGGCGCCCACTGCGCGCCCCTTCAGCACCTTTGGGAAAGCCACACCTCTGGGCCTCAGTTTCCCCACCTGCAGGATGGGGTGCTGCTGTCTCCTCTGGGGCTCCCGCGCAGTGTGAAAACGGGCGAGTAGGCAGGGCGTGGTCAGCACGGTGCCAGGAATATGGTGTGGCCTCGGCTCCCGGCCACCGGAGCCCGAGCCAGGGCTGTTCACGGGCCCTGTGGTCCGGGGCCTGGGACCGAGCCACTGGCTCCCTGCGGTGGCCCAGTCGTCCCTGCAAAGCTGAGCCTGGGACCCTAGCGCAGAACCAGGCCTGAGAGAGAAGGCCGGAGCCCCCGGGGAGAGGAGCAGGCGTGGGGAGCTGCAGGCCTCCCTCCTCTCCACGCGGGGTGGACACCCCTGGCCCAAGTCCAGTGCTGGGCTGAGGCGGGCCTGCCTCCCGGGCCTGGCTGCCTGCTGGCTGACCCGCAGGACGTCTGGACCCTGCGCGGAGCCCAGGCAGGAGGTCCCACTGGAGGACTCCCTGCGCTGACCAGCTCCAACTCTGGCCTGGACATGGCTGACCGCCCAGGGCTCCCTGAAGCAGCCCCCAGGACCCCTGAGGAAGAGGGGCGCCCACCGTGCACGGCACCTGGCCGCAGCTGCTGGAGTCTCACCAAGGGGATGGCGTGCAGAGGGGCCCTGGGGCTGCCACGGGGCAGGGACCGAGGGACTGGGCAGCCCCATTGGGCTTGTCCCCGGGAAGGGAGCAGGGTGGCCTGGCCAGTGGGCAGGGTGAGGTCCTGGGAACCCGAAAGGCCCACAGGGAGGGCAGCCCTCGGTGTCCTGCTCACTCCTCGCCCTCAGCCCAGGGGTCCTCCTCACGTATGGGGCCATCTGTGGACAGTCATCATAGGGTCAGTTTCTCAGCCTTGGGGTGATGAGAAGCAGCCCTGCCCCCCCCCCCACAATGCAGGAGGAACCACCCCCAGGAGTAACCCTGTCTCCACACACCGTCCTTGTCCCTGGGGGACAGTCCTGGTTGAGATCCTGTGTTCTCTGTTGGCTCCCAGGTCAGGCTCAGGCCCCGGCTGGAATGTAGCCCCTGATGCCGCCCTGGCCACAGCAGGTGTGGGTGTGGGCGTGGGCGTGGACTCAGGCGTGGGCATGGGAGTGAGCTCGGGCGTGGGCGTGGGCATGGGCGTGGGCTCAGGTGTGGGCATGAGCATGGGCGTGGGCTCGGGCATGGGCGTGGGCATGAGCATGGGTGTGGGCTCGGGCGTGGATGTGGGCATGGGCGTGGGCTTGGACGTGGGCTCAGGCATGAGCGTGGGTGTGGGCATGGGCATGGGCGTGGGCTTGGACGTGGGCTCGGGCTTGGGCGTGGGCTCGGGCGTGGATGTGGGCGTGGGCATGAGCATGGGCGTGGGCTCAGGCGTGGGCGTGGGCTCAGGGACGGATTTCTCCCTCCTGCAGCTCCCAGGCGTCACACTGCAGAGGACACACACACGGATTAATTGTCCACGGTCCTTGAAACTGGAACACGTCAGTCCTGATGACAGTCTGTGAAAACCCAGTTGCAGTCCCAGCAGGACCTGCTCGCAGGATGGAAACCCCAGGGCTTGTCTCCGTTCTCGTTTCCCGACCCACCCGCTCGCCCTGCTCACCTCGCCTCCCCAGCTCTCCTCTCTTCGGAGGGTGAGGTCACGCCCAGCAGGAGGTCCCCGGACCTGGGGCGTCGCGGTTAATCAGGCCGCCCCTGCTGTGCGCAGACTCCAGGGCAGGGCACAGGGCACAGGAAGGATTCAACCAGGGAACAGGCTTCGCCACACCGTGCCGAGGGCGAAACTGCCGGGCTCAGCGGCCTCCCACCCCCGCCCGTCCCCTCTTCCCCCCGCCTGCCTTGGCTCGGCGGTTCACCAGGCATCTCCTGGTGCCCTGTCCCAGCTCCACGCAAACCCCACGCCCCTCACTCGGACAGGTGTCCCCGCATTCTCGGCTTCCCACCTGGGAGATGAGAAGATGCTTCCGGCCTCAAACAGCCCCAGACACAGTGCTGGGCAGACAGCAGTGTCGCAGTGGGGACAGAGAAGGGACTGGGGTGTCGGGGAAAATAGAGGCAGAGAAGACACCTTCCTGTCTCTCCTGGATGCTTCCAAGCTCGTCCCCTTCACATCAGGGACACCCACGCTCCCGATTCCTCTCGGTGGGTCCTCAGGGTCCTCAGCCACCACCAAGGTCGCATCTCCGGGCACTCGCCCAGGACCTCAGCCTCGGGGCCTGCGTCACAGTGACCGTGAGACACTCACCTGGGTCATTTCGAAACGCAGGAACAGGGCCTTGGGTCTCACGTGTCGTGCAGATGCCCCCGGAAGAACACACCCACTGCTGGAGAGCAGCCACAGGCCCGCAGGGCAGCGCCCCAGTCCGGCCACAGTTTTCACCAGCGCCTCCCTCCGAGCGACGAGGCGAGAGGCAGCTCGCCCCTGCTGAAGGACCCCCTCTCACACAGCTGGAAAACACGTATCTTTATGCTGCCCGGCAGGTCACTCAGCTCCGCGGCCTAGACTACGGTGTGGGCCCTCTCGCCCCTTTTCCGGGTCTGCCTGTGGGGTGGAAAGATATTTGCAGATTTCAAATAGCAGCTTGCACCGCTCATCACGATTTTTAAACCGTAAAATCGGGCTGTGATCTCAGCAGCATGCTAAACGCAGACAGCAGCTCAGAGACTCTCAGGACCCCGCTCGCTGGCCTCCAGAGGGTCTGAGGGGCCACTCCGAGCCCCACTCCCCCACACCGCGTGACGCCGACCCCACGGACCCCCCCCTCTTTATGCCTCAGAAGCGAGGTGCCTTGGCACAGCCGTTTGGAAAACTCTCCCAGAGCCAGTTTGAGGCAGGAACATTTAAATCTGGTTACAGGAACCAAGCGCTTATCTGTTCAAGGACTTATATGAATTCCACAGCAGCAGCAAACACGAATTCACTTCTGCCGAAGCTGCCCTGGGGGGTCCCCTTCCCCCACGTGGGTCCTCTCTGGGCTCAAGGGGGATCACGGCCCCTCCGCCCCTTGCACCGGGTGTGACCGGGACCAGCTCTGGCTGGTGAGTCCTAAGCGGATGTGACCCGTCCTGTGGCTTCGGGGCCAGAACGCACGCTTGCCCGTCTGTGTGCCGACGTGACTTCTCGGGCCCCTGCGATCTTAGAGCCGGGGACTGACGTGCAGCAGAGCAGCCGGGACTCTGCCCCAAGACCTGGCAGGTGGTCACCTGAATGTGCATGACTGGGAGAGAAGCTGTCGACGTGTTAACCACGGAGATCGGGGGTGGACCACACAACCCTTCCTGTGTCCCCCTCGTTTTAATGCTCATTACCTGTGAACCCGTGATCCCAGCAGCCACTTTCCGGAGGCAGAAACTGAGTCTCGGGAAGTTGGAATGGTGAGTGTCCTCAGGTCACAGAGCAGCCCTCAGGTGCCCACGGAGGCTTGTCTGACTGCAGCTGGTGCGCTCAGTGGTCTGCCACGTGGACAGCCCCACTCCAGGGCGTCTGACTGCAGCTGGCACGCTCAGTGGTCTGCATTGTGGACAGCCACACTCCAGGGCGTAGGGGGTGCCCTACCCTCCAGCACCACTCCTGAACGTCACCCAGTCCTGAGCCTCACTGAGCCTCTCCTGTCCCCGCGTCAGCCCTCCCTGCTCCGCCGGGACAGCTCCACAATAGCCCAGCTCACGCCCGGTGGGTTCTGTGCCTCTGGCATCTCAAGGGTTGAAGCCCTACTGACTCCTCAGAAACCATGTAGCCCAACCAAACATGGAAACCACTGACCAGAGTACTGAGAGCCGATATCCAAACACTGAACCCACCGTCCTCGCCAATTCAACTGCGATACAATTTCCAGCTTCCAAAGGTCTCATATTTGGCAAAGTTCAATTCAATTTAGAAAACAATAAATGTGTGTTTCCTACCTATAGAATCTTGTGGACACAGGTCAATAGCATATGGCCCATAAAGGTATCAATCATGTCCATAAATTTGGTGAGAAGACATAAAATGTATAAATGATTCTAAGGGTGATAATGATGATGATGGTGATGCTGATGGTGATGGTGATGGTGGTGATGGTGATGATGGTGATAATGGTGATGATGATGGTGATGATGGTGATGGTGATGATGATGATGGTGATAATGATGATGATGGTGATGATGGTGATGGTGATGATGATGATGGTGATAATGATGATGATGGTGATGATGGTGATGGTGATGGTGATGATGGTGATGATGGTGATGGTGATGATGGTGATGGTGATGATGATGATGATGATGGTGATGATGGTGATGGTGATGGTGATGATGATGGTGATGGTGATGGTGATGATGATGATGGTGATGATGATGATGATGATGGTGATGGTGATGGTGATGATGGTGATGGTGATGATGGTGGTGATGATGATGATGATGATGGGATACTGATGATGGTGATGGTGATGGTGATGATGATGGTGATGGTGATGGTGATGATGATGATGGTGATGATGATGATGATGGTGATGGTGATGCTGATGGTGATGATGGTGGTGATGATGGTGATGATGATGGTGATGATGATGGTGATGATGATGGTGATGGTGATGATGATGGTGATGGTGATGATGATGATGATGATGGTGATGGTGATGGTGATGATGGTGATGGTGATGATGGTGATGGTGATGATGGTGATGATGATGATGGTGATGATGGTGATGATGATGATGGTGATGATGATGATGGTGATGGTGATGGTGATGATGGTGATGATGATGATGGTGATGATGATGATGGTGATGATGATGATGGTGATGATGATGATGGTGATGGTGATGGTGATGATGGTGATGGTGATGATGATGATGGTGATGATGATGATGGTGATGGTGATGGTGATGGTGATGATGGTGATGGTGGTGATGATGGTGATGATGGTGATGGTGATGATGATGATGGTGATGATGATGATGGTGATGGTGATGGTGATGGTGATGATGGTGATGGTGGTGCTATGGTGATGGTGGTGGTGATACAAGCACCACGTACCAGGAACCACTGAATACTCATTACCACATTTAATATGATGGAGGCGCCACTTATTCCTCCCAAGGTCTCCGTGGGGAAGGGAGGCGTGAGAGGATGTGCTATTTGGTTTAGGTCACACAACTTGACCAAGTACTTAAGACGCAAACTCAGGCTTGCTGGCTTCACAGCCCCTTTTCGAGTCACAGGATGACTCTGATTACGTCGGGGTGCTAACAGGGTCTGCGAGGGCGGGGCCTCCAGGCTGAGCCCCAGCGCGCACAGAGCTGGCACACAGAACACGCTGAAGGGAGGAAGGACTTTGGGTATGTGGGGGACTCTCTAAGCAGTCCCCTGACCCCACTCCAAATCTACAAAATCATCCAGAGGGGACTGGAGAAGCCGACTTATCTGGGGTCCTGGTTTGGATCACGGAATTCTAAGCCCACTCAGCACCAGTGACCATCTCTCATGCTCCTGGGCGTGCAGACGGGATCTGGGCCCCTCAGCCCCTCCCTGGGGATTCAGTGCGGAAACCCAGACAGGAGGAAACTGAGCACCTGGAACAGAGTACTATTTCGAAGGTAAGGAGGTGAGGATAGGAGGTAGGCGGCATGACCTGTCGCGGGGCTGGCCTTGCTGGACGGGAGCAGCTGGCCGTGGCCGGTCAGACCACCACACAGAGGTCATGCCTCAACAGCCTCCTAGTCACTCCCGTGGTCCTGTCTTCCCGAATTTCAAATGATTCCTCAAAGTCACCACCAAGAGCAGCCAGCAGTGGCAAGTGGGCTGATAAATGGAGATGGGGGAGGTGGTTTCACGGGTCACAAATGGCACCGCAGACAGAGTCCACAGTGACCTCCCGCGCAGGCGGCCAGGCGGGACCAGATGGGCAGCACAGACGGGCCCTTTGTGCTGCTGACCTGTCCATTCTTCCACGTGGCGCCTCCCCGTCTCCCCTCGTCTGGTTACGTTTAGAGACGGATCGGGGTGAAGGGAACAACCTCGCTTTGTGGCCGGAAAGCGCCGGCACAGGCTCCATACACGCCAGTCTGATGAGCTTTTTCCTGTGTCATCATTCCCAGGTGTTCCCTGGCACAGTGCTGGCGGCGTGCGGGACAGAGACGGCAGACCGCGGGGGCACACAGCCCGGGGAGCACCCACAGGAGCCGACAGGACGCGGGTAAAATGCACGGGGCACGTGGGACAGCGGGGTTGAGCCCTGTCGCTCACGTGAAGAATCGGGTATTTCGTGGATTCATAGACACTGATAAAGTGAAGAAGAGACAGGAGAAGGTGGACAGAGGCCCAGCCCTGGGCGGGGACAGTGTGAGGGCGAGGCGAGAGAACAGCAGGCCGTCGGGAGGGTCGGCTGGAGACGTTTAGGAGAAAATTGGCAGGAACCAGCCACAAGCGAGGGGGGTGAGTGGTCGTGAGAGGCGCGAGGTGCCTGGGGCCTCCCCGGTGGCAGCTCTGGGTCGAGGGCATGAGTCTGCTCTTGGACGGTGAGCCGCAGGTCCCCGGGGGCCTCCAAGGAAAGATACCTGGGTGTGGGGTCCTGAGGACAGGCCCGGGCTGGACGCACCTGGGGACATCAGACCTGCCCGGGGCTCATGGCCTTGGAGCCATCCCAGGAAGATGGTGGGCCGGTCCCAGGTCCGAGTGCCGCAGGACTGCCCCTCGAAGGGGCGGGCTGAGGGAGAGGAGCCTACAAAGAGCTGGAGGAGGGGCCAGAGAGGGGGGAACCGAGCAAGGGTGGCGGGAGCCGAGGGACAGGGCTCCGGGGAGGAAGCGGCCGTCGCCGGTGGGGAGATGAGGGCAGCAATGTATCCACACAGTGCATCGTGTTCGAGGTGGCCGACGCGTGGGCAACGAAGACGACTTGTGTTCAGAGTCGCGTGTGCGTGTGCGTGTGCGTGTGCGAGAGACGGAGAGAAACCTGGCTGAGGGAACGGGAAGGGGCCGTCCACTGTCTGGTTTCCATTTCCGCCTGTTCTGTGCCCACTGAACTGGAGACAGGGCACAGGAGCCAGGGCGGGGTGGGGTCTGGTGTAAAGCCTTGGTCCTTGGATAAATTATTCAGCTTCACTTCGTTTCAAATTGCATGAGGGTAAAATTAAAATAGTAACACTTAACTCAAGGAACTTTCCTGGAAGTTAAGTAGCATAAATATCATCCACCATCCAGGTGGGTTAATGGTGCGTTCGCTGTAGGTCACTGCTACTGTTATTACCTGGAAGATTAAAAACAGTACAGGCTCAGAGTCACGGCTTCTAGCCATTTTAATTCATTTCATTTTTAAATATTGTATGGTAAAATTGACTCTTTTTTTAATCCTCACCCAAGGATACTTTTCCTTTCATCTTCAGATAGAGTGGGAGGGAGAAAGAGAGAAACATTGATGTGAGACAGACACATTGACTGGTTGCCTCCCACAATACCCGGACCAAGTCCGGGGACCAAACCGCAACCGAGGTACGTGCTCTTGACCGGAATCAAACCACAACTCTTTGGTCCACAGGCAGACGCTCCAATTGCTGAGCCAAACTGGCCAGGGCAGAATTGACTCTTTTTGGTGCATCGTTTTCTAAATTTCAGCACATACAGATCTGTGTGACCCGCCACAATCAGGACATGGGAGCCCGGA
This sequence comes from Tadarida brasiliensis, assembly GCA_030848825.1. NCBI lineage: Eukaryota > Metazoa > Chordata > Mammalia > Chiroptera > Molossidae > Tadarida > Tadarida brasiliensis. The sequence goes on along the minus strand of CM061263.1, from coordinate 1,015,213 downwards.
CGGTCTCCGCTGAGCTGTCCCCAGTTCTGAGCAGTTTTGTATAGATCTTCCACGACACTCAGACACAGAGCTCCATGCAGACATACGTCATCAATTCACTGGGGGACACACTTCAGAGAGGGGTTGACGGGTGACGTGGGAACGGCATGTTCAGCTCTGGAAGAAGCTGTCCACTGTTCAGGTGACATTCCCACCTCCGTTCCCACCAGCAACGAATGCGTGTCCCAGCTTCTCCACGTGGACCCCCCAAAGAGAATTGTCACAAGAGCTCGTGATGGATTTTTATCGTTAAAACGTGCCCCTTGACCAGCTGTCTTCTGAGGTCTCGAACCAGGGACCAGTCCACTGGCAAAGAGTGTGGATGACAGCGTCCCGTGTCGCTCTGTGACCAGGAACCACCGGTCCTTGAAGCAGCAGCTGCTCCCCAGGCCGAGGCACAACAAACGCTAGGTGAGCCCCTCACCTTGTTCTGCTGGGACACGAAGGGGAGTCAGCACTAAAACTGTCACGTCCGAGCTCTCTGGTGTCGATGATTATCAATAAGGACGAAGACGGGAACGCACCAAAACTCATCAGATATGTCCGCGGCGTGAATCCGTGACGGGGCTGAGGGGACCGATGTTTGCCACCCCTAAATGTGCCTCTTGGGGTATTGATTTTAAGCTGGTTGTTTTTAAGAAACAAAAGACGCAGAGAGAAGCCCTGGCCCTCGCCTCCCCGCGGCCAGAGGAGCCCAGACAGGAGAACCCGCGTGAGGGAGGAAGAACCACCGAGGTCGGACTCTGGCCCAGGCGTGGCCGCAGGGAGGAGCCGCAGGGCCCCTTTGCTGGACCCCCTCTGTGGCCCGTTTCTGGGGGCCCAGCAGGAATTTGTTTACCATGTTTGTTCGTTCCCATCTACCTGTGATGGTCTTTTCCTTCAAAGTCCCAGACCCCTGCCTCCCTCCCCTTTGTCCGGAGCGGCACAGAAACCTCAGCGGCCCAGTGCGCCCGTCCTCGGGTCTCAAAGTCTCACGGCTCCCCCCTGGACATCGGGGTACATCTGGACATTCTCGCCTGTCCATCTGTCTCCGTTGGATTGTTATTCCGCCAGAAGAGCTTAGAAAGGAGTGTTACCCTGTCATACTGAAGACAAATCCCATCGTCCATCTCTGCAGGATGCTAAGGAACCAACCGATCAGGTTGAACGTGGTCAATAAGGAAAGAGCTGAGCATTTCTTCCGCCTTCTCTGAAAGAACTGTGCTTGAAGGCAACCAAGCAGGCAAGGGGCAGAGTGTCTGGACAGAAGACTTCCAGGTAGAAAACAAGAAAGGAACAATAAAAGAATATCACATATTACCTGTTTAAAAGTAACAATGGAGCCCAGCCGGTGTGCTCAGTGGTTGAGCGTCGACCCATGCACCAAGAGGTCGCTGGTTCGATTCCTGGTCAGGGCACATGCCCAGGTTGTGGGCCAAATACCCAGTGAGGGGCATGCAGGAGGCGGCCAATGGATGTTCTCTCTCATTGATGTTTCTCTCTCTCTCTCCCTCTCCCTCTCCCTTCCTCTCTCTCTAAAATCAATAAAGAAATAAATTAAAAGATAGCTGAGAGGTATTTCAACCAATTACAATTTATGGACCCTGTTTAGATCCAAATTTCAGCAAATAAACTGAGACACGCTGTAAGACAATCGGGAAAATTGGAACTCTGAGTGAATGTCTGACACTGTTATGAAATCACCATTAACTTTTGGGTGTGATCATCTCAAAGCCACACTCTAAATAAGTAGAATCTGTCTGCGTGACCCGTGTAGAAGTATTTGTGTACAATGTACGTGATGTCTAAAATTCGCTTCAAAATGATTTAAGGTAGAGGGAGTCTGGACAGAGCGGCAGCACTCAGACCCTGCAAGCTTGAGCGCTGAAACTGGGTTACACGCGTGTATTTCTCTCTCTGCTTTCGTGTGTATATGAAACTTTTCATGATAAAAAGTAGGAAAAATTAAAGATGCCACGTGCTTGGAAAACATTGGAGAAAGTGAACGCAGCCGACCTGAGATGGTCCTTCCGGTGCGGATCTGGAATCGGCCAACTGTGTACCCGGTTCTGGTCAACAGCAGCAGAGGCGGGAGTGTGGCTGCAGCGTGAGGGTGGGGGAGGCCTGAGGGCCCGCTCACGGCCCCCCCACACCCCAGGCCCCCACCCACCCACGCCCCACCCAGCATTCTCGTGTCGAGCTGGGACCCGTGAGGAAACGGGCCAGGGAGAGGATACCCTGAGCCTCGTCAGTCACAGACAAGACCCAGCGTGTGACATTGAACCAAAAATGGGCCCCTTTCTCACCAGTACCTTCTTCTTTTTTTTTTTGATTACTCAAGACTTTTAAATCTTTTTTATTTCAATCATTTTTAGGTTTGAAAGTATTGATGTGTAGTCTCTCTCAACGGTTAGGCTTAATATTTCTTTTTTTTTTTTTTTTTTTTTTTTGTTACAGATGGTTCTCCTTTTTTCCCCATTGACACCCTCCTCCCCATCCCCCCACCCGTCCCCAGCTTTGTTGTCCATGTCCATCAGTTATGCATACATGCGCATAAGTTCTGTGGTTTATCTCTTCCCTCCCCCCCACCCCCTCTTCTGAGGGTGTCAGTTTATACCCTACTTCGACATCTCTGGGTCTACCCTGTTCCTCAGACTGTTATGTTCATTATATTCCACAAATAAGTGAGATCATGTGATATTTGTCTTTCTCTGCTTGGCTTGTTTCGCTTAGGATAATACTCTCCAGGTCCCTCCATGTCGTCTCAAAGGATAAGAGATCTTTCTTACAGCTGCATAGTATTCCATTGTGTAAATGTACCACAGCTTTTTTATCCATTCGTCCACTGATGGGCACTTGGGCTGTTTCCAGATCTCAGCTATTGTAAATAGTGCTGCTATGAGCATGGGGTACATGTATTCTTTCTCACCAGTACCTTCTGAAATTGAACAAATAAACACGCAAACATGCCACTGCAACCAGAGTCTGTGTCCCATTCCCGAAGGCGGGGGAATCGCGGAGACATTCTCATACTGCAGGAAAGAGAGAACAACATGTGGCCACTAATAAAAAGATACGCCACTGCCGATAAAATAAGGAGCCCCTTCCCCCGTCCAACCACTCACCTCCCCGGCCGCCTGGTGTAAAGGGGACCCTGTGACCAGGTCTGGTCTGCAGGAGCTTCCTAGACGGCCTTGCTTTCTGAGGGGAGATGCAGAGGGAGCCCATGCTGCCTCTTCCCTGCTTGAATGTGGCTGTGATGCTCGGTGCTGCGGCAGCCTTCTTGCCACCAGGAAGCCACTGGCAAGAGGACGAAGAGAACACAGCAGGGAGATGAAAAGAGCTGATTCTCTAAGGACACTGCCCCAAAGCCCTGTCCCATGGCATCGCAAATGTTTCTATTGCCCGACACGCCGTCACTGAAGCTGTCTGTCCTGCGAGCGTGTCCTCAGGGCTGACGTCTTTCCTTCCGACTGACCGGCATCAGGTTGAGAAGGCCCGCGTGCGTCCCCTGAAGGCTTTACCGGGCGCGCCCAGCAAGCCCACGCTTCCGGGAAGCTGTGTGGACACACGGGGGCAGGGCTCCGCTGAACAGGCACCCCTCGTATGTGACCCCTGACATGTTTTCACCAGGGAGACTGTGCTTGTAAAAAGGAATACACTGGCCCTGGCCAGTGTGGCTCAGCGGTTAGAGCATCAGCCTGCGGACCAATGAGTTTCGGGTTCGATTCCAGCCAAGGGTGTGTGCCTCAGTTGCAGTTCGTCCCCGGCCCGGGTGGGGTCGTGCAGGAGGCAGCCAGTTGACATGTCCCTTTCACATCGATGTTTCTCTCTCTCTCCCTCTCTCTCTATCTGAAGATAAATAGAAAAGTATCCTCGGTGAGGATTTTAAAAAAAGGAATAAACTGAAACCTCGTTTAAAGTGACCGGAGGCCAGAGGGGGAACTGTCACGTCCTCGTCAACAGCCAACAGGAAGAACTCCGGGTGTAACAGCTCTGCCCACCTCCCCGTCTCCTCTGCAGAGGAATGTCTTCTCTGGACTTTCCGCGGTCAAGACCGTGGGGTGATGCTGGCGGCTGGCGGCTGGGACACTGCTCCACGCCCTGCCGTACAAAAGGCAGCCCCCCCCGCCCTGAGGGCCACCTGACCACCTTGCCCCAGAGCTGGGGCTCAGAAACTGCCCTAAATCATGTGGCTGAGACTCCGCGTGGTGCCCACAGCGGGCTCCGGACATGCTCAGAGCCGGGAAACTATGCCAGCTGCTCACGGAGTCCCTGCGGAGAGCCGGCCAGCCCCAGAAATGCCCTCGGGCTACGAGTGGGATGCTCGGAAGAGGTGACCACTTAAACACCAGGTCAGGGGGCTGCCTTTTCCTCGGTTTTCCTTAATTTAAAAGGAACATGATGTAGTCAATCTGATACTATCGTCTGGTTCTTGAGGGCTCGCGTATGGGGGCAGCGCCGCTCTGTGTCCCCGTGGCTCTGCAGGGGCCTCCCCAGCGCCCTGTGGGGACAGGGCCCCACCCCTGAGCCTGTGACTGCAGGACTCGGGCCCGGACAGCGCCCGGACCTCCCGGCCCTGCACGCCATAGTGGTGAGATGCCGTGAACGTTCACAGGGAGAAACTTTAAATCCTGCCTCGAGGAGCTGGGCACTCACCTGGAAGACCTTCTCGGTGGAGTCTCAGAACGAGGCCCGTCAGTGAAGGACTGGCTGCGGGTGTCCCTGGCCGCTCCGAGGTTTCGTGCACCGTGCACTGTCAGTTACTGACACCCCATCTCGGAGCCGCTGGGAAGGGCAAGGGCGGCAGCTCAGGTCCACAGGGGCACAGGTCCTCGTCCGCACCCCCTGTCCTCGGCATCCCGTGCGCCGTCCCCCTCTGAGTGTGGGGACCACCCGCTCCCACCTGCACAGACCGGCGGAAAACCCCGAGGACTTAGCTGACAACATAAGAGTGTGAGTCAAGCCTGCAAATTCTAAAGTTTAAAAAGAAACGCCAGCCCCTCCAGCCCTCTCCGGGCGCCAGGGGCTCGCCGGGTGGAGTCCCACCCGCCCTCGGCGCTCTGAGACCTCGCCAGCTCAATCAAGCGTGATAGAAACAAGCAGCGAGTCAGGGGCCTGCATTACCGGCCCGGCCAGCCCAAATGCATGGGGATCGGGGATCAATAAAAAAGAAATCGCTTGCCAAGCGATCCCCAGTGCTCCATTCCTGGGCTGGGCTGAGCCCGGCCTGTTCATTTGCGTGATTTAGAGAAGGGAATGTTCACTGACGTGTAAACAGTAAGGCCAGTCATTTAGGCTGGAAAACAGAGGCGGCCGCAGCTCATTCTGTTTCACGCCTCTGACTCCCGTCTTCCTGGCTGCCAGAAGGCAACACTACAAGCCGAACAGCTCAGCCTCCCGCGAGGGTTCCAGGAATCACCGTTAATAATGGGATTCCCTTCTCGTGCACACACGGTGTTCGTGCGGAGGTGTGTTCCAAGCTGACTGGGCGCTGCTATCGGCCCCGAGGGCTGGACTTCTGGAAATTTGGAGCGCACATCTCATCGAGAGAGAAAAGTCTCTGGAGCATGAAGATAAATGATGCCGTTGTTCCGGAAGGCTGCCGAGAAGGACGGTCCCGGGAGGGCCTGTTTCGTGGGTCTCTGGGATGCGCACTGACCCTGGCACACGCAGGCGCGGGCTCAGCTCCACGGCGGGGCCAGTTGGTCTGGCTGCACATCTCGTCCCTGTGCAGCCAAGGATAGAGGAGGTTTTAGGGGTGATGAACACGGAGATTAAAAATGCATTCATGCCCCCGAGTCTTGTACCAGCTGCGTGGGCGGGAGGGGCCAGTGAAGACGTGCCAGCTCTGTGTGCTGCAGGGCCACTGCGCAAGGGCCATGCCAGCAGCAGCCTGAGCTTGTTGGAAACGCGGTCTCAGGACCCGGCTCGGTCCCGCTGCCTCCGGGGTGCCGGGCGCGGAGGACAACCACACTGAACTCTGAGAAGCACTGCTCTGCTTGATCCAGAGAGAGCTCGTGTTATCAAGAGTAAAAAACACATTGACCCGGACCCCAGCTACCCACACGTGCACACTTGGGTAGACCCACGAACTCCAAGTTTGCTGGCAGGACCCTGACTGTGACCCGTGAGCTCCGATAGCTCCTGTCCACTCTGGCTCACTCTGCTCTACCTAAAAATACGGGCACAACCCTCGAAACTGACTTTATGACCGACTAATGGTGACCACGGTTTTACAAACTCCACTCCGGAATTTTATTCTGGTAGCGTGGATATCTGGATCTCCTCCTGAAGATGGAAAAAAAAAAAAAAATCCCGGGTAAGGTATTTTCTGTGATTTATTAAAGTGCACCCATGAAGTTGGCATCCGTGGGGAGCTCTCCGTGTCCCCACCGGTGGCTGACGGAAGTGGGCTTCTTGCAATGTCACGAGAAAAGGAATTTTCTGAGACTCGCATGGGAGAATGAGTGGCATTTATTCGTGTGAAATTAAACCCCTGAGTTTCCAAGGTCCCCTCTCCCGCCGTCCGGCCACGGAAGAAGCCCAGCTGTGTCCTCAGCAGAGCCAGGATTAAGGCCGTTGCCCAGAGTTTCCCCTCCATATTTGCACAGTCCGGCCCAGCATCAGCCTGGCTTAGCTTGTGTTCCCAGCTGCCGTCCATCTGTCCACTGCATGTGGGTCTGCATGGTCCACGGACCCCACATGCTTCTGTGAATGCAAGGCAGCAGGAGAAAACCAGAGAAACAAAGAGAGTTTCTTTGTCGGGAGATTTTAACCGTCTAAGATTTCACAGGCTTGAAGAGGCTCTGCCTCCCTTAGCCAATGATCTCTTTTCCCAGGTGTGACTGACAGGCACCTTCCCATCTCCCCTTTGTTGGACCCCTTCCCCCAGTGATTTTCAGACAATGGATGAGTGGTTCCCTGGGGAGTGCAAAGTTGCAGCTTCCTGGTGAAGCTGCCCAGATGGCGTGCCCGTAATGTCTGTCCTCCCCTTTGCTCCTTTCCTGTTGTTGATATTAGCTAGCTGGTTACAGTGGTGACCACCTGACCAAAGAAGCATCCGTCCCTGAGCCGAGGGGACAGACGTGCTGCAGCCAGCACTCACCCTGAGGTCACTGGGGGTGAACTTGCATTCAGTTTTCACGGCCTTTGGAAGGAAAGAAGGCGTGTGAAGGAAAAATCACAAAATACACAGAGAACAGGACACGAAGAGCCAGAGACGGCAGAAAAGAAGAAGGGGAAGAAAAACAAAGAAATGAATATGGATGAAAGGCCCAAAGCAGTCACGCGTCCAAGAAACAGGGATTTGTGGCAATGAATCGTGAGCGAGCAGAGTTTTAGGTACAGCAAGTCCAGCCGTTCCAAGAGAACAACACATTGGTGGGAATTAATGATTCAGTGGGTAGGTTCAATGCCTGGTTAGACAATGCTGGAAAAAGAGAAGGAATTAATAAGCTAGAAGTTACCTAAGGAAAAATGATACATAAATGCATCAAGAGGTGGAGACTGAGAAAGAAAAATCAAGAAGCTTGAAACCAGCCCTGGCCGGTGTGGCTCGGTGGTTAAAGCATCAGCCCATGGATCGAAGGATCTTGGGTTCAATTCTGGTCAAGGGCACTTATGTGGGTTGCAGGTTCCATCCCCGGCCCCAGATCAACCAATTGATCTCTTTCTCTCTCTCTCTCTCCCTCCCTCCCTCCCTCCTTTCCACTCTTTCTCTAAAAATCAATGGAAAAATATCCTTGGGTGAGGATTGACAAAAAATTAAATTAAAAAAGAGAAGTTTGAAACCAGAGTGAGAACATACATTTCACTGGAGTTCCGGAAAGAGAAGAGACAGACAATACAACAGACATCGTGTTTTAAAAGACAATGGCTTATCCATTTTTTAAAATAAAAGAATAGAAGGCAATTAAAAATATCCCTCATTCAGGAAGCTAATTAATTTCAATCAGAATCAACTTGAAGAAAATGCATGCAGAGAAACAACATAATGAAATTACAGAACGGAATAGTAACTGTGGAGAAGAGAGATTATCTCCAAAGAACAGCATTTAGCCCGAGTGCTTAGTTATCAGTCTCCACAATGGAGCAGGGAGACAGCTGGATGGTGGCTACAGGGTGTTGAGATGAAACCACTTACAATTCTATGCCTGGAAATAATGCCTTTCAATAGCAAGAGCAAAATAAAGACTTCAGGAACCAAACACAGAGATGGTTTGTACCGATAAATCCTCTCTGAAAGAAATTAAGTATATATTTCATATAGAAGGAGAGTGTTACCAGAGACTATAATAATGTCTTGTGGTATTACAGAAAAAGAAATGTTGAATTGATAACATTTATGGTTAAAAAGAAAAGAAAAGAAAGAAGTCAGGGAGCTCATTAGAATATTCTGGGGTCTCTGTAAGATGTAGAGAAGATTAAGTCGATCGACTAATTTTATCATTTATGAATGTAATGTAAGACCAATAACATTTATAGGGGAATCGCTAAAATAATAGAAGCAGTGTACATTGTCCAAATTGTCAGAGGAAAAAAATGTCAGTGCCTAACAAAACAAGAGAGGAGGGGAAAATAACATTGGAAAGTTAGGGCAAGAACACAACGCGAAAGTCGTTGTAAATCCAGAGGTGTCACCTCTCAACAGAGGTGTAGAGACAGGCAGGTGAGATTTCATAAAATCCAAAGCATTCCATTTGCAAGTAAAAGAACATCATACAGGCGTAGAAAGACTGCCTCTAGTTAGGTTAAGATCAGAAACTACAAGTCAAAGTGTTGTTAGAAACAAGGACCCCTGTATTATGCTAAAATGTTCAACGTCCCAAGACGTCGCCGTTGAAAATGTGCATAACCTCACCATAGGACATCGAAGTGTGTGATCCAAATAGGAGCCCACTGTCATTGCAACACCCTCTCAGTAACCGATAGAACAGCAGAAAAATGATTTGTGTGAAAATCACAGATCTGAGGAACACCATTAACAGCTACACCCGACCCCTGAAGAAAACATGTTGTCCACATTGTCCCAAAGCACACTAAAATACTGGTGAAAGTGGGCCCCCCCAAATCCCCAATGTGGTGGGTCTATACGTTCAAGAAGTTCATTGAGCCACGGGCAGGATTAGTAAAAATGAGACACCACCCAGGCACATCAAAAGCAAATTATTGAAATGCAAGGACCAGCAGAATCCTGAAGGCAGAGAAATGCAACATGTTTCTCACAAAGAAGCAATTACAGGGGTGACGGCTGACTTCTCATCAGAGCCGTCAGAGGCCCGCGGACAATGGGGGGATGTCAACCCGTGCAGCTTCTATCAGGGAAAACACTTCGGAAGTGACGGTGAAATGAAGACACCTTCACGTGACTCAAACGGAGAAAACTGACGGCGGGTAGGTTCTCCCTGCAAGAAGTGTTCAGGAAGTTTTCAAGCGGAAAGAAGTGATGTCGGTGGAGAACTCAGATCTGTACCCAGGTGAAAATAACCAGGAAAGGCAGTTCTGTGGGTAAACGTAAAAGGATTAACACCCATAAATGCGTCCCCAGGCATGCGTCCATATGTGCACGGGGGCCTCTGACAGCCCTTCGGGCCGGACGACTCTCTGGAAAGTCCCACGGGACGTGGAGACATTTCGAAGCAGGCGCAGTTTTTACAGCAAGGCTCACTGGGCAGAGGACAGGAGAGACCATGCATGAGCTTCCCGTGGTCCCCTCCCAGCGGAGCCACCCAGACAGCACAGATGTGTGACAACCCGTTCAAAGTGCTGCCGACCAGGGACACTGCCCCAAGTCCTGGTGTCCGGGTTTCACTGGGGGCCGGTCACGGTCACGTAGGCATGCAGTGCTCACTGACTAACCTCAGCTACTCCAGCTGAGTCCCCCCAGGGTCAGGGATGTGGCATTGCCCAGGGCCTTAGGACAGAAAAACATGCCCCTCGAGTCACACTGTAGTATAAACGGTCAGCGGGGCCTGGCCTCGGGCACACAGACACACTCACATCAGGCAGGACATTCGGAGGACTCCGAGGTCACCTCCCAGGAGCTGACGGAGCCGCAGTCCCGAACACGGGCCTCTCTTGGGAACGTCTAGGTTCCAGCCATTCAGACCTACTGAGTTAACCCTTTCCGGCACAGTGTATCAACACAAAATTATATACAGATAATCTATTTTCTTTCCTTAACGTATTTAAAAGGGATAAAACCCAACAGCACGTGTACGAGGGACAGCCCAGGTGGAGGGGATACAACAGCGTACGGAACAGGTACCGGCGCCCGTACTTCACAGGAAGGGACGCCGTGAAAATCTGAGCAGACTGGGCTAAGGTACACGTCACCGCCGCCACTGGGCATGATGCAAAGGGTACTGCACGAATCCTCTGGGAGAACCAGAGGCCAGGACAGAGCAGGACTACAGCCCTGGTGGGTGTGGCTCTGGCTGAGCGTCGACCCTGCAGCAGGAGGTCACCCGTTCAATTCCCAGTCAGGGCACACGCCAGGGTTGTGGGCTCGATCCCCGGAAAGGGGGTGTAGGAGGCAGCTGAACCATGTTTCTCTCTCTCCCTCACTCTTCCTCTCTCTAAAAAAAATCAATGTAAACATTTGTTAAAAAAAAAAACAAACAGGACTACAGTGTCTGGACTCACAGATGTTGTGATTATCAGTGTAGAAAAACTGGGGAATCCAAAGATCACTAAAATATTACATTATTTATCAAGGCCTCTGGATATAAGTCAGTATTCAAAATAAATTGTATTTCTAGATATTAGCAGTAAGCAAACAGAAAATAAACTTTATAAAACAAGTTCTGTTTACCATAGTGTCCAAAACACATGCAATCCTTAGGAACGGATTTAACACAAGACATGGAAAACCACACTAAAACTACAGAGCCGGTAAGAGAAATCGAAGGTATAAAAAAACGAAGGCAGTGTTGGATGGGAAGGTTACATGTTTTTGAAGACGTCGACTTTCCGTAAATTAACCTGTAGATTCAAGGTGATCACAAATAGATTCTCAGCACCATTTTTCAGATAAAAATCAAAAGCTTGCTTCTTCGAGGTCCGTGGCAATGGGAAGGGTGTGGGCTGGCGGAACCGTGGAGTGGGCGGAGCTGGGGACTCGGTGTGCACACTGCCCGGTTCACGGCGGCACCGAGTTGACCAGGCTTGACAGGGGTGGACAACCAGAGCAACAGGACAGGACAGAGTCCAGAAACTGACTGGCGATCGCAGGGTCACGTGGTTTTTTGGCAAAAGTATTAAAGCGATACAACAGGGAAAGAAAGTATCGCCAACGGGTGTCGCTCCAGCACCCGGATCCCCGGGGAGAGGAACACGGACGTCTTCCTGGCCCCCGCCGGCTCCTAAGTTGCAGTGACATCATCGTCCCCAACGGGAAGCAAAGCTGAGCAAACAGAAAATCAGCACATGTTCTTAGATCCCCAGAGAAGGGAGGTCACAGGACAGACTGCCACCCCAGGCCTGGAGGACCGACTGGCGGACACAGAATCGCAGGGTCCGGGGACCCATGAGCAGGGGCCACCACGGAACCACAGAATCCTGACGGCACGTGGCAGTGCTGGGGCTCTGTGTGCACACGTCTGGGAGGTGAGAACGTCAGGTGGCCTTCCTAGGGCCCCCCTGGCGTGAGTTTTCTTTCTCAGGACTCAGTGGGTTCTCACGGTGACAAGGGGGAAATCTTACGCTCCGGCAGGGGGAGGGGACACGGTTATCTTTTCACACCAGGCATTTTTGAAGGTGCCCAGAGCATCTGCTGTAACCAGGCCTGCCCCCAGGGAAACCGCTTCACCTGACCTGCAGTGGGCGAGGAAACACCGGCCACATCCACGAGGAGACTGAGACCTGGTCTCAGGCCACGGGGGCTTCCCGCCCCCACCCCTGCGCACGGCAGAAACAGCTCCTGCCGGGAATGGGGCGGCGGCTGCCCGCACTGTGAGAGCAGGCCCTGGAGGAGCGGTCTCCAGGGTCACCGAAAGCACCTGAGCTGACAAAAAACAGGCACCAGAGGAGATGGGGGCTCTCACCCCTGCAGCGGCAGCCGGTGAGCTCAGCCCACCTCCTCGCCGGATGGACACACAGCCTCCCGCAAGGCCTGGTCACCAATGTCCAGCTTCCAACAAAAAGTTACAAGACAGCCCCGGTGGGTTTGGCTCAGTGGCTAGAGCATCGGCCCATGGATCAAAGGGTCTCGGGTTCGATTTCCCGGTCAAGGGCATGTACCTGGGTTGCAGGTGCGATCCCCAGCCCCAGTCAGGGTCATGAGGGAGGCAACCGATCTTGTGTCTCTCTCACGTCAATGTTTCTCTCCCTCCCTCCCTCCCACTCTCCCTAAAAAAAAAAAAACACCCTCAGGTGAGGATTAACAAAATCACAAGACATGCGGAAAGGAAGACGTGAGCTGGACGAGACTGAGCCGCGTCAGAAGGACACTTGCCAGGGATGTGGGATTGTCAGACCGGGGATTTAAACAGCCACGACCCCCGTGCTCAGGGCTCCAGTGGACGGAGCGGAGAACCGGGAGCAGAGGCCCGTGGGGGGCGGGGGCTCCACGCGCCCGAGGCAGACGCTGGGCGGCGAGCCCTGAGAGGCGAGACGACGCGGCTGAGTCAGCGGCCAGGGGCTTGCAGGGAGGTCGCTAGGGACTCCCAAACGGAACAGAGAAATGGAACGGAGGAAAGACAGACCACCCCAGAGCTGTGGGACCCTCGCAGAAGGGGTGAGACAGCTTTCACAGGAGAGGAGGGAAAAGAAGAAATGTCTGAAACAATAATGACAGCTCTCCAAAACAGTGACGGACGCCACGCACAGACCCGGGAAGCTCAGAGGACCCCAAAGAGCAAATACCCAAAAACGTGAGGGCAGCCTGGAGGCAGTCAGAGACGAGGCGGAAACACTGACAGAGGACCCGGGACAGCCGGGAGGGTCGGGCGTCTGTCCAGAAACCCCTCGAACAAGAGAGAGGAGGCAGTTTCAGCCGGGAGAGGGGACTTCTGCACCCCCCGGTATCCGTCCGAAGGGGGGGCGAGATCGAGACTTCCTCAGACAAACAAAAGCTGAGTGAGTTTATCCCGTAAACCTGTCCCGCTAGAAAAGTCTTTAGAAAGTTCCTCAGCCCTGGCCACGCGGCTCTGTGGTTGGAGCATCGGACTGTGCACCAGAGGGTCTCGGGTTCGATTCCAGGTCAAGGACACGCACCTGGGTTGCAGGTTCATCCCCAGCCCTGGTCGGGGCACGTTTGGGAGGCAGCCAAGCGACGTGTCTCTCTCACATGGATGTTCCTCTCCCTCCCTCTCCTCCACGCTCTCTAAAAAGCAATGGAAAAATATCCTCGGGGGAAGAGGAACAAAATAGAGAGAGAGCGAGAGCTGGGGGTGCGTTTTCTTCAGGCAGAGCAAACCTCCGGCAGGAGCACTGTCAGACACGGGGCGTCTCACAATGACGACGTCTGTGCACCGAACCTCAGAGCGTCAGACTCGTGAGGCAGAGTCGGCCGACCGCTGGGGAAGCAGCAGAAGTCAGCCTGGTTCCACCCTGACCACCACAAAAACGAACTCGAGGTGGACGGCAGACGTCACAGGCACCAGAGCTGTGAGCCTACGACAGCGCGCAGCCGGGCCCCGCCGCGACCTGGGGACGAGCTAGATGCTCGGGAAGCACAGTGAGTGGTGACCACAAAGGAAGCCGATGAATCGGAATTGTGAGCAGTGACCGTCATCCCAGACGCCGCTAAGGACACGAACAGGCCAGCGGAGGATGGGAGGTCGTACCTGTAAATGCACGTCAGACGGAGGACCTGTGTCTGGGCTGAAGACGCACCTCTCAGGCATTAAAGACAACAGCCCTATGAAAAGATGGGCAAAAGAGCCCGGCCCGTGTGGCTTGAGCGTCGACCCTGCACCAAGCGGTCACAGGTTCGATTCCCGGTCAGGGCACATGCCCAGGTTGTGGGCCCGGTCCCCCGTGGGGGGCATGCAGGAGGCGGCCAATGGATGTTTCTATCTCTCTCTCCCTCTCCCCTCCTCTCTCTCTAGAACTAATAAAGGGGGGAAAAAAGATGGGCAGAAGACTTAGAAAGACACGTGGCACAGGAACGCCACAAGTGGCCTACAGACATCTGAAACAGCGCTCCAGGTCATCAGCCACCGGGAAGTTGAAACGAAAACTCCCGCAGGTCCATCGCACACCCACGGGGTGGATAAACTCGTGTGGCCCCGCATTCGGATCTCTCGGGCCCCCCGACGGGAGGGAAATGCCAAACCTGCTTTGGCAAAAGGTTCAGACTTTCCTTACAAAGTCAAGTGACCATTTTGAGCGAGCGGCTATGTTCCCAGGTGTACACCCAGAAGAAACGGGAATAAATGTGCACGGAAGATGCTCAGAGACGCTTGTACCACACACGGTCATCCCCCCAACCCGGCCGTCTCCCAACAGCCAAACAGATAAAGATTTAAATCTCCACGTGTGAAGGGTCGGCAAACACGTGGCAGTATTTGTGGACCTGATGGGAGAATATTGGGGCCATCACCTTCAAAACAACTTGTCCTCGTCAAATGAAGCGACTGTGGTCTGTGTTCAGGCCGATGCATCCTTGCCCGTCCGCACGGGAAGCACAGACAGGGACGTTCAGAGGGGAAAACTGGAAACAGCGCAGGTGTCCATCAATCACGGGACAAAGGGATAAAATGCGTTCACGCACTCGTGCAAAGGAGCCCTGTACACCAAGGACGGCGAAAGCGTTTCGGTGACAGGAAGCAATCTCCGCGAGCGCCGGGAGCGTGATAACCTTATGAATATAAGCCAGTCTTAGGGATTCCGTTTAGTACAATACAATTCTGTCTCACATCTCTCGGAAGCATGCAAACTGTGTAATATATTGTCATAACTATGCGTGCAGACGTACGATAAAAGTAGGGGAACCATAAAGACAGTCTGGGGACCTCGGGTGACAGGGAGGGGACAGGTGGGAGGGTCTGGGAGGGACTTTGAAGGTCAGGACAGTTTCTCGGACTGGGTGAGGCGCCTTCGTTGTTACTCTTGACCCCAATTACGTAGTTGAGAAGCCCTCAAAACTCAGTAAAAGCGAGCTAGTGACTCATTAATAAACTTCCCTCAGACCCGCCTGGTCTCTGGCACCAAGCGTCCCAGCCTTGGGGCCAGAGGAGGGAGGAGCGGAGCCCTGAGCCTGTGCACGGCACGCGGTCCCGGTGGGAGACGCCCCGGGTGCCGCGGAGGTGGGTGTGTGGGTGTGTCAGCCGGGCGGGGAGCAAACAGCCATGAGCACCTGCTTCTCACGCACTCCGCAGGCCCTGGGGGCGCAGGTCTGGCTGGCCACGCCGCTCCAGCTGTATTTGGGTCCAGATGGGTTCTCGAGTCTCCTCCCCGGTGCCCCTCCTGGGCAGGGCAAGGGACCCAGGACTGCAAACCACATGGGAAGGTGGGTGGAGGGGCAACGGGAGGGCAGAGAACTGGGAACTGGGCCGCCACGCTCGTGGTGAGGAGCGAGATGAGGAGCGAGGGGGCCTGGGATTTGCTGTCCCGGGCCCACGGCAGGGAGAGTGGTGATGTGACCACTTCCCCCGTGTGGGTTTAGGGAGGGTTAGGTCCCCTGCCCCGTGCCAGTGAACTGTGGAGTCGATATTCTACAGAGGAAGGTGACCCCCTGCGCTCGCCACCCCTGCCTTCAGGCCACATCTGTGCCCTTTGAGCACTGTGCTCTGAGGTGTGTGCCTCACCCTGCCATGGGGCTGGGGGGACACCCCGGTGAGGGCTGGCCTGCACCCCATCAGCACCATCCGAACCCTGTGAGCCAACCTGAAGGGACCCTGGCCCAACAGGGGCTGTTGGGGGCCCGAGCCTTTCAATGGGGGCCCCTTGGAGAAACGGGCAGCAGGATGGGGGTCAGCGCCAGGCACAGGGAGAAGTACCAGGGAGTGTGTCCGGGGCACCAAGGACACACACAGTGATGTCAGAGTGGCCAGCCCCAGCCAGCAGTGCCCACTGCCTGACCCCAGAGCCTGGGCCATCGAGGCCCTGCCAGAGCTCACCTGTGGACAGGGAGGCCCACGAAGAAATCTTTCTGAAATGTGTGCCCACCCGAGGGGCACGTGGGCCCGGGGGGACAGTGGCGGGGGCCCCGTTGCTGCGGTGGAAGTACCCTGCACCAGCGCCCCTCACCTCCCAGCCCAGGACTCCGTGGTCTCCACGCCCCCCCCAGGACTCCGTGGTCTCCGTGCCCCCCCAGGACTCCATGGTCTCCGCGCCCCCCCCAGAACTCCGTGGTCTCCGTGCCCCCCCAGGACTCCGTGGTCTCCGTGCCCCCCCAGGACTCCGTGGTCTCCGCGCCCCCCCCAGGACTCCGTGGTCTCCGCGCCCCCCCCAGGACTCCGTGGTCTCCACGACCCCCCAGGACTTCGTGGTCTCCGCGCCCCCCCCAGGACTCCGTGGTCTCCGTGCCCCCCCAGGACTCCGTGGTCTCCGTGCCCCCCCAGGACTCCGTGGTCTCCGCGCCCCCCCCAGGACTCCGTGGTCTCCGCGCCCCCCCCCCAGGACTCCGTGGTCTCCACGACCCCCCAGGACTTCGGGGTCCCCACTGACTGTGAGGGAGGTGGAGACTCTCCCCTCCGTGCACGTCTCCCTTTTAAAGACCTGAGTCCTGCCCTGGCTGGTTTGGCTCAGCGGTTAGAGCATCGGCCTGCGGTCCAGAGAGACCCAGGTTCGGTTCCCGCTAAGGGCGTGTGCCTTGGTTGCAGTTTGTCCCCGGCCCTGGTTGGTCATGTGGGTGGCAACCACTCGATGTGTCCCTTTCACGTCGATGTTTCTCTCTCTCTCTCTTCCTCTCTCTCCCTCCCAATCTATCTGGACAAAAAATGAAAAAATGTCCTCGGGTGAGGATAAAGAAAATAAATAGATAAATAAAATAAAAATAAAGACCTGAGTCCTCTTCCCGGGCGATTGTAGAGCCGTCGGCCCGCAGAAACACAGACGGTGAGTGGTCCACGCAGCTCGGTGCCCAGGGCCCAGGTGGCGCCCGGGCAGCTCCTGCCCCCCCAGCACCAGGCAGCGGCTTCCCAGCTGGCCACCCCCAGCCCGCCCCGGTGCCTCGGCCCTCACTTGGGGGCGCTGTCCCCCGTCCCGCCTGCAGCCTCGCCGAGCTCTGCCAGGGTCTCCATGGCAGCCCCGCGCGGCCTGCCGTTCCCTCTCTCCGACTCCCCTCCACTGAGCTCGGTTAATTACAAAACTGGTTCACACTCCGTCATTTAGATTCGCCTCCACCTCCTGGCGCCCAGTAATTAGACTCTGGCATTCAGGCGTGGCGGAGCGTGCCCGGTGCCCGCTCACCGTTGCTCTGCTCGCCCGGGAAGGGGGCGGCGGCGGGGGACAGCGCCACCCGGGCCGGCGGCGGGCCGGCCCCGCCACCTTCATGCCTGGAAAGCATGACAGCGATAGTCCCCACCAATTAATTAGCAATTAAAAACTTTATTTATAAAAGCAAGTCGCGGGTGCACATCTTGTTAAAATGCAAACTATTATTTCCCGACCACTTCTCAATAAGACGCGAACAGAAGGGCGGGAGATTGACAGGGCGCAGCGCAAGAGTCTTCAAAACAATCCCCCGAATATTAATGAACTGAAAATGTCATTTCTGGTCCAATTACTGAAAGTAATTAGTTTTTTTTTAATTATGGAGGAAGTGGAATTTTAATAAGGTCAGTTTTACAATTACAGTTTAAAAAATACTAATTGTATTGTCATCACATCTTATATAATAAGTGACATTAACTTGCTAACATCTGGTGATTTTCATGTAAATAAAGCAGAAATATCATTGTGTGGATTCTGTGGGGGTGACGACGAGGACAAGACTGGGGAGCCGCTCGGCACGAGGGCGGGGAGGTCTGCTCTCTGCATGTTCTCACCTGCGGCCGGGCTGGAAGGGAGGTGCCCGCTCTGCCATCCGCACCTGCTGCCCGCGTCCCCGCCTCTCAGACCCGCCCCGCCAGCAGGAAGCCCACAGCCCTGCAGACAGGAAGCCGGACCCTGGCTGGGGCCTGAACCCTGTCTGATCCCTGGGTCCAGGGTCCTGATGCAGGCCGGATCCCCACCCACACCCAACCCTGGCTGCAGGCATGAGGGAAGCTGTGCCAGCCGCACCCTAGCCTGTGCCCACCCCTCTGCTGCCCCTCAGGCCTCCACGGCCAGTCCCACGGAGCGAGGAGCCAGGGCGGCAGAGACCCCGGATCCTTCTTGGACCTTCAGAGGGTGGTGCTCAAGCCTTGTGCACTTGAGACCGTTGGGATCATGCTGGTCCCCAGGCCTGTGGCCAGTGCTCCCAAGGCCACACGCTGGCCCCGCCGCTGGTGCTGGGCCACAGCCATCCACACACGAGCCATGGGACAGCACCGTCACCGTCCGCTCTCTGGGGGTGGGGCCGTGGGAGCAGAGGAGCAGTGAGTTCCCAGGGCCACGGCTGCCCCGCCCACCCTGGTCACCCTCCTGAGCCCTGCTGAAGACCCTCAGACGGGCCTGCTGGTGACCACACATGGGAAGGTCAGCATGTCCTCCTCCGGCCACGGCGTGGAGCTCAGTCCACTGACGTTGGACCACGAGGCCCCACATCACCCTTCACAACCCTCTCCTTGGACGACCTTCACAGAGGTTCACGTGACCTTCACGCAGGACGTGTCTTTAGTGAATAAATGTTTTCGAGCCCTGGCCAGGGTGGCTCAGTCGGTTGGGCATCCTCCCACGCACTGAAGCCTTGTCGGTTCGGTCCCTGGTTGGGGCACATGCCTGGGGTGTGGGCTTGATCCCCAGTATGGGGCCTGTAGGAGGCAGCCGATCCATGTTTCTCTCTCTCTCCCTCTCCCTTTCTCTCTCTCTAAAAATCCATTTTAAAACATCTTTTAAAAAATGTTTTCAAGCCCCAGGAGGGAGTGGACGGGGTCATGCTGTCAGAGGGTCACACAGCCCGTCCAGGGCCGCGTGGGGGCCGTGAACGAGGCCGAGCCAGGACACCAGCTGTCCCGCCACAGACTGGTGCACGCCGCCTCCCAGAGCATTCGGCTGGGCTCACCTGAACGAAGCGGCTGCCAGGTGGCTCTCCTCAGAGCCCGGAGGGAGCCGCCTCCCACCTGGAGCCCGCCCGCCCATGACCCTCAAGTTGTCCAGGCCCCCCGCCCACACGGCCTGCTACATTGCGATCTATTTAGTCCCCAGTTAAGGATGAGACCACTGACAGCTCAGAGGAGCGGCCCGCCGGGCACGGGCACAGGAGGAGGCAGAGCTGACATCTGGACCTGACAGGCACCTGCCCTCTGCGTGTTCATCCAGTGCACACGCGGCCCCTCTCCTAGGAAGCCCCTCACACCTGCAGGTGCACACAAACATGTACACAACACACACATGTGCACTCACACCTGCATGCACACAGAAGTATACACACCACACACATGTGTGCTCACACCTGCATGCACACACAAACATGTACACACACCACACACATGTGCGCTCACACCTGCATGCACACACAAACGTGTACACACACCACACATATGTGTGCTCACACCTGCATGCACACAGAAGTATACACACCACACACATGTGTGCTCACACCTGCATGCACACAGAAGTATACACACCACACACATGTGCACTCACACCTGCATGCACACAGAAGTATACACACCACACACATGTGTGCACTCACACCTGCATGCACACACCACACACATGTGTACCCACACCTGCAAGCACACACTCAGGACATTCATGCACTGTACATGGGCATGCACGTGTACACACACCACATGCACACACACAACTTGTCAGAACACACCACCCTCTGTGCTTGGAAACACGAGCCAGCTGGCAGCAGCTGCAGGCAGAGACGCAGCTCTGCAGGGGAAGCTTTGGTTCTGCGGACGCTTCCCTGGGTGAGTCTCCCGGGGCTCTGTGTGCACCCCTCCCCTGTCCCCACCTCCACTCTGCTCCTGGCTCTCAGGGAAGAAGGGGGACCACCTTGCTTGTTCTGCTGCCGAGGCTGTGACCCTCCCCTGCTGTCCTTGAGGGCGCCTGGGGCTCGGCACACCAGCCCCGTTGCATGTCACCCCAGGTGATCAGCACCCAAGGATGCCGACCATCCGCCCGCCTTCCACCAATGTTGTTGTACATTTAAAAACTTAAAAGGGTGCCCGGCTAGTGTGGCTCAATGGTTGAGCATCGACCCATGCACCAGGAGGTCGCCGGTTCGATTCCCAGTCAGGGCGTATGCCCAGGTTGTGGGCCCGATCCCCAGTGGGGGGCATGCAGGAGGTGGCCAATCGATGTTCTCTCTCATCGATGTTTCTATCTCTCTCTCCCTCTCCCTTCCTCTCTCTCTAAAATCAATAAAAAGAAAAAAAAATAAGAAAAAAAAACAACTTAAGAGGGTAGCTGTCAAACTAAGTTTTTACCAGCAAATAAATTAGAAGACACACGACATCTTGGGAAGGGGCAGCTCCGTCGACCACCTGGGTGGTGGTGATGCTATCACAGGGTTGTCCTCACGTCCAAACTCGTCAAAACATGTATGTTAAATATGTGGGACGCTTCCCACATGCAGCAAACCGCACTAACGCTGAAACCTTCGAAAAATGTGGGGGTGCCTCCTAATGTCACGGCTGGGTCTGGAGACTGGGGAGCATCTATCACGGGCTGAGTTTTCCCCCCAGATTCACAGGTTGGGGTCCTAACCCCCAGGACCTCAGACGTGACTCCACGTGGAGACGGAGTGTTTACGGGGGTAAGCAAGGAAAATGAGGTCCCTAGGGTGAGCCCTGATCCAACATGACCAGTGTCCTCATAAGAAGCGAGGGTCAGGACACAGACACACACGGAGGAAGGACCATGTGAGGACACGGGGGGAAACGGCCGTCCACACGCCACGGAGAGCGGCCTCGGGAGGAACCAACCTGCCCACACCTTGATCTCGGACTCCAGCCTCCAGGCCGGTGAGAGAATGAATGTGTGTGGTTTAAGCTGCCCCTTCCGTGGGACTCTGTCACAACCGCCCTGAGCACGCACTTACAGCAGCCGGGGGAGCTGTCGTCCACCGGGGAGACCACGCCCAGGCCGCGGGGGCGCGGAGGCCGGCGGAGTCCCGGCGATGGCAGAGCTGCCGGCCGAGGGCCCACCACTGCCTGGGTCACAGGCCTGTGCTGGACGCTGGCATCCCGTCTCCCCTGGGCCTGTGGACAGTCCTGTGAGGTCAGGCCATGAGCAGGAGCCGGAGTCTGCGTTTCCGTCTGTCCGGCTCCTGCGTCTGCCCCTGGGACACGTATCCCTAAACGCACAAACCAAACCCACTGACCTGAGCTCAGTTCCCTTCACACCTTCCCTCCACCAGCATCAGCGGCCGCCTTTCCCCAGCAGAGGACCATGAGCCCAGGGCACAGGGATGGCAGCTCAGCCCCGGAAAGGCGCCGTCCGACCCCAGGCGGCAGCGGGCCCGGCCTCCGGGAAGCCGCCAGAGCCTGAGCCGGGCGGGACTCAGTCATCCCCAGTCAGTCTCGTTACAGCCAGACGAGTTCGGACGCAGGGACCCTTTCAGTGGAATTAGTTTTAGAAATAGTTCCTTAAAAGGTTTGGCCCAAGATGGACTTGCCGTTAGGATTCTCACGTGGAGTGGCAGGCAGGGGACAGGAGTGCTTCTGGATGAGGCCTGGGCGAGTCACGGTGAGTGCGGATGGGGACACGTGGACGTGTCTGGGTTTGGGTGTGTGGGGTCCATGAGGGTATGAAGGACATGAGGAAGGGTAAGTGTGAGCCAGCTTCACGTGTGCATGTGTTTCTGTGTGTACATATTTGCACATGTATGTACATGTGTGTAGGTGTCTGTGTGTACGTACGTGAACATGTGTGAGTATATGTGTGCACA
Source organism: Tadarida brasiliensis (assembly GCA_030848825.1). Lineage (NCBI taxonomy): Eukaryota > Metazoa > Chordata > Mammalia > Chiroptera > Molossidae > Tadarida > Tadarida brasiliensis. The sequence goes on along the minus strand of CM061263.1, from coordinate 993,258 downwards.
GACGTGTGTACATGTGTGTGCACAAATGCTGTGTACATGTTTGCATGTGTGTGCATGTGTGTGTCTGCATGTGCACACGTGAACATGTGTGTTAGTATCTGTGTGCACACAAACACATGTGTACGTGTGTGGTTATCTGTGTGTGCGTGTGTGTAGGTGTCTGTGTGTGCATGCCTGTGCATGTCTCTGTGTGTGGGCACACGTGCCCCACTTCACCTGATGCACACGTGACGTCCGGGTGATCTGCTCCGTTGGCCGTGGTCTCCCAGGGCTGGCGCCCGTGCTTTGGAAAGACGGCTTCAGTCAGTGGGGCTGAGATGGCATCACGGTGGGACCGCTCGCACCCAACACACAATGGGTCACATTTCATGCACATTGGATCCATCCCGCTCATCCTTCGGTTTTAATCGGCATTTTGTCTCCTAATGAAAGTGACTGTGTCTGCTGCCCTCAGCGAGCTCACCCGCCTTCGCCAGGAGAAGGACATCCCCGGACAGAGGGGGAGCCCTGCCCCCCAGGGAGGAGCTTCTCCTGGACTGCGCTGCACCCACGGGCTCGGGGCGGGTGTGACCATGGCTGCTGAGTGTGAGGGAAAACCAGGAGCCCCCCCGGGAAGGGGCTGCACCCTCCCGGAGCACCTGCTCTGCGCCCCCCACACTGCCTGAGGGCCCGCACCCTCCCCACATCTCCCTACCTTTCCACCTCCCCCGTCCTCTCCGCAGGGACTGGAGGCCGGCACCCTTCCTGCTGCTCTGCCCGCCCGACACCTGGGCAGGGGAGTCCAGTGCCAGGGGGTGGGCAGAGGCCCTGGGCTTGGCCACAGCCCTCCTCGCCCGCTCTGTAGGACCCGAGCCGGCACTTTGATGCCGTGTAGCCCTTGGGTGATGTTCCTCTCGAGTGAGGGGAGGGAGCAGGGCTGGCAGGACCCACCTCCCCACAGCGGCCGCCTTGGGAGCCCCAGTGTCCTCTGGGGGACAGGTGCCTGGGTCCTCACTGAGCAGCTCAGGGGCACAGAGGAAATGCCATCAAGTTACATGTTCTACCCGGGCGTGTCATGGCGAGATGTGCTGCAAAGAGGGTGGTGCAGGCATCTCTGCCAGGTCCCCAAGGAGCCAGCACCCCGACCAGGGTGCTCGCCAACCAGGGTGCACACAGACCAGGGTGCTCACCCAACAGGGTGCTCACCGACCAGGGTGCTCACCATCCAGGGTGCACACAGACCAGGGTGCACAACGACCAGGGTGCACACAGACAAGGGTGCACACCGACCAGGGTGCACACAGACCAGGGTGCACACCGAGCAGGGTGCACATCGACCAGGGTGCACACAGACCAGGGTGCACACAGACTAGGGTGCACACCGAGCAGGGTGCACACAGACCAGGGTGCACACAGACCAGGGTGCTCACAGACCAGGGTGCACACAGACCAGGGTGCACATCGACCAGGGTGCACACAGACCAGGGTGCACACAGACTAGGGTGCACACCGAGCAGGGTGCACACAGACCAGGGTGCACACAGACCAGGGTGCACACAGACCAGGGTACTCACCGACCAGGGTGCACACAGACCAGGGTGCTCACCCACCACGGTGCACACAGACCAGGGTGCTCACCGACCAGGGTGCTCACCCACCAGGGTGCTCACCATCCAGGATGTTCACCAACCAGGGTGCACACCCCCCGGGTGCTCGCCGCCCTGCGGGGCGTCCATGTGGCTGTCGGGACAGGACTGCTCTGTCTCTGGCACAAGGCTGTGGGTCCTGACTCTCGCTTCCCGCATTCCTGTTCAATGGGAGGGTGGGCCGAACCCACACCAGGTGAGCAGGCGATGGAGCGAAGGACAGAAAGCCCAGAGTCAGCCTCTCCTCCATGCCATCGCCCCCGGTCACATCCTGGTGGCCACCTGCGGGACCCGGTCCCCTGCCCCAGGGTGTGGGCCTCCTCCCCGGGTGCCGTCCACACGACTGGCCTGTGTGGACTCGGCTCACAGTCGAGCTGTGCCAGGGACGGGAGGGGACAAAGTTTCCTGTTACTGTCACCGGCTTCTGCCAGAAGAGAACATGGCTTCCCGGAGATTTCTCCCAAGGACGCACTAGAAACGCATTAAGAGCGCTGTCAGCAGTGTGACCGACGGAGACCGAGGAGCGGAGACCGCGGAGGAAGGACAGCCCAGCCAGTGAATAATTAAGAGCCAGTCGGGGGCTGTGGAGGCAGCTCAGGAGGGGGCTGATCACAGGCAGGAACAGACCGGCCCTGCTCCCCGCTGGGGACCTCTGCTTTGCTGTGAAAAAGGCATTTTTTATTAATGTTCTGCCCTGACTCCGGCTTGAAGGGAAAAGTGCTGGTTGAAATTTAGCCAACAATTGACCTCGCACAGATTTCTGGGGATGGACAGCGCCGAGGCCTCTAATCTGGGCCGTCGGCAAGGCCTCCGGATCAGCCTGTCATCTCGCCTGACGGCCCTGCGCCCGGGGTGCCCGCTGTCCTGACACCCAGCACAGCGCGCGCCCTCCTGGATGCCCAGCTGTGGGCATGCGCCCGGCTCTCCTCCCGCCCTGCAGCGGCGAGAACACAGAGCCTCTTGGTGGCTCTTGCAGGCTGGGTGGTGACCCCCAGAGATGCTGAAGCCGTCACCCCCAGAACCTATGGACGGGTCGCATGCCATCATGATACAGGGAACCGAGGAGGCTTCCCCAAAATGTGAGAGCTGAACGTAAATTTGAGCCCTGGCCGGTTTTGCTCAGCGGTTAGCGCGGCGGCCGGCGGACCAATGAGTCTTGGGTTCCACTGTGGCCAAGGGCACGGACCTCGGTTGCGGTTCATCCCCAGTCGGGGTCGTGCGGGAGGCAGCCAGTGGATGTGTCTCTCTCACATTGATGTTTCCCTCTCTCTCCCCCTTTCCCACTCTATTTGAAGAAAAATAGAAAAATATCCTCGGGTGAGGATTTTTAAAAACTGTGATCGCTTCTTGTTTGAAATGTTAAAATAGATGGATGTACCCTAGGGCTAAGAACTTAGCACACAGAACAGGAGCCCAGGAGAGGACGGCTGACTCTCCGTGGAGCTACCCTCCCCGGTCCGGCAGGAGAGCGTGTGGCTGGCGTCGCCGGTAGAGCCTGTCACTAAGCAGAGTGACAGTGACGCCGGGCGCTTCGGAAAATTTCCCGCTAGGATAGGGCTGGCCCCCAGCAGGGGTCAGAAGCCAGGCTTGGAGGTCACAGAAGACCCACAGGGAGAAGTGTGACCAGCGGGTCCCTAGCCCGGCCAGAGCGAGGAGCTGGGTCCCCTGGCCTTCCCCGTGGCCTTCCCCGTGGCCTTCCCCGCCGGCCGAGGCCTCTCTGGACCCAGCAGTGAAGTCTGCACAAGGCAGCTGAGAAGGCACCCACCTTCCTCCCTCCGCACCCCACTGTGCAGCAAGACCACCGGGGGACCCCAACACGCAGCCCCAGGGCAGGGGTGGACCAGCCACACTCCACGGGGTCCCCGCCTCTCAGGACAGCCCTGGCAGCCCAGGTGGCCTTCGTCCTGGTGGCACGGAAAAGGGGACCCTGCCCCCACCCGCCTACTCGGTGCATTTGTCTGCATCTCGGTGACCGAGAGCTGGGGAGACTCGTTGGTTCATCGTTTCTTCTTCCGTCGGGAGCTTCTGCAGTCCGCTCGGCATCCGACCGCTGGGCACACAGACATGCCCCCCCCCCCGTCCTGAAGGCTGGACGCTCGGGGCCACGGGCTGGTCCCTCTGAGGCCTCTCTCCGGCGTGTAGACGCCGTCTCCTCCCTGTGTCATCACGGGGTCCCTCTGTGTGCGTCTGTGTCCTGGTCTCCTCTTCTTACAAGGACACCGGTCATGTTGGATCAGGGCCCACACTAGGGGCCCCACTTCACCTTAATCCCCTCCCCAAAGGCCCCTCTTCCAAGGTAATGACGGGGGCGGGGGGGGGGGGCGGGCCTGCGCTCTCCTCCCAGCAGCACCCGCCCTGAGCAGGGGCCACCGTGTGGAAGGACAGGGAGGGCCCCAGAGCTGAGCACAGCACCCCACTCCAGGGGCCCAGACTGGGAGCGAGTGCCATCAGCTGCCCATCCACCTGTGTCCCTGGGCCACGCTGTCCAGGTGAGCGGGGAGCAGGGGGGATCCCAAACGCAGCCCCCTCCTTGCTGGGCTCGCTGCCCATGGCAGCCCTCCAACCTCCAAGTCTCTGGCCCCTCCTGGGATCTCTGAGGGCACCGGCTCTCCCGCGGTCACCCGTCCACGGCCCTCGCCCCGTCCACGCCCCTCACAGACGCCGACACAGCCTCGTGTGAGGAGGGGCTCGCTGCCCATCCGCAGACGCGGCGGAAACCGGCTGTCAGAGGGACGCGGGGTCGGGAGACTGGATGCTCACAGCAATGGAAACAAACATCGGAGATCGTCGTGACCGAAACAACAGAAGACGCCATCCCCGGGTGGTGTGACCGCCGCCCCGAAACCCCGGGGCCTGATAACCCCAGCGGTGATCGCTCATGAGTCCCGGGTTTTGTGTCGAAGCGGCGGCTGACCTTTCCTGGGCGCGGAGACATGGCCCGTTCAGCTGGTCGCTGGGCGGCGGGACGTCTCGTCGGGGTCTCCGGCTCTCAAGGCGGCCAGACCAGACCCCTCCTCAGGGCCGCTCCTGGGAGGACGAGAGCGGAAGCCACAGGCCACTCCGGCCACGGTCGGAACCCTGCAGAGGGTGGGGAGACCGGGTCTCGTCGGGGGGCCCTGCGCAGGGGTGATGACTGCACTGGATCGTCCACAGAGAGGCCGTGTCTCACAGACAGCAAGTGCGGGCGAGGGACGGCAGGCGGCCGACGGGAGCTCCGGTTCCTCCTCTCTGCTCTGTTCTCCCCGTGTGGTGTCACCCCGGCCTGGAGGAAGCCCGTCATGGCCGTTCCAGGCGTCCCCTCCTGACGCCGCAGCGCCCAGAGATATGGGAGGGGCTGTCTTTTCCCGAAACTCCCTCCTGGCAGGGAGGAGAGGGCCCAGAGTCCTAGGGTCGGCGTCCCCTCATCTCTTGCTCAGAGCTGGGGCACGTGAACACGTCCCAAGTCCCTGGCGAGGGAGACAGGGCCACTCAGCCATAGGGCCCATCACGGCAGCCAGGGGAGAGGCGGGCTCCCCAGACCAAGCCACACCCACGGGGAAGGAGGGCGGCCACGGGTGCCCCTCTGTGAGCCTCGACTGGAAGGTTTTCCTCAGGATCAAACTCACACCTTAGACTTCAAGGCTCAGACCAGGTCTCGGGGGTAGTGACAATCTGATGGACACTGTAATCTCCCAAGTAAATGCCACACGTGTCTGAGAGTGGAAAGTTCTAGCTTCCCTGCAAAGATCTCCAGTTAGTGTCTGGAGTAGCAAAGTTTGGTTTAATCGGCTCCAGCTGGAGGAGGCCCCGGGCCCCCCGCCTTCCGGTAGTGCCCACGATGGCTGCCGAGCTCACCTCTCCCGAGTCACATCCTGAGCAGAGCGGACAGCCCGGCAGCGAGGAGGCAGCGTCCCTCCGGCTCAGGTCACTGCGTGCTCGGCCGTAGTCACCACGAGGCCGCCGGCGAGTCTCGGCACCCCAGCTCTGTCACCTTCCGGTCGGCACAGCAGCAAATGGAAACGATGCGGCCAGAGAGGTCTGTCGTCCAGTGCTGGGGTCAGTCAGCTTTGGAGAGTCCCACACAAGCGTGGAAACGGATGCAGTCCGCGGAGATGCCCCAAGGGCCGAAACGTGTCCACACGGAAACGGTGTGTGGTCGCCACGGCGGCCGGAAGGTGGAGCCCCCCGGTGCCCAGCAGCGGACGCACAGAGAAGCAAATGGGTCCGCTCATGTCGTGGGACATAGACAGACCTCAACGTGATGACGCGCTCGCTATCCCCGCTGCAGCAAGGACGAGCCCGGACGGCATCTGCTCGGTGAGAGACGCCCACCGGGAAAGCCACATGGCGTGTGAGCCCCGTGTGACGCCCAGAAGAAGGGAATTTATAGCAATAGAAAGTCGCCCTGGCCGGTTTGGCTCAGCGGTTAGAGCGTCAGCCCGCAGACCAAAGAGTCATACGGGAGGCAACCAGTTGATGTGTCTCTCTCGCGTCGATGTTTCTCTCCCTCTCTCTCCCTCCCACACTATCTGAAGATAAATAGAAAAATATCCCCAAGTGAGGATTTAAAAAGAAAAAAGAAATAGAAAGTCCATTCGTGTTTCCCCGAGCCTCCTGGAGGAGCGGGCAGGGCGGGGAGGGGTCGCCATTGCCCTTGCGCAGACCAGGTGCCACTGGATCCCTAACGCCCTTCGGTTTGTCTGCGTCAGGGTCTCCTCTCCGGCTCTTCCCATCAGAACACGAGCTCCTTGAGGGCAAAGCGATTCTCATCACCACCCCCGGCTCGGGGACGATGCGGACAGTGATGACTGCAGCCCTTATTTCAGGGCCACAGCCCAGAGGGCCGGCGGGGAGGCGGCGGGGGGCGGGGCGTCTCTCCCCAGATCGTCCAGAGACAGATGAGCACCCTGGACACGGTGCGTCGCAGGAGAGGATCCAGGCACAGTGTCGCCGAGATGTGTTGGGAAAAACAAAAGCAGGTGCCAGTTTTACCAAAATGAACGCAAAACGGGTCGTTCTCAGGCCTTTTAACAAACTGAAGCTTATTTCTCTGTCTGAAATAGGAAAAAAAGGAAAGTTAATTAAGTTCCAAAAGTACCTTTCATCTGGGATGTGGACTGCAGGCTCCTGCTGAATTTTAACCGTTTCTAGGGGAAACCGCAGCAGCCTGGGGGCTGCCCAGTGAGGAGCGGCCCCTCTCCACCCCTGCTCGTGGGCTCTGTGCAGCCCTGGCCTCTGTCTGCGCCCGAAAGGCTCTCCCAGCGCACAGGTGGGTGCGTTCTGGTGGACAGGGTGGCCAGGGTCTCTGAAGGGCCCCAGGGGTGGGCATGGCGCCCCGTGTCGGCCACTGCATGCAGAGGGCAGCACCTCAGTCGCTGTCACGGGTTGAACTGTGACCCCGAATGTTCACAGGCCGAAGTCCTAACCCCAGGACCCCGGCCATGTTTGGAAACAGGATTGTTGCAGATGTGATTAGTAAAATGAGGCCACACTGGGGTAGGGGGGACCTGACCCAACATGACTGCTGTCCTCACAAAAGGGGGGATGTGGACCCAGAGCCGCACAGGGGGCGCGGCGGTGCCCTCGAACCCCTGCAGAGCGCCCCGGGGCAGACTCGCCCAGCCACACCCTGAGCGTGGACTTCAGCCTCCAGGACACTGAGGTGACAGACCTCTGTCCTTTGCTATGTTGGCCTCAGGACTCCAACCCAGGCACACACTCGGCCACCGTGATGGGACCCCATGCTGACCACGGCCCTCGTGCCCCATCCGTCTCCAGCCCGTGAGCTGTAACAGGACACAGGTGCCGCGGGCAGCAGTTCCTCTGGCCCAGTGGGTCGCCCCCTCAGCCTGGCCGCACTGGACAGTGCCCTCTGGGTTGCACCCCCGACCTCATCGAAGATCATTGGTCGTTTGTTGTGTCTCTTTCACGTGAGGCAGACCAGCTGGACCTGGGAGGACACCACACCCTGAATGCAGCCGTCACCCTGGGAAATCACTCCCAACCAGCCCCCCGCCCCGGAGCTCGGCCCAGACCCCGCACCGTGGTCCTGCCTCCTCTGCCTTCCCGCCTGTCTGTTCCCTGCCTGTGTGCTGGCTGGAATCCCGCGGAATGCTGCGTGGCTCTGTCCCCAGTCTGGGAGGGAGTGTGCCGTGTCACGTGTACTAAGATAAGGGTGAGAGGAACGTCCCAGAGGCCCGTTCGTAGAGTGAGAAAGTCTCTGCTTCCCCAGCATTCTCGGTTTATAGCATGAATCGGTGTCAAGCTCTTTCTTCTACATCTATCTAGGCCGCCCTGGCTTCTTCTCCTTTGTTCTGTTAACGGGGCAAGTGGTGGCTGATTAAGGATGTGAGCAGGCTTCCTCCTGGGGTCACAGGTCAGAGTTCGTCCCCTGCTGGCGTCGGATCGAGCGGCTGCTGCCTCCTGAAGCGTCCCTGCGTCTGTCCACAGAGACGCTGGGTCTCAACCTGCTTTTCTAACTAAGCAAGTCCTGTGTTTGGTCTCGGTGGGAAGCATTCCGCCTTCATTTTCTGAAAAAGGTTGTGTATTTTGATGTTATTTGTCTCTGCTGGAATTCTCCAGAAAAGCCGTCTGGGATCGGACTTTTCTTTGCGAGTAGATTTTTTTGTTTGTTTCTTTGATTTTTTCCAAGTTCCATTTCTTGCATTGCTGGAGGGCTACTTACATTTTCTATTTGGTTCTTGTAAGAAGGTCGGCCTGGCTGGAGCAGGGCCAGCAGGAGTGAGAACATCGCCCAGGACATCGGAGGAATCACTGGGAGCCACAGCAGTCCCGGGGTCCGCCAAGGAAACGCTCGCGTCAAGATGGCAGCCACATCTGACATCCTTCCACGTCTTCATTTACATAACACCAAGTTTGGGGACAGAAAAATTTGCACCTGCTGAAAATGCCTGCCTTGATATTAATTTTCCATTTATAGCTTACGTTTCGACACATAAATTAAAGGCTATAACATTATTAGCTCCTGGGCTGACACCTTGATCCATGATATTTTAGCCTGGAGCACAGATTTTATTGCTGCATTATAAAGTCTTAAAAAATAGTGTTTCTCATAGATGTACCTGACAGAAGCTACAAAATTTGTGCAAGCGTCATTATGCGCCCCGGGACTCAGGGGAGGGCGTTTGGAGTCAGAACGCACTTGTTCTCTGTGTTGGTGTTTTCATTTCTCTTTAAATAAATGTTGACGTAACTCGTAAAGCCAGTTCCCCCACAACTGTTCACGCTTTTAGCTACAGGAGCTCCACCTGTCGTGAGGACACAGGCAGGGGCAGGTCCCTGCTGGGCCAGGATGGGGACACTGGCCCGCAGTCAGCACTCACCTGCCTGCGGTGCTGTGGGCTGTGCTCCTACGATTCACCGAAGAGGACTTTGGGGGATGGCATGTCCATAATGAGGATGTGACTTGTTAAAGGTGTGCCTGGGCCCAGGGAGGGAACCAAATGCCTTCCCAACACCCTGTTGGAACTGAAAATGACTAATCTGATTACAAATGGAATTCGACATGTATTGGGTCCCATGAGTGTGGAATCGGGAGCTCATTACTGCTGCTGGTTTTGAGACGTATTTATGTCTCTCTTCTGTGGCCCCTACAGGTCTCCAGGCCCCTCAAGGAGATCTGTCTGCTTCCTACGTCCCAAAATATGTGCTCAGGCATCACTGCCATTACATGTCATCATCTCTAGCATAGCTGTGATCATCCCCAGTTTCCAGTGTACTGTCATCATCCTTATCATCGTCATGGTCACTACATCACCACCACCATCACCATCTCTGCTGTCACCATTATCACCATCATCTCTACCAGAACTTTCATCACCATGATTTTCATCATCATCCCCATCATCATGGTCACTGCAATCAGTAGCAGCAGCAGCATCTCCATCATCTCTTCATCACCATCTCCATCATCGTCACGAGCTCCACCGCCATCATCACCACCATCACCACCATTATCACCATCACCATCATCTCCATCACCATTACCTTCGTCAGCATCCTCCTCAGCATCACTGTGGTCATCGGCATCCCACAGTCACCATCCATCACCATGACCCCCACCCTCGCCAGCATCACCAGCGCCTTCCGCGCCACCCTGTGGCAATCACAGCAACAATGGCTCGTCATACTGGAGACCTTGCTGGGCGCGTTCTCAGGTGACATCACTTGACCTCTCTCGGGCGTGGTCGTGGTGGTGGAGACGGAGGAGTGATAGGATATCTACTGCCAATGAGGTACCTGGTGGCAGTGGGCTCAGCTGCAAAGATTTGCCATGATAAGCCTGGGGTGGCGGGGTCCTTGGAAGCTACAATTACGAAAGAAGCCAAGTTTGCCTTCTGCTGCTTTTCCCCTGTTTCAAGCACTCACCATCCCCCTGACTGCCCATGAATGTATTCGGCAAACATTGTGGGGCGATTGCTGAGTGCCAGGAAGGATCTAGACACTCTAACACTCCACCTGGAGCCTCCGCCCCTGCAGCCAGGAGCTCCTCCAGCAAAAGGTCCACGCTGCAGGCATCCTACCGCCCAGCTCTCCAAATCACCGTGCCGAGGCGGAACCCGGGGCCTGTGGGACCCAGGGGCCCGAGCGGTCTCTGGCAGAGTCTGGCCCAGCACCAGGACCCACGAACCCTCATCTGTGTGCGTCCTCACCCTGGCCCGAAGGTGCCACCTCCGTGGAGCTCGCTTGGGGTCTCAGTACCCTCCCAAGGACCCCTCCGCCTGGCAGCGCTTCGACCCAGCCCCGATGTGCACGGGGGCCCCCGAGGGCAGTGTGCGTGCCAGGTTCTGTCGGAGATAAGGGGGAAATAGGCAAGCCACAGTCCCGGCTGAGGGACTTCACAATTTGGTTGGTGAAACGAGACAGCTCTACATGGAAGTTTAAAGACCACAGAGAACCGCGCGGAGAGGAACAAGCAGCCATAAAACACGCCAGGCAGCCGCAGGGTTCACGGGCCCCAGCTCTGCGGGAGCTTCCATTCCACCGCCACCCCGACCCAGGGACCGCCACCACGGCCTAAGGTGCAGCCCCACGCCGACACACTCAGCTCGCCTTTCCTTCAGTGTCAGCGATCCCCGATTCTAACACCTGGTGGGGTGTCGGCACAGCGGGGCGACCTGAACAGGTAGCACACAGGTTGGCTGGGCACGAACGTGGCCCAGGCCCATCTCCCAGAATCTCTGCAGACCAGGGGCCAGCTCCCGCCAGTGACCTGTGGGTGGGCACAGCAGGCCCCCGCCTCCAGCAGCACGAGGGGCCACAGAGCCACCGTGCCTGTTAGTCTTACACTGGGCAGTGACTTCAGGGCCCAGTGTGGACACTGAGGAAGCAGGACATGGACCCCCCAGAGTGGGCAGCGGCCTGGGCAGCCCCCTAACCTCCAGCCGACCCTCTGTGAGCGAGCAGACGGCCGCACGGCCCGGCCGCCGCATCTAGAAGCGTCTACCCAGCACGGGCCCAGCTCACCCTCCACCACCCACCCTGGGCGGCCCTGGGCTCTAGCCTGGGCCTCCTGAGGGAGCCCGGGGGGTGTTCCTGTTCTCGGTCCCGATGGACAGATGAGCCCAGATAGGGGCCAGTCCCGGCTGCAGACCCAGGCCGGCGACCAGGACCCTCTGCTGTTTGCAGACCCTCGGGTGGTAAGATTCAGAGGAGACTCCATCCTTATCCTCAGAGGGGGTCTCACACCTAAAGCCTCAAAAGATGACTGTGGGACAAGGTGAGTCGGAAGCATCCATGTCCCCATCAGGCATGGCCCGGTGACCAGTGGGCTTGGGCCCAGCTCCGAGAAGGGTCTTGTCAGCCGTAGAGCATGTACTGTGTGGGGACCACAGGGGGCCCCTGCAACCTGGAGCCTGCCGCTCCCCGATAAAAGCAGGGAGAGCCTCTGGGGCCACCAGCAGGGACCTCAGCGACACAGGCGCTGCCCACACTGAAGGGGCTGCTGTTCTTGGGGCCCCCCCACCACCAGGGCCTCCTGGGCCAGAGTCTGAGAGTCACAGCTGTGAACGGCTGCCCAGACCCTCCGGCCTCCGCCCCTGGATTCCCGGGGAACCCAAGCTCCTGAGACCCGGAGAGTTTCTGAGCTGGAAAGAGACATTGGTGTGGAGACGGGCAGATCAGGCAGGCAAGTGGCACCCCCATGGCTCCCCCTGACTCATGCGGTGCCCTCTGAGAGCCAGGTGCTGCCCCAGACACTGAGGACCCAGAACTACGAGGTTGGGGTCCCAGCACCCAGAACAGAGCTGGCTGCCTACAGGGGACAGGCAGGCAGCGCCGACCTTTGGGCGAGGTGACAGGTGCGGGCCAGGGCGCCCTCTGTCCTCTGGAGCCGTCCAGGGGACGGGGGTGGGGATGGTGAGGGGGGTAATCATTAAATTCATGGACGGAGGGCTCCGTCTCACGCCCCCCCAGGCCCCACGCGTGTGGGAACCAGGCCAGTGAGCATCAAAATGTGCGTTTCTTGCTTAAATTTTATGGACTACATTTGCCTTTGATTTAAGGACTAAGAAGTTATTTAAAGTTTTCTTTTAAAAAAAAAAAAAAGGCTCCTGAGGTTAAAAATGAGGCATGATGAGCTCGCGTGACGCTGCTCTCGGCCCCCCGGGGGTCATCACAGGCAGACCCCCCCGGGGTGCTGGAAGGGACTCGGGGGAGGACAGCGAGGCTTGTGGCCGGCGTGCGGCAGGTGGGTAAGGCCGTCGGAGCAGGTGTGGGATTCGACCTGATTCCGGGGGGCTGTGTGAGCAGGACGCAGAGGGGGTGGCAGACGCAGTCCTGTAAGGAGCTCCCACCTCCCCGAGTCACACTGGTCACCTGCAAGCTGCCGGTGCTGGCGGTGACCCCGTTTGAGTCCGTGTGGGCACCAGTCAGACACACGGCAGGTGCTGGGACTTCTGAACTCTCCAGCCAGCTGTGTGGGGGACAAATAAACAGCCTTTGCAGAAATAAAGGCGCACATCGGCATCTGTGTGTTTTCAAACCAGGGCAGCAGGGCTGTGCAGAGAGCGGGCGGCAGCCCCGTCCGACGGCAGGCAGGGAGTCCCGGGGACAGAGGTCCCGGGGACAGAGTTCCGGGGCCCATCCTGGTTTGGGGAGCAGCCGGTCGGACAGGACAGAGGGCCTGGCTCTGGGTCCAGACGACCTGGACGGACATCAGCCCAGCACTGGGCACCTGTGGGGCCGGTGACGGGATGCGACGTGTCTGGTTCCTTACTGATGGAATGCAGGTCACAGAGGCATCGACTTCACAGAGCTGTTTACTGAGGCGAGTGAGGCCTCAGGCAGGCCAGCGGTGGCTGAGCCCGGGCAGTCGCCGGTCCTGCCGCGAGGGCCAAACAACCGTGACTGGACCCCGCAGGCCGTCCGAGAAAAATCACGGACAAGCTGGACTTCCGGAAGATGAAAACCTTCTGCTCTGCAGAAGACAACGTCCAGAGGATGAGAAGACGCCGCACACAGACTGGGAGGTAGTATCTGCAGGAGACACATGTGACAAAGGACAATTACCCACAGTACACAAAGTCCCCGATTAAAAATGAACCGAAGACCTTAACAGATACCTCACCAAGGGACAGTCACATGAGGAGGTGCTGCTCATCCTTCGTCATCAGGAAACGCAGTGGGCAACAAGGAGAGGCCACTGCACACCTGTGGGCACGGCCACGTCCCGGCAGCAACAGCGCCTCCTGCAGGCAGGTTCCTCTGCGCTCGAACACCAGCCGGCACTAAGTGCGTGATTAGCCACGATGTCTCCGCAGTTCATCTCGTAATTACAAAGATCATGACGGTTTTAAAACACGTGCTCAGACATTGTCGACGCTTTCAGACAGATGTGCGGAGCCACACCAGCCGGGCTTCAGAAGGTTACTTTAAAGGTAAGCTGTAGACTCAGAGAAAGGAAAGCCAGCTGGCGGCCCTGCCCTGTCTCTCTCAGACGTGAAGGAGAGACAGAAAGTCCTCAGAGCACTGTGTGCGGGTCAAGAACAAGGCTTCCTAAGCTCAGACGCAGCGACACGCGACCCTCAGAGAGACCCGAGGACCGAGGTTCGGCCTGGAACCCCAGGACTGGGGATGGACCCCCGCCCCCAGTCTTAGGGAGCAAATGGGAAAAGGTCCAGACGGGTGCAGCTAGGGGGCAGCAGAGCTGGTCGCAGCCCCAGAAATGCCGGCGCCTGCCCACGGGGGCACTGAGGGACCTGCTGGACGCCTCCCGGAGCTGGGGCACGGCCCTGGACACCCACTCGGCAGTTCCAACCCGCCGGCCGACGCATGGCGCCCACAGCCCGGGGCTGACAGGGAGCCAGGCCCAGGGGTGTGTCAGACACCCGAGCATAATTCCCATTAACAGTTCCAATTTTGGCATCGTTGAGAGAGTGGAAGTTGATGTCGGCTCGACATCCTGTGAGGAAATTAGTTCATTTTGCTAAAGTATCTTAATAATTACGGTGACATCGAGGTTAATTGCTTAATCTGGATTGCCATGGTGTGGCCGCGTCCCCACGCGGTCTGTGCTGTGATTGGTGACCGGGCGGCCAGACCCAGAAGCCCCTTCATCGGAATGGCAGAGTCAGCCAGGGTGGTGGGTGTGCTGGAGAGGACACTTTGGGCAGCTGACCCCGTCGGGATCCAGGAGGCCGAGCGGCCGAGCACTGGAGTGGGCCAGGCTCTCACGACCAGGAAAGGGGCCAGGGCTGGGCTCCCGCCCCGACCCCTGAGCAGAGAGCCAGAGGATGTGACAGCTTCAGGTGGGCGGTCACAGAGGCTGGGCTCAGGGCCACATGTGGGGACTCAGGAGAGGGGAGGGCATGGGCACGGATCCAAGGGAAAGTCAGGGGCCTGACACCACACTCGACAGAGAGTGGCCAGCCCTGCATGCACCCCAGACTCATGAGCCTTGGGGGCAGGGGCCCTGCCTCATGCCATGAGCTTCTGAGGATGGAGGTCTGAGTGCCCCTCCCAACCTCATGTCCCATAACAAAACCAGTGCATGCTGGGGACACGGTGTGGGGTTATTTTACCCTCCCATCACAGCCCTCAGGCGAGGCTCTGACCCGCCGAGAAAGGGGAGCCACAGCACAGTGAATGTCCACGCAGGTGGCCAGGGACCTGCCCATGGGCAGCTGGGAAACAAGGGGACCCCTCAGGGCCGGGCACCTCCCAAGGTCTCTCTCCACAGTCAGAGCCGACCGACTCCCTTTCTGAGGGAAATGCATAGTAAAAATGTAGATCTCGCCTGGCCCACCATCGTCTGACTTTTGGTTGAAACCCACCCTTGACCATGATCCCTGAAGGCAAGGGACCCACCCCTGGCAAACGAGCAGACGAATTCCCAGTCAACAGTGGGAGCTGCTGCATGCTCGAGGAAAAGCAGCGGGTACTTCAGTCCAGATTGTTAGTGGGCATCAGGGTCAAATTACGTCCACACAAAGGGAATAATTATAGTAGAAGAAGCATAACTGACCATGTTTTAAACAATGGGAAAGCGAATACCGTATTGGATGCTGCAAAACAAAACTACTGGTGGTTTAGAAGTTCGAGGGAAAACACACTCTCCTGGATTCTAAAATGAAAAGACAGAGCCACTAAGACAGGAGCCGTGGCCGCTCCAGGAGATGAGATGCCCTGAGCTAGGGAGCGGGCGGGGGGGCAGGGGCAGCTGCAGGCAGGGAGGCAGTTCTGTCAGACTGGTGGATGGATGGATGGATGGATGATGGATGAATGGATGATGGATGGATGGATGATGGATGGATGGATGATGGATGGATGGATGGATGGGTGGATGGATGGATGGATGGATGATGGATGGATGGATGGATGGATGGATGGATGATGGATGGATGGATGGATGGATTGGTGGATGGATGGGTGGATGGATGGATGATGGATGGATGGATGGATGGATGGGTGGGTGGGTGGATGGATGGATGATGGATGGATGGATGGATGGATGGATGGATGGATGGATGGGTGGGTGGATGGATGGATGGATGATGGATGGATGGATGGATGGATGGGTGGGTGGGTGGATGGATGGATGGATGGATGGATTGGTGGGTGGATGGGTGGATGGATGGATGATGGATGGATGGATGGATGGATGGATGATGGATGGATTGGTGGATGGATGGATGGATGGATGATGGATGGATGGATGGATAGATGGATAATGGATGGATGGATGGATGGATGGGTGGATGGATGGGTGGATGGATGGATGGATGGTGGGTGGGTGGATGGATGGATGGATGGATGGATAGATGGATAATGGATGGATGGATGGATGGATGGGTGGATGGATGGGTGGATGGATGGATGGATGGTGGGTGGGTGGATGGATGGATGATGGATGGATGGATGGTGGGTGGGTGGATGGATGGATGATGGGATGAATGGATGGATGGGTGGATGGATGGATGGGTGGGTGGATGGATGATGGATGGATGGATGGTGGGTGGGTGGATGGATGGATGATGGATGGATGGATGGATGGATGGATGGATGATGGATGGATGGATGGGTGGGTGGATGGGTGAATGGATGGATGATGGATGGATGAGTGGATGGATGGATGATGGATGGATGGATGGGTGGGTGGGTGGATGGATGATGGATGGATGGATGGGTGGGTGGGTGGATGGATGATGGATGGATGGATGGTGGGTGGGTGGATGGATGGGTGGATGAAGAAAATATGGTCCATGCACACAGTGAGATCTAAAAACCTGAACTGATGGAAACAGGGAGTAGGGTGGCTGCAGGGGGACTCGGGTGGGAAATGGGTAAAGGGGGTCAAATGATATAGAGATCCTGTTACAAGATAAGTAATTCTGGGGACTCCGTGTTCAGCATGATGACTAGGGTTAATAAACTGCATGATAATCGGGGAAGTTGCTAAATGTTCTCACCACACACAAAACTGTGTGAGGTGTGGGAGGCGTTTGCCCAGCCGATTGTGATCATCGCTTCCAATACTACGGAAATCGATCACCACGTGTGTGTTAACATTACACAACATCACGTCAGTTATACCTCCACGGAACTGGAGAAGAAAACACAACCCCAAACCCTCCCCTGTCCTGCGGAGACTCGGGTGATCAGTGCTCCCGACGCCCAGTGAATAAAATTTAAATCCCAAAGCTGGCTGTTCGGGGCCCCCAGCCATTTGACTCTTCACCTGTGCTTTCCATGTTCACGCCTTCCCCTAGCCACTCGTTGGCCAGGCCACGCAGCTGTCCCCACAGGCGGGCGACAGGTTCCATGTCCCGGGCCACCTCCTCTCTGCAACATTCCCGAGTCTCAAAATAAAAACTCTTTTACTGCACGCCAGATAGTGGTAAACCAAAGGGAAGACGCTGGTGTTGCGTACGTGCGACGTGAACGTGAGCATCATGTCATCCTAGCGTCGAAAACCCAGCCTTCCCACTTCCTGTCTGAGACCGCCTTCCCGCGTTCGCATCGCCCGCTGTGTTCGTCCTGCGGCCGGTTCCCCCCTCCTGCGGCTGCTGCAGAGTGCGGCTCATCGGTGGAAGTGGTTGTGTCTCATTTCAGCGGCCGTGGGTTTGTTTTCTCGTTGGTTCTCCGGTTCAGCCTGACAGACAGACTCCCTGCACACCCCGCTCCGGCAGCCCATCGTTTCCACGGTGCGCTCACCTCCTGAGGACCGGCTGTTGCTTTCCTTTCCGCGCATCTTGTCCCTCCTGCACCGTGGGGTGTGGTTCGCAGACTCACCTGGTGTCTGCCCGTCCTCCTCTCGCTGCTATCCGGTGCTTCTGGGGTTCCGTCTGGCCTGGTCCTTGGAGGCCCGGGGTCCCACTGAGCTGGTGTTCATGGCTCAGGGGCCCTCGCCTGGGGGTACAGAAACGGCCCAGGTTCCTCCCCCACCACACTGCCCCTCTTGAACCCCCCCCCCCCGGAGCCCAGGGCAGCTGCTAATGCCTCACTTTCTGGATTTGGGGGGGGGGGGTGAGGCTCTGTCACCGGGGCGTCCCACGCCTGCCAGACAGCTGACAACCTGGGTGTTTTTACAAACCTTCAGAGCTCTCGGGCAGGGGACCCCGTCCTTGGAGGGACAAGACCACGGCCACCGGCCCACGGCCACCAAGTTTGGAGTCCCTCGGTCCCCAGGCCCTGGCGGTGGGTGGGCTTTTGAAAACTGAGCCGAGTCTGCGGCCAAACCACCCTGAGCGCCCGATCTCATCTGAAAACTGAGCCGAGTCTGAGGCCATACCACCCTGAGCGCCCGATCTCGTCTGAAAACTCAGTCTATCTGCTCGTTTTTGTACGTTTGCGTGTTTTTTTAAATAAGTATGTTACTTTTTTTAAAAAATTTTTTTTCTTTATTGATTTTAGACAGAGAGGAAGGGAGAGGGAGAGAGAGATAGAAACATCGATGAGAGAGAACAGCCCCTGGCCGCCTCCTGCACGCCACTCACTAGGGATCGGGCCACAACCTGGGCGTGTGCCCTGACCGGGAATCGAGCAGGCGACCTCTTGGTGCAGGGCCGACGCTCAGCCCCTGACCACACCGGCTGAACTGTACATGCTTTTGATGGCAACAGGGTCTGTGATGAGAACGGTGGGCTTTAGGCGGCCTCGGGGGAGGTCCCCGAGATCAAGGGCGTTGTTTCTCCTTCACTTGCGTCAGGAGCGAGGTCCAAGCAGCGAGCCGTGCTGTGGCCACACCCTGGAGCTGAGGTCCTGTGAGGCAGAGGAGGCTGGGGTGCTGGGGCCGTCGGGAAGGTCGGGCCCTGGCCGGAGAACAGTGTGAGGTCAGGGGCTGGCCCCCCAACTCCAAAAGCCTGTCCACACTGAGCATGCTGCTGGTCCCCACAGCGGCGCCCCCACCCCTAAGGGCCTTGGGCAGGCAGAGGGTGGACAAGGAGTGAGCGGCTGGAAGGCCCAGGAGGGACCCAGACTCCCAGCTGGAGGACAGGTCCACCAGAACCATGTTGGAGCCGGGCCCCCGGGAGTCCCCACGGACAGGTCGCTGCCCCCCCCCAGGGCCCTGCAGTGGCATGACCCCCATCTTGCCTCTTGGAGCTGCGGTGTCTTGGGAGCAAGGTCTCAATTTATAATTTTGAAGCTTCCACTGACTCCGTTGCTGTGTCCTGGAGCCTCCCAGGAGCCCATGTGGATGAGGCTCCCACACGGGCCACCCGCTGGAGCCCCACAAAGCCTGCAGACACATCCTCACAGGGCAGGAAGAAACCCACAGGGAGAAAGAAAAGCTGGGGAGGTGCCCTGGCCCCCCACCTCCGTGGCTCCCCCGGACGACCAGAGCCCCGCTCGCCTGGACAGCAGCTGATGGGGGGCTCCTGAGTGTGCGAGTGAGACACGGGAGACGTGGGTCCTGGGGGAGCCCCGGGAAGGGGGAGGAGAGTGGTCCTGGCAAGGGGAAGGCTGGATGGTGTCCAGGTGAGGAGTGTCCGGCCCAGGACTGGGGTGTGGATGAGGATATTCAGGCCCAGTCAGGGGGCCTGGAAGGTTCCCAACCAGCCAGGGACACAGAGAGGCTGGAGCGACCCCTGAAACCCCGAGTCCTCTGTGGCTGGGTGGAAACCTGTCTGGCCAACCACAGGTTTGTCCTCACCAAGGCCACCCCGGGCCCTTGGCCACGAGGGTCACCTGGGCTCCCTGTGACTGGGGGAGGACGGTCAGCGTCACCTGGGCTCCCTCCCCGGTGTTAGATCAGTAGAATGGCCCACAGAGCAGTGACCAGTGGTCCATCCTTCTGAGCAGAATAACTCACCAAACGCCAAATGAGCCGCACCGAGAGTTTTGAAAAAGTGTAGAGACACAGTTGTAAGCGCAAAATATTGCCATTTACACAACATAATTATTTTCTTGGAAACAGCCGATGATTAGTAAGGCACATTGTGAATACACTTCCGAGCCTCAAGCCCCGTCTCTCCAGTCTAATTAACATGCTGGAAGAGACATTTAAAATATATATTTCATGAAACCCAAGTCATTTGTCGTAACCTACAGGAGGAAAAATAAAATATGAAGAATGCCGCAGCCGTCTCCATAGTTTATTACTCGCGGGCCGTGTGCATGGGAATGAGGTCCTCTGGTCCCGCAGACACAGGCCTCCTGGGGGCCCAGCACCCAGCCTCTCCGACCGGCATCTGCTCTCTGTCCTCACACGCGACCAGAAGACAGGCCAGCACCCGGGTGCGCGGGCGCCCAGACCCCCTCCCACGGTGGAACGCAGGCCTTCAGCGCTGGGCTGACCGCTGGACCGCCCTCGCCCACCCAGTTATATGCAATAACACAGTCACACCTGCTGACACGTGGTGTCAGGCTGGCCGCCCAGAGCCGGGGGCCGGCCACCACCGCCCCTCGCCGGTGAGGAAACCGAGGCAGAGCTGTGTGTGGGTCGGGAGGTAAGACGTGTCTGCCATGCAGAGACACCAGGACCTGGGGAAGCATGGCGTGATGTGAAAGCCTGTGATTTGGCAACACACCTGGGATTTACTTGTTGGGGACTGTTGTTTCCCTGTCCCTGGGGAGGAACTGGACCTCGTGGTCCTGAAACGGATGACGTGGATGCCGTGTGGACCCTGCTAACCCCAGCACAGGGACACGCCAGCACCACCCTCCTCCTCTCAGACCCCACCCACGGCGGGGTCTCAGGTGACAACGGCCCAGCCACCTGCAGGGAAGGCAGGGCCTCGCAGTGAGAAGGGAGGGCGCTGACCCCCACCATCCACACAGACAACAGGGAACGAGGCTGGCGGGGTGACTTTCATTAGGATGTGAGCCCCGAGTTCCTGCAGCCGCCGTGAGACCAGGAGGGGCGCTGGGCCTGCAGAGAGCCCGGGAGACACGAGCCTCGTGCACCAAGGCCGGACCCTCGATGACGCCCTGGCGCCGCCCGGCTCCCAGACCCTGCTCTGCAGGAAGGCAGGCCTGGTCACAGCCTCAGCACCGCGGACGTGGCTCCCTCGTCACGCCCACGCAAATCCATCGAAACGCAGCCCTCCAGCATCGGCAGGAGGGCGTGATGGCCCGGGCGTGCGGAGAAACCTCTCCAAGGGCTGGCCTCTGCCAAGGAGGGGCTTTTCTCGTCTCGGACGCAGCCACTGGCTAATCCGTGTGGCTCCCTGAGCTCCGCAGCACACGCTGTGGCACCGCCACGTCTCCTGTGAATAGCGGGGGTGACTGCGGCACAGGGGGAAAAACTGAAGCAGAACCAAACGGCCCAGAGAGGGGGCGGGGCCCAGAGAGGGGACGGGCCCAGAGAGGGGGCGGGCCCAGAGAGGGGGCGGGCCCAGAGAGGGGGCGGGCCCAGAGAGGGGGCGGGCCCACAGAGGGGTGGGGCCCAGAGAGGGGCGGGGTCCAGAGAGGGGGCGGGGTCCAGAGAGGGGGCGGGCCCAGAGAGGGGCGGGTCCTCCGCCCTAGGAAAGCGGGCCCGGAGAGGGACGGGGCCCGGAGAGGGGCGGGGCCCAGAGAGGGGCGGGGCCCAGAGAGGGGCGGGCCCAGAGAGGGGCGGGTCCTCCGCCCTAGGAAAGCGGGCCCGGAGAGGGACGGGGCCCGGAGAGGGGTGGGCCCAGAGAGGGGCGGGGCCCAGAGAGGGGCGGGCCCAGAGACGGGGCGGGCCCAGAGAGGGGGCGGGGCCCAGAGACGGGGCGGGCCCAGAGATGGGGCGGGGCCCAGAGACGGGGCGGGCCCAGAGAGGGGGCGGGCCCAGAGAGGGGCTGGTCCTCCACCGGAGGAAAGCGGGCCCGGGAGAGGGACGGGGTGTCTGAGAGCACAGCTGTTGAGTGGTCTGTCTCCTCTTTATTCTGTAGCAAAGAGGAAATCCAACACCTGTCGGTCACAACAGGTGCCGACAAACACGGTCCGGCCCTCCTGGCCTTGCACCTGCAGCAACTCCGCCCAGCTCTGAACGGATACCAGGTGTGCGAGGGCAGAACCCGCCCCTGGCACTCCCACCCTTCACCGACCGCAGGAGCAAAACCAGGGGCCCCTGGGTCGTGACCCAGCAGAGCAGAGGAGACTTGAGGGTGGAAGTCCCCTGTCGCTAGTTAATGAGACACAGAGTGTCGGGACCGTGCGGTTCACGGGGCTCCGGGACTCTCCATCGCCTGCACCGCACTGGGGAGCATGTTTGCAAAGTCCCCAGGGATACCGTAGGACGGACTGCACTGGTCTCCGGACCACGTCGCTGCACCCCGAGAAGTGTCCTGTGGCTCAGGGCTCGTCAGAAAAACCACTGACACGCGTGTTGAGTGGCCAGGTGGCTGGGATTCTTGTCCACAGGACGGTACTTCGAACCCGGTGTCTGAAAGTCCCCAGGTGACTCCGAACGTGTCCGCTGGATGCTGTCGTCATCCTGCGAGCAGCCGTGAACACGCAGGGCGAGGAGGGGGGAGGTGAACCCTGCCCCTGCAGGGGGTGGGGGCTGTGGGCGTGGTTATGTGTGTCCCCTGCACGGGGCCATGGGCGCCAGACGATGGTTAACCACGGTTCTGGGTGTGTTTGGATTCTGGATGCGATGAGCGATGACTCGGTGGCCTGCGCGCAGCCGATGGCCCCGTCCGTGTGACCCCCATCCTGTCCACTGGAGGCTTGGACGGAGCAGAGTGGAGACGTGAGGCCTGGCCCTCTCCGCCAGACCGCGGAGGGGTACCTGGTCTCCTGCACGCAGACCTCACTGGGACTCGGCGCCTCCCTCAGCTCTCTGCGTCCCCGGTGCGCAAACAGCTCCCCTCACCGCTGTGGGTCTGCCCCCCCTAGAACGCTGGCGGATACGGGCGCTTTACCGCTGGGGGTCCCCATCAAACCCGGAATCATTCCAGTGGGCGAGCGCGCGTCCCACGGGCTGCTGTGTTTGAAGCCTGGTAACCGGCCAGAGGCCCCTGTGGGTGGCTCGGTCGGTGGTGGCAGCGGGGGCGTCCCTGCCATACAGACCCTCTGAGGAGATTTCCCAGGAAGGGCCGTTCCTGGCCTCCAGCCGCACAAGGCGGTCTCGTCCAGACCTGTGCAATGTCAACACTCATTTCTCACGAGACCTGGAGGCCCGGCTCTGGGTATTGACATGTCGGGGCTGTTTGTCTCTGGGTAAGAAATCCTCTCAGCCGCAGCCCCCGCTCGAACCCTGGACGGCACCAGAGAGGAGCCCTTCAAACAGGAGAACCCCCCGGAGGGCAAGCAGAAAGCATGTTGCAGACCTCGGGGTCTGTAGCCTGTTCAGTCTCCCTCACCCGGACAGGCTCTGGGGCAGCAGGGTGTCTGACCACGAGCGGGTGCCCGTCTGCCCAGGTGGACGTGCTGGCCTCCTTCACCCCAAAGCAAAGGGCCTCCCAGAGGAAGCCGGCACTGCTGGAGCCAAGGGGTCTCCCTGCTCAGGGCGGGAGGCAGAGGAGAGAGGCCCCTGCAGCTTCCCCCAGCAGAGAACTTGGAGACGGAGACCCTTCAGGGAGAGTGAGAAACGGTGTGAGCTCACCCTTGGTGCATGGGACGCCCCCTTCCTGAACTGCGGCCCCCAGGGGCCTTTGTGAATAAAACCCAAGGAGCCTCTGCCTCGGCCTGCAAGACAAGGGTCCTTAGGGCGCGAGGCCCAGACCTTCCCCGCCTGCCCCCTCCAAGCCCGCCCGGCCCCCTCCAAGCCCGCCCGGCCCCCCCAAGCCCGCCTGCCCCCCCCAAGCCCGCCCGGCCCCCTCCAAGCCCGTCCAGCCCCCTCCAAGCCCACCCAGCCTGCTCACTGCAGCCCCCGCCTCGTCTTGTCCTGAAGGTTCCTCTCACAGGACACGGAGATGACATGGTATTTGTTACAGTCGGTCACCACACGATCATGGTCACCTCAGGAGCCTCATGTAGGCCTTGCGGGATCACTAGGCCCAAAGGGTCAGTGAGTCTCCGTCCCTGTCGGTGGCTACATGGACATCGGGGTGTGAGCCCCCCGGCCCTGCCCACCAGCCCTGAGACTGGTGTGAGGCTGTCTCCGCCACTGTCACATGGGCAGCCATTTAAAGGCATCAGCAGCCCGGCCGGTGTGGCTCAGTGGCTGAGCGTCGACCCTGCACCAAGAGGTCGCTGGTTCCATTCCCGGTCAGGGCACATGCCCAGGTTGTGGGCCCGATCCCCAGTGGGAGGCATGCAGGAGGCGGCCAGTCGATGTCCTCTCTCATCGATGTTTCTCTCTCTCTCCCTCTCCCTTCCTCTCTCTCTAAAAAACTCAACTAAAAAACTTTTTTAATAGAAAAATAAAAGCGCCAGGGCCCTGGCCGGGTGGCTCAGTTGGTTGGAGCTTCATCCCGTGCCCCAAAAGGTTGCAGGTTTGATCCCTGGTCAGGGCGTGTGCAGGAGGCAACCGATCCATGTTTCTCTCTCTCTCTCTCTCCTCCCTTCCTTGCTCTCTCTCTAAAAATCAATAGTAAAAACATATCCTCAGGTGAGGATTAAAAAATAAGTAAATAAAAGTGTCAGCGGCTGGCCCCTGCAGGTGTGGGGACATTTGCCCCCAGGGCTGGTGGGAGGAGAAACTCTCCAGTCACCTTGGGAAGTCACCTGAGGGGAGCCTGGGGACCTTGGACACCTCTGCGGCACTCCCAGTGAGGGGCCTGTCTCTGGGCCACAAGGATCTGTGACCTGCTCTAGGGCAGGGTGACGATGTACATTCCTTGAAGGATGCTCAGGGGGCACTGGGTGGGCTTGGAGCAGAGGGGCAGGTGCCCAGCTCGGTTGGGGTGGGGCAGGAGCCTCAGGCATCAGGAACAGGGCCTGGTGTGGTGAGCAGAGCAGGGTCCTTTCCCTCACATGCTCACCTGGCGATGAGGGGGGTGAGGACTGGGCCCGAGCTGCTGTCCCGTGAGCAAGCGCGGAGATCGGAACCCAGAGCACCCCTCCAAGCAGCATCGGGCGCGGAGCCCTGAGCCAGGCCCCCTCCACGCAGGTTTGGTGCCCATGTCTTGGCAAGAGGAGCTGGCACAGGTGGGGGAGGAGTCCCCGGGTGCCAGGTGTACCTGACCCGGCCAGGAGCGGCAGCCGCCCTGGGAGCCTCCCAACGCCCCCCCCCCGCCCCCCCCCCCCCCCCCCCCCCCCGTGCCGGACGCTGGAAACCGGGGAGAGGAGCTCAGCTCTGCTGTCAGCCCGTCCGGTGAGCAGAGCCAGGCCCCCAGGGGCGGTGACTCGGACCGCACAGAGGCAGGAGTATCGGGGTGCTCTGCACGTCCTGATCCCCCCACCTTTTGTTTGTTTAAATGTGGGCGCCTGCCCTCTCTCCGTAGGGAGCCTTTAGCGCACACGTGTCCGTGGGAGCCACCGGGGAGCGGAGTCTGTGCACACGGGTTCAGTTCCAAGATGCTCTTTGACTCGGCCCGAGCAGCTTGTCCTGGAACGTCCGTGTCCTCGCCAACCGGTCCTGGGCGGTCCCGGGTCGTGGCGGGCCTGGGGTCCTCGGGGACCTGTGTGCCAGCATGCAGGAAGGCATCCAGGTTGCCAGGGTCCCCGTGTGCCCGGGGCAGACCCAGGGGCAGAGCGCTGTGCACACCCAGCGGAGAGGCTGCCAGCTCTGGAGGCAGCTGCAGCGGGGTGTGGTCCCCGAGCCCTCCTGGGCTGCTGGTGGCGGAGGCCAAGCCAAGAGCCCACAGGCAGCGGGCGGGGGTCACAGCAGGACATCCACTACCCAACCCCAGGGCCCCTCAAACAGCCAAGTCTCAAGGGACCCCGCTGGGGTGACCAGGCCTGCCCCAGACCAAGGGGGCTCCTGGGACCTGGGACTGCGAGAGCCACAAGCCGGACAGCACCCGGCAAGGGGCCCACCCTGAGATGTTCGGATTCTCACCCACGAACTCCCTCTTCCTCACACTGCTGGCTCAGGGCCTGCAGCCTCCATGCAGCTGACCACATGGCCCGGGTTCTCAGCCAGGGGCCCGAAGCATCTGGACCCGCTCGACCTGTTCCCGGCATCTGCGTCTTCCCGGCATCTGCAATCTGCATTTATGCAGAAGAAATGCGCAGAGGGAGCTTTTCTCGTGGATTCATGACAAACGATTGTAGTGACTCTCTGAGCAGAGAGAGCAGGGCTGGGACGGGATGCGTGGATGGGCAATTTTTCACTTCGTTTTATATGCTTCTTCCTGGCTGTGTTTTACCCCTGAGCATTCGTTAGTGATTTGGGGGCAGGTGTATCCAGGCATTAGTGATGGGACACACTCTCTTCTTGTTAACGCTTCCCAGGTTTGGATAAACAGAGCAGACGCCTATTCCTGCCAGGGGCCTCTTGTGGGGAGCTGGAGACGGGAGCTTGGGACCCAGCCGTCAGCCCTGACCTGCTGCCTACGGGAACAGGACGGGTGTCCCGTGGTCCTCAAACCTGTGGGCCTCTCCTGCCACAGCTGAGGTCAGGTCCAGGGACAGCGCCCAGGCCGAGCTCAGCGCCCTGCAGACGGAGAGCGTGAGGTGTGCACACTGCCGGGCACCCAAAAGTGCCAGCTCAGGGGACAGTCACCAGGCCCAGGGGCACCCTGAGCAGAACATGCTCCGGACCACCACGGCCAGGACCCGAGGAGCCTGACCCCCACACCCTCCACAGCCCCCGAAACCCCCACTGAGCACTGCCTGCCTTGCTGTCTGCCGTCACCCCACCTTTGCTGACCCTCGGCTGCACCCACACCGGCCACCTCCATCCGCTCAGTGACCACATCAGCCAGCTCAGCTCCCAGCCCCACCTCTTACCTCCATGGTGGACGCTGTCCCCAGGAAACCCACCGTCCTCACAGGGAGAAAATGTGTGTTCCTATCACAGACGCCGTTCACGGCACAAACCCTCCGTCCCTCCCTCCCCTTGCTCTTACCTTCCACGGCGATTATATCCCACGTTCTCCTTGCCCGGGCAGCACCGCCCGAGAGCTGTGTGTGCTCAGTATTCTACCGTGGGCTGAGGCCACGCTGTCCCAGGAGGCCCGTGTCAGGGGTCATCAGGACGCCTGCGACGGGGGCGGGAACGCACGAGGGTGCTTTAGAACTGGATGTTATTTAACGCTGCCACCGAGGTTTCCCACCGCCCAGCCTCACGGGTGTCGACGGAGCCACGGTCCCGCCCCGAGGTGAGGGTTCCTCTGGACCAGGGCCACTTCGTGAAGGAGGGACCTCGAGTCCCCAAGCCCTCCTGGGGGGGAAGGTTCTGTCCTCACACGCTGGGAAGGCACGGTTCAGGCGACAGGCTGCCCCTCACGGTACGCCCCCGCGGGGAAATGTCCCCGAAGCCTGTGGCAGGCTGGCTCCTGACGAGGTCACACGCGGAGAACGAGGCCAGTGGGAGGTCTCGGAACTGCGAGCTGGCCAGGCCTCTCCAGCTGCCCGCTGTGCTCGGGGGCTCCCACACGTCAGAGAGGGACCCCGACTTAAATGAGTCATCGGCTTTCCCCGGAGGATTCGGCGAGCGCACTGGGTCCCTGCCAGGCCCTTGGACACAGCGACGTGCCCACGGGGGCCTCCCGTCCCGTGCTCACGGGGCCACGGCGTCTGCCACAGCTCACTGGCTGCCCACCCTCCTCCTTCAAAGGCACCTCGCCAGCCTCCCACGCAGCCCGTGTGGCCGTCCTTGGGCCCCGTGTCCACTGGAAAACAACAGAAGAGTCGACGAGATTCCTTTGCGTTTGTGGCATCGTTGATTTAAAACCAAAAGACGAAAATAAGAGAAAACACAGTGCACACAGGTATATCGGGTCAAAACACATTCCTCGTGACGGAAAGAGCTTTTTTTTTTATCCTCACCTGAGGACATTTTTGCATTTATCTTCAGATAGAGGGGGAGGGAGAGAGGGAGGAAGAGAGAGAGAGACATTGGGGCCGGGGACAAACTGCAACCGAGGTACGTGCCCTTAACAGGAACCGAACCCAGGACTCTCTGGTCCGCAGGCTGATGCTCTAACCACTGAGCCAGACTGGCCAGGGTGAGAAAGCTTTTAATTAGGAATCAACCCTTCTGTTTTCAGAACGAGGGCAGACCTGGGACACCATTCCTGTGTTCTCTACATAACAATCTTGAAAAGATGTAACTTTGAGAGGAAATACATCTGAAAAATTAATAGGAATTATTTGTCTCTGTGCAGCCAAGTTATGATGATTTATTTTTAATTTTATGCTTTGTGTATTTCAATATTTTCAAACCATCTTTAATGAGCTTTTTTTTTTTTTTTTAGTTTTATAATAAAGGCACGTTTTAAAGTAAGGATAAGTCCAAGTTGAAGGCTGTTCATTAAAAATACCTCGTGCCCAGTTAAGGCGGCTAACTCTGTCCCCTGCCCATTTCTCCACGGAAGCAGGACCAGCTCCCACTGGGCATCCTGGGGCTCCCTCCCCCAGCTCCAAAGGCGCTGCTAGGATTGCAGCAGGGACCCCAGCCCAGAGCCCGAGGGAGGGACCCAAGGGCCCCCGGACTCAGTAACACAGGGCGCCACCAGAGTGCAGGGCGCTGCTGTGGGCTGGGCGCTGGGTCCTCCCAACCCACGCTGAAACCCGGCGGCGGCATCCAGAGATGCCCTCGGGTGGGTTAGGTCACGGGGTGGACCTGGCAGAGGAGACCCCGGGGCACCAGCTCTGCAGGGCCGGGACTCGGACACCAGCCTCCAGACCGGGAAGAAGCACACGCTTTCGTTTGCACGGCGCCGGTGGACGCTGTTTGTTTCGTTTTGGTTTTTTAAATCCTCACCCGAGGATACTTTTTTCCATTGATCTTCAGATAGAGTGGGGGGGGGGGAGAGAGAGAGAGAGAGAGAGAGAGAGAGAGAGAGAGAGAGATTGACTGGTTGCCTCCCACACGACCCCAACCAGGGCCAGGGACCGAACCACAACCGAGGTACGTGCCCTTGACCGGAAACGAACCCCCAACTCTCCGGTCCGCGGGCCGACGCTCTAACCGCTGAGCACACCGGCCAGGGCGGGGTGGTGTTTGTGGGAATCCCAGTGGACCTCATCTTGCCACCTCGCTCGGGGAGGCACTCCCCCAGGCCCCATGCCCCTGCCCCACGGCCGGAACATCCTCCCCCTCAGACATCTGCCCCCAGGCTGTGCCCTCGGACTCTGGTGGCTGCTGGCCCTCCACGGCCACGCTATCCGGGGACCCCGTCCAAGGCTTTCCCTCCACAGCTCCGCCATCAGCCCTGGAGGAAGGCACGTCCACGGGGACCTTCCACCCAGCACATGACCTCTCCTCCATCACACCTCGACGCCACCTGGGTCATATCGTCACCACCCGTGACCCCATCAGCGCTGAGCAGGCCCCTCCTGAGCTGTCTCTGAGGCTCCTGCTCCTACTGCTGGTCGGCCGCGTGAGGACAGGCTGTCAGGGGGGAGACGAGAGGGAGAAGACAGCTAACACCACGCCAGAGTCACAGACACTCAGCAGTGAGGGGGCTTGTGTCCTCAGGAGGCTTCCCAGGACGCAGAGGGCCAGCCAGCAAGAGTGTCTGCTCTGGGGTCCCAGCCCTGCCGCCCACAGACTGACCGGAGGGCTCAGGAGCGGCCACGAGGGAGCTGCCCACAAAGGAACGTGTCAGGTGGGCTGGGATGACCCCCACGTGACTCAGCTTCCTTCCTCCCGCCCACGGCTGGCACCCCTCATGGAGCGGCCGTCAGCTCAGAGAAAGCGGTCTGCACGCCCCCTGCTGCCCTGGGTGCCCTGGGCCCTGGTGGGCAGGGCGCACTTTGCCCCGAGGGCCCTGACATGGCCGGCAGCTCTGCTCCGGGCCGTCGGAAGCAGTGAGAATTCCCTCTGGCTCTGCGTCCCCCACCCCTCGTGTCCACGCGTGGCCCTGCGTGGTTCCCGGACCTTCTGCAGTAACATCGCGGCACAGAGATGCGGAGACGCTCGGTGACGAGCCGCAGCCTCGGAGACGCCGGATTTGACTGTAAGCCTGCTCCCTCATAAACATTTAAGGGGAAATTAAAGTTTAAATACTAAATTCCCTCACCAGTTAAGGTTCAGAAACAGTAGAGGTCAGAGGAACGGCAGCGGCTGCCTCGGCCCACAGCGGCCCGTTTGCTGCTCTGCTCTGGCCGCGGGTCCGAGACGCCCAGGCACAGCGGACTTTCCCTCGGACCCGAGCGGTCACCCTGGATCGGGGCCACCCAGCGCCTCGTGTGCCGGTCACCTGGGTGAAGGCCCATCCACACTCACACCAGGGTGACGGCACAGCACCACTTGAACCCAGGGCACACCGCTGGCCCCTGAGGTGGTGACAGGGTTCGAGGTCAGAGTGCAGGATGAGGAGTGGCTGGGGCCCCGGGGAGGGGTTGGCTATTTGGGGGCAGGTGTGACCCTCGTCCTCCCAGCCTGCGTTGACCCAGCAGTCAGGATCTCCGGCTGGGAGGACCAGGGTGAGGGGACAGACAGGGCCGTGGGCTCATTGCTCTGTTCTCTGGGGGAGGACCAGGGTGAGGGGACAGACAGGGCCGTGGGCTCATTGCTCTGTTCTCCGCCCGCAGACCTGGGGGAGGACCAGGGTGAGGGGACAGACAGGGCCGTGGTCTCATTGCTCTGTTCTCCGCCCGCAGACCTGGGGGAGGAGGCAGGTGAGGGGCAGCCCCGTGACGTGCTCAGGTCCAGATTCGCAGGGTCCACAGAAGAGGACCAGAGGCAGAACACCCGAGGGGAGATGTCCCGGGCTGCCCTTCAGCGCACTCTCGCGCCCCCACACCAGGACAGCGGGGGTCCTGTCAGGGGTCCAGCTGCAGACGCACGGGATTTGGATCAGCAAACACAGCTCCTCGCCTGCCTCAGCCCGGGACGCCCACAGCCCGCACAGCGCACGGGGCGGCGGCCACCAGACGAGTCAGGGGAGCAGAGAGAGGCTCCCGGCGGTCGCTCACCTGGGGGCCGGGCGATTTCTCCCCCGAGAGCCCACCGCGGTGCCCGGTCCCGGCGCCGACGCTCACGCTGCACCCAGAGCAGAAACGGCCTCCTCTAAACACGGTGGCCGTGAATTCTGGAGGGGGACCCCGTTTCCAAGCCCTGTTCTCTACGTAAACAGCGTGGGTAATGAGCCCACCTGTTGAGCTATGTCAAGTGCATTCTGCTGTAAAAGAACAAGTCATCACAATGTAAAAATCACACATTCCGAGCGTCAACCAATCCTCCCATCACATTTTTAGAAAAATGGAGTCACATGACTTATTAATAGGCCCCTCTCATCCCCCTCATAAATTAGTCATCGCCTCTCCGCTCGAGGCTGACAGACGGAGAAGGCGGTGAAGCCGCCGAGAACGGGACCCCTCCCGTCCCGAGGACAATCAGAGACGGGCTCCGACGGCGCGGGCCCGTGCGCAGCGGCTGGTCTGTGGGAGAACCTCCTCGGAGGGCAGCTCGATGGCCCACGCGGTACATGTTCGTGGAAGGGGAGCCGGCGGGAGCAGAGGGATTTCTCTGCAGCAACAGCGCTGGCTGAGCGGTCGCCGCCCTCAGCGGGTCCTGCGCCCTCAGCGGGTCCTGCGCCCTCAGCGGGTCCTGCGCCCTGGGCGTCACCAGCAGACGGGCAGGCGCCCTGCAGACTGAGGCCAGCCTCCTGGGGATGCTCTGGGCACAGAGACAGACAGCAGGACAGACAGCAGGACAGCAGCAGGAGGGGAAGGAGCCACGGTGAAATGCACAGAGGGCTGTTCGCTTACGGGTCCTGCTTCAAGGAAGCCAGTGCGGCGGGGCCTGACCTGCGGGGGCTCCTCGGAGCCCAGCCGACCTGGGGGAGGAGACACCCAGCTTCTGAGCCCCCCCTGGCCATCCTGCCCCCCTTCCCCACGGGGCTGGGGCAGGCCTGAGACACAGGGGTGGGTCCCAGGTCAGAGCAGGCGTCCCCCAGGCCTGGTCACCGCCCCAGACACAGGCTCAGGGCTGCCAGCAGCAGGTGTGGGGAGACTGCCCTTCTCGGGGCGCAGCTCCTGCAGGCCGTCTGGCCGGCAGCCCCTCGGGACCGGCCCCCGGGAGCCTCCGTGTGGAAGCCGGGGGGCTCTGAGGGGCAGAGGGCCGTCCAGTGGGAAACGGCAAAACCCAGCATCCCCCAAGGAGCGGGTCACAGACGGCCGTGTCCAGAAGCACCACGGCGTGGTTCCCAGGTTTACTTGATTTAAGTTAGGCTCCCAAATCCTTAAATCAACAGTGGATTCTGCAAATTGTTGCGTAAGAGGGAGCAGCGGTGGACCAGCCTTCGGTGGGAGCCACGGTGGCACAGCGCCCTCTGCAGGGCACGGCTGCCTGCGCGGGGCAGGCTCAGGCCCTCTGTCTACCCGAGAAACCGGCCTGGGAATCCCTCAAAAGGCGTCCAGGGGCTGTTTGCTGAAACCAAACAGCTCTCGGGAGTGGTCCCGTGAAAGGCAGGAAATCGGAGGGCGGGGAGGGGGGCGCAGTTTGGAGGAAAAGATCTTTATCTGAACCCGCTTCCCAGTTCAGCGGAGTTTGAAGACACAGTGCCCGGCGATCGGCTGCAGGGCGGGGCAGTTTAGGAACTGGACGTGATGTGGTCCGTGATGTGATGCCTCGCACCAGGGACGAGCCTCCAGGCCCCGGGGCCCCACGGTGCTGCTGTCCCTAGGCACAGGAAACACAGCCCGGCCTTGGGGGTCACAGCTCTGAGGCCCAGGCCCAGGCCCAGGCGGTGCAGGCGGCTGACCTGTCGGTGAGGGTGCCGACCCTGCCGAGGCCGAGGCTGGGACAGGACACTGGGACAGGACACGAAGCACGGGGGGGGGGGGCTTCTCTCTCTGTCCCCCACCTCTCAGCTCCCTCTGCACTCTGTTCCTGTCTGCTCCTTCCTGAGGGCCTCTAACAAGGCGGGGTGCTGAGCAGGGGCTCTGGGGAGACAGCCGGGAAGGACCCTTAGGGAGATGGGGCTTTCTCCTCAGAATCTGCAATGTGGTCTAGACACCAGGCCGGTGAAGACACAGAAAGGACGTCTTCAGATCTGAGAAAAGGGACAGATGACGGATGACTGGAGTCTCTTTTTTCCTATTAATTTTTCAAAATTCGATGGCAACTCTTGTTTGCGCCTCTGTTTTGGTAAATGACTGTTTCCTGGCGTAAAGTCACTTCAGATGTGAGGATGACAGTTACATAAACAGAGTGCCCGGGGGCCTTCGAGCTCGAGTCAGATGCTGGGCACTGAGGGCGATTCGAGCATTTCCCCACCCGCCCTCTCATCCCCCATCCCCCCATCCATCCATCCATCCCCCTATCCCCCATCCATCCATCCATCCATCCATCCATCCCCTCATCCCCCCATCCATCCATCCATCCACCCCCTCATCCCCCCATCCCCCCATCCATCCCCTCATCCATCCACCCACCCATCCACTCACCCACACACACACCCATCCACTCACCCACACACCCACACACACACCCATCCACCCACCCACCCATCCAACATACATCTACCCACCCACCCACACACCCGTCCACCCTGTACCTGTCTGTGCACTGACCCCGGACAACACGAAGTGCTGAGGACTCGCGTGGGAGGCGTCCTGGCAGGCGTGCCTGTGGAGAGACACATGGGGCTCGGGGCCGCCCTGCGCTGATGGTCTTGCTGGGCTGTGGCCGGAGGCTCGGGGCCAAGCGCCAGACAGACCTGAACTCAGAGGCTCACTGGGCTGTCAGAGGAGTGCCCTGTGCAGGTGACCCGACGTCCCTGAGCCCTCGTCTCTA
The DNA here is from genome assembly GCA_030848825.1 of Tadarida brasiliensis. NCBI lineage: Eukaryota > Metazoa > Chordata > Mammalia > Chiroptera > Molossidae > Tadarida > Tadarida brasiliensis. The sequence goes on along the minus strand of CM061263.1, from coordinate 959,988 downwards.
AACAGGACATCAAACCGACTCCCGGCACCATCACGAGGTCCAAGGCACAGAGCCAGCTGGGCGTGGAGGGCAGGAGGCCCGCAGGGGGGTGACATCCAGCCACACTCTGCCTCTCCTTTATGGGGGGAGGGGGGCCTCATCTCTGCTGCCCCTCCTGGTCACCCTCCCTGGCCTGCAGAGCAGACAACGGGGAGCGAGGCCGAGTGAGGAGAGGACGCGGGTCTCAGCTGCTTTCAACACTCAGCTTGAACATGACCCACCCGAGATGCCTCTACCCCCACGCCCACCCGCGGCGTCTCCAGGTCCCCGGACCATGGGGAACACAGAGCAAGAATGACCCTCACAGCAGCAGGAGGGGGCCCGGGAAGACAGGGACCTGGGAAGAGGGGGGCTGCCAGGCTGAGTCGTGAGTCAGACCACTGTCCCCCGGAGTCCTCGCGACAGCAGAAGTATGTCTTGTCACCGTCCCCCTTCACACGTGAGGACCATGAACAAGGCACCCCTGGGTCTCACTGGGCCTGAGCGGGCACCAGGGGGGCCTGGGAGGAAAGGGCCCCCACCCGGAAACGCACCTTCTGTTTCAGAAAATGGGGAGCGTTCTGGTTGTTTGAATCACCTGGTCTTGGTCAGGGAAGCCGCAGAGTTTTACGGCGAAGGACACAGAGCTGGGACAGGGAGGGCCAGCCTCTGTCACAGCCACCACCACCCCTGAAACACAAGAGCCCCGGGCCCCCACCCCACTCCCCAGGCCCCCACCCCACTCCCCGGGCCCCCACCCCACTCCCCCGGCCCCCACCCCACTCCCCGGGCCCCCACCCCACTCCCCGGGCCCCCACCCCACTCACCAGTCCCCCACCCCACTCCCCGGGCCCCCCCACCTGCCTGGCACTCTCACCCGCCTGGGGACTGAGAAGTGCCCCCTGGAGGGCTGGGTGGCCCTGCCCTGCACCGTCCTCCATCAGAAGCCCCTCGTGCCTCCCGGCTTCCATACTCACTGGCTCCCCACTTTTAAATGTTCCCTGCAGCCCCCCCGCCCCCCCCAGTCTTCTCCAGCATCCACTTTGTGTTCATCAGGGCCCCGGGGCCCCGGGGTTTCTGTCCTTCACTCTGCTGAACAGGCCAGGGGGTGGGCCCTCCATGCCCTGTCCTGGGGGCCGGGAAGACCTGTCCAGTCTCCAGGCTGCAAGGAGGTGAGGCGGCTGGGCCTGGGGGACACAGGGAGGCCGGCAGGGCCGTGTCTGGACAGGGGAGCGTGTCCTCGGCAGGGCCCCCGCGCGGCCCGGACAGACCCTCCGTGATCTCCACAGGGTGCGCGGGCCGAGTGGGCAGGCTTCCCCGGACCAGGGAAGATGCCGCTGTCCCCACCACCGCAGCCTCCCCGGGCGCCAGTCCTGCCGTCTCGGAGCCCCGCCGGCATTTGGGGTGAACTCCAGGGTCCTGCCCCTGCACCCCTCGGGTCCCTTAGGGAACCATCACCCCGATGGGTGTTACCTCGGCTGCAGGCAGGACTCCCGGGATCCGCGTCCTGTGGGCCCTGTTACTGGGGGCTCTGCCTGAGATGAGCCACGCGGAGGGGGAGAGGAGCGTCAGCACCAGGCCGGGTCACAGAGCCTCCCTCATCCAGGCGGGAGCTGGCAGCCACCCCTCCCGTTTCAGTTCCCACAGACTCAGGACTCGGACCATTTGCCCCCTGTCCTTCCCTGGACACCGCGCCCACCTGGGACTCCCCCGCCTGAGCCCCGAGGGGGCCGTGCTCCGCAGCCCGTGGCCCTGACCCCGTCCTGAGCCTCGCCCTGTGGGTGGGGACCGCATGGTGGGCCGGGGATTCCCTCAGACTGTGAAACAGGGAAAATAAACACGCAGAGGTTAAGGCAGGTGATAGCGGGCCCGGGGAGCAAACTCTCTTTCATTATTCCAAGGGCTGCATATATTACATGCTGAGGATTTGTCGGACTCTCGTGGTTCGGAACTTGGTTCATTTCCCTGTTTATTAGGAAACTCAATTCCCAACCAGAGCGGCTCCAAGCTCGTCTCTCCTCGTCAATGTATTCTGGGCCCAGAAGTGAGGCGCCCAGACTCCCCAGAGCCCTGCCCTGGTGCCAGGGGTCCCGGGGCCGCTCCCCCGAGGGCCCCACCTCCAGGGGATCAGACAGAGCTGCCTGAGCTCCGGGACGCCCACATCTCGGGCCCTCTGCACCCCTCCTGGCCCCCAGACCAGGCAGGAGCCCTGCAGGTGTCGGTGGTGGGTCTGGGGGGTGTCTCCCCGAGTTCGAAGGAGATGCTGAGACACGCAGTCCTGCCTCGGCTCCGTGGGCAGGCGCCGTGATCAGCACCCCGTGACTGGCCGGAAGCCGCCAGCTCCTTAGGGGCAGCTGGTCCCTGAACCAGCCCCTGCGCCCCTGAGCTGCCCGGGTGCGCAGACAGGGGCCGGCGCGGGCAGGGTGAAGGCCGAGCCGTCCCCGCGGACGCTGGGAGCAGTCCCAGGGTCAGTCACAGGGATTCGGGGGGCAGGGGGGCAGGAGGGGTGCGACGGGACCACAGGTGCTCTCGTGAGGCGGGAACATGGCCTGCAGACAGGGAGTGGGCGTAGGCTTTCCGCAGGGGAGTCTCAGGACCGCCCGGCCCACGTGGACACCCGGAGGAGCGAAGTCTGCGGGGTCCTCAGGCCATTGGACGGAGGTGACGGGACTTGGGGGGACGCCAGCGTCTGGGGCGTGGAGGGAAGGGGGCGCTGCCCGGTGTGGCGGAGACGCAGGGTGCTGCTTGGGGCACAGCGGCTGGTGCCGGCAGAAAACAAGGCTTTGGCGTTTTAATAAATTGAAAACAAAACTTGAAGCTCCAGCCCTCTGGGTAAACTTTCCCTGGGAATTAATTTCTGAGATAAATGATTTTGAAATTGCATGGCCATCTCGCCTAAGCCCCCAATGCTCCCCGGATCAGACAGCTTCATCGAAATGGCCCTGACGGCTGAGTGGCACCTCCAATCCTGCCGCACCGACACCTGCCCGGGCCAGTGGTTTATGGGCAAAGCGTGAATTCCTCAAATTGAGCTGCATTCTCGGTGAAATTGGATGAGGGGGAGGCGCCGGGCAGAGGGGCTGCGCGGGAGGGACAGCGTGGTCCTGGAGGGGAGCGAGGGAACGCCTGAGCGGTCAGAGGCCCCTGCCCCGAAGTGAAAGGTGGGCCACAGAACCTCGTGCCTCATGGGGAGTGGGGGAGGTGGGGGGCTGTGCAGACACCATTTTCTTTAGGGACACGATTCCTTCCCTAGAGAGAAACCAGACACCAGCCAGCAAAAATGTCAAATGTCTGAACAAAAGCTGGTGGACGAGGGTCTGGGTGGCAGCCCTCTGCCCCCGCCCGGGGTGGGCCGCCCAAGGAGGGGTGCCCCCAGGAGCCTCCTCTGCCCCTCTGTGGGGGGCAGGCCATATCTTCCCCCAGGGAACACACAGAACCCGACAAGGTCATGCCAGGACACTGCCCCCCGGAGCCTCCCGCTCGAGTCCAGAGCCTAACGCCCACACACAGGTGCTTAGAACACGCTGGCGTGATTTCTCTGCTGGGACGAAATTCGTGCTCACGGCGCACAGGCTCCCAGATGCTCCTCAGAGACAGAGAGGAAAGGGGGGGCGGGGGACACGGTAAGACCAAGAACCACCAAGAACACAAAAGGGCAACCAACCGAATGGGAGAGAATATTTGCCAATGACACATCTGATAAGGGGCTAAGGTCCAAAATATATAAAGAACATATACAACTCAGCAACGGAAAACAAATAATCCAATTGAAAAGTAGGCAGAGCAGCCGGTGGGGCTCAGTGGTTGAGCATCGACCCATGTACCAAGAGGTCACCGGTTTGATTCCCGGTCAGGACACATGTCCTGTTTGTGGGGCGATCCCCGGTGGGGGGCATGCAGGAGGCGGCCAGTCGATGTTCTCTCTCATCGATGTTCTCTCTCATCGATGTTTCTCTCTCTCCCTTCTTCTCTGTCTCTAACATCAATAAAGAAAAAAAAATTTTTAATTAAAAAAAAAAAGAAAAATGGACAGAAGGCCTGAACAGATGTTTTCCAAGGAGGACATACAGATGGCCTGCAGACATATGGAAAGATGCTCAACATGGCCAAGTGTTTGGGAAGTGCGAAGGAACCATGGCGAGCGACCACGGCGAGAGACCACGGCGAGAGACCACGGCGAGAGACCACGCCTCGAACCACGGCGAGAGACCACGCCTCGAACCACGGCGAGAGACCACGGCGAGAGACCACGCCTCGAACCACGGCGAGAGACCACGCCTCGAACCACGGCGAGAGACCACGCCTCACACCTGTCAGGACAGCATCAGAAAGAAGGAAGTGAGTGCGTCGAGGACGTGGAGAAAGGGGCCTCGTGCGCTGTGGGTGGGAAGGCAAATGGGTGCAACCACTGTGGAAAACAATCTAGAGTTCCTCAACGTGTTAAGAATAGAGCTACCGTGTGATCCAGCAACCCCTCTCTGGGTAGTTAGGCAAAGAAATTCAAAACACTAATTCATAAAGACATAGTCACCCTGTGTTCACTGCAGCGTTACTTACAACAGCCAACATATGGAAGCAGCCCAAGTGCCTGTCCATAAAGAACCGGACGGCCCTGGCCGGTCTGGCTCAGCGGTTAGAGCGTCGGCCCGAGGACCAGAGAGTCCTGGGTTCGGTTCCCACTAAGGCCATGTACCTCGGTTGCAGTTTGTCCCTGGCCCCAGTTGGGGTCGTGTGGGTGGCAACCAGTCGATGTGTCTCTCTCATGTCGATGTTTCTCTCTCTCTCTTCCTCCTTCTCTCCCTCCCGCTCTATCTGAAGATAAATGCAAAAATGTCCTCGGGTGAGGATAAAAAAAAAGAAGTGGATAAAGAAGATGTGGTACAGTCCAGCTGGTGTGGCTCAGTGGACTGAGCGTCGTCCCATGGACCGGTTCAATTCCCGGTCAGGGCACATGCCCGGGTTGGGGCTCCATCCCCAGTAGGGGGCGTACAAGAGGCAGCCGATCGATGTTTCTCTTTCCCTTCCTCTCTCTCTAAAAAATCAATAAAAACATATTTTTTAAAAAAGATCTGGTACATTTACACAATGGAATACTACTCAGCCATGAAGAATAAAATCTTACCCTTGTGATAACGTGGACGGACCTGGAAGGTATGATGCTAAGTGAAATAAGTCAGACAGAAAAGGACAAAAACTGTGTGATTTCACTCTTCTGTGGAACCTAAAACAAAGTAACGAGTGAACAAACAAAAACAAACTCAGACACAGACTACTTCGCGGAGGGTGCCAGAGAAAAGGGGGTGCAGAGAGAATGGTGAGGGTGAGAGGGAAGGGGGTGCAGAGAGAATGGTGAGGGTGAGAGGGAAGGGGGTGCAGAGAGAATGGTGAGGGTGAGAGGGAAGGGGGTGCAGGGAGAATGGTGAGGGTGAGAGGGAAGGGGGTGCAGGGAGAATGGTGAGGGTGAGAGGGAAGGGGTGCAGGGAGAATGGTGAGGGTGAGAGGGAAGGGGGTGCAGGGAGAATGGGAGAATGGTGAGGGTGAGAGGGAAGGGGTGCAGGGAGAATGGTGAGGGTGAGAGGTCACACACAAGGTGACGGAAGCCGAGAGACCTCGGGGGTGACGCTGTGGGGTACACAGATGTCATGTGGTAGGGTTCACACCTGACATCATGCTATTAACCAGTGTTACCCCAAAACAATGTTACCCCAATACATTTTTTCAGAGACACTGAAATAGAGGCGAACAGCCCCTGAGCTTAAGCGTGGTAGACATCCAAACATTGCAAGACGCTAGATTTTATTACAAAAAATTAAACACTTCTACTTAAAAAAAAAAAAAAAAAGGCTAAATAATGTGAAAGGCCAACCAGGGCATGTGCTTCCTCCCATGTGTATCCGCGCTCCCGACCTGTCCACACCGACCTTGGACAGACGGCACCAGAACCAGACAACAGACGCCAGTCTCGGTCCCTCAGGACACAGGAGGGCCCCCTGGTCCCCCGCAAGGAGCGGACAGGCCCGCCAGGGGCTCGGGGCGGGAGGGGGGCCCCAGGACTCGCCCACAGGCCCGCTGGCGCTCTCCGCGCCGGGCTTAGCTTTCCAGTTCTCATTGCTGCAGAACTCCCAGATCCGGGGCGCTCACCTTTTTTTGTAATAAAAGCTAGCGTTTCCTAATTTGGGGATTTCATCAATACTTTTAAATTCAGGTTTTCCCTTCGGTGTGAGCTCAGGCCCAGAACCTCCATGCGGGGTCTACCGCCCCGGCGACCTTGAGTGACCTTGGGCTGGTCACTCGCCACCCCCACCAGTGCTCTCACCTGTGACGTGGGTCCAGGTGTCCGAGGGCTAAAGGGAGCAGTGGAGTGCTTCTAGCAGAGTCAAGGTCGGCCCCCATCGTTGGGATGGAGCCCCGCCCTGGAGCTCCTGGACAAGGTCAGGCTGCAGGGACCCCGGGCAGGGAGGCCACGGTACATGAGCCCTGCACCTCGGCACCCCGCAAGGGGAAGGTCTGCTTGGAGAGAGGGCCCGCACCCCATCACCCAGCTGCCACCCCAGACTCAGGTCCCCGACCCTTCTCCAGCCCCCAACTCCAACATAGGGCCCCCTGAAGGAGGAGTCTCTGCCCTCAGAGAGGGTTTCAGCTCAGTGACACCCCCGAGGGCAAGGCCTGGCCCGGGCTCTGACCCTGGTGCCGACACAGAGCAAGGGCACAGTGTCTTCCCTACCTGGGACGTGGACGTGGAGGCCGGGACCAGCGAGGGGAATGAGCAGGGTCGCGCACCCAGGAGCCCGAGGGGTCTCCCTCCCACCTGGCCCCCCTGGGCCACACCCACAGGCCCACCCGACACAGATACACGGGGAGTTTAAAGCTGGCATTCACCAAAGTGGTGCCCCGCGTGGGGACTGGAAAGACAGCTGGGCCGGTCCTGTCTCCCTCTGACCTGAGACACAGTGTGGCCGTCCTCATGGGGAACACAAGCTCGTGTCCATGGCCCTGAGCTTTCCTGGTGCCCACGCCCATCAGAACCACGATGAGCTCCCTAGTGCCATGTCTGCATCCCCGGGGAGGGCATGCCACACCGCCAACCCCGCCAGGGCACAAACGCACCCCCTCCAGCCCCTCTGATGGGCACTTGTGCCGAAGTGACCTGCCCTGGTACACCCACAAGTCCAGACCCAGACCTTTAACAGGGACGATAGCAGCACCCGACACAGGTGTCCTGGCCCCGGGCACCTCTGTTCCCAAGGCTCCGTTAAAGGACACTGGTCCCATGTCCGGCCAGTGTGGCTCAGTGGTTGAGCATTGACCCATGCACCAAGAGGTCTCTGGTTCAATTCCTGGTCAGGACACATGTCCGGATTGTGGGTCCAATCCCCAGTGAGGGGCATGCAGGAGGCAGCCAATCAATGTTCTCTTTCATTGATGTTTCTCTCTCTCTCTCCCTCTCCCTTCCTCTCTCTAAAATCAATTTTAAAAAAAAATTTTTTTAATAAAAATTTAAAAAAATAATAAAGGACACTGGTCCCCCAGGGACATGGACCCGACTTTGTCTGCCAGGTACATGAAGTATCATCGCACACGGCACACACCTCGCCGCTCGCTCTCCGGATGGGCCTCCTGACCGGTGACCAGCCTGTCACTGCTGTCAGTCAGTCACTCGGTCCCCGAACAGACAGCAAAGCAGCGGACTGGGTGTCCTTGTCTCCTTCTTCCAAAGAGGAAGGAGCCCTGGCCGGTTTGGTTCAGCGGTTAGAGCATCGGCCCACGGACCGAGGAGTTGTGTGCTCGATTCCCGGTCAAGGGCACCTACCTGGGTTGCAGGTTCGATCCCTGGCCCCAGTTGGGGTCGTGCCAGAGGCAACCCATTGATGTCTCTCTCACAACAATGTTTCTCTCTCTCTCTGTTCCTCCCTTCCACTCTCTCTAAAAATCAATGGAAAAATATCCTCAGGTGAGGATCAAACAAACAAACAAAAAAAAGTAAGAATATGTTATTCTGAAGTAATGCATCTCATTTCAAACACCCAGGTCACTTGATGGCACGGAATGAGTGCCCGCCCACCATGCTCTTCCCAGGGACTCTGCAGGCGGAGGGCCCCCCAACCCCCCGCAGCCCTCGTCTCTGGGCGTGGGACCCTCTCGTTTCCCCCCCTAGCAACCCGTCCGCTCATCTAAAGTGCCCAAAGACGGCTTGTGTGTGGACCGAGTGTCCGGGTCGGGGTCAGGAACGGACACCTGGCAGAGGCAGGGGAACCACAGCCCACAGCGGTCTCGTCCGCCCGGGAATCCGCGTGGCCACCACCAGACGGCTTGACCAGGACAGTCGAAGGGGAAAGATTCAAATCAGCTTTTCCCATGGATTTCGGGATAAGCAGCCAATCCCTTTGATGGGATTTAAAGACAAGGAGAAAAGCTTATTACACCGGTTAAGCCTCTGCCTTCGAGCAGGTGGGTAGGCAGGGCTCAAGCTCAGGCACCTGTGCCCAGCCCCCCACGCCTCACTCCATCCCTGCCCCCACACCCCGGACCCCTCCCGGAGCCTGCCCCGCCACCCCTGCCTTTGCTGCCAGGCCTCTCCCCACCTCCGTTTCTGGGTTCCCTTCTGCTGAAATCCCTCAGGCCAGTCTGGGCTCCTGCAGTCTGAGACCAGCTCAGGCCGGGAGTAACCAAGGTCAGGAAGGTGGCCTGTCCCAGGTACCCTGTCCCTTCTTTTACCTGACCTCCTTGCTCACGTGTGCCGGTGCAGAGCAAGAAGCCACCAGCAGGTGGCGCCCCACGGATCGTCTCTGCAGGGAAGAGGCTGGAAGAGCCCAGGGTGCAGCCAGGCCAGGCTCCAGGGGGACCAGGCCCGGGAGGCCAGCTGCCCTCACAGCATGGTCTGGCTCCAACAGGACAGGTCTCGTCCCAGACGCATGGAGAGACAACCTCGTGCGGGTGCCCCGTGGGGCCGTGAGGGGCCGCTGCTGAACCAGCTGCAAAATCGAGGAGGCTGGGACAGCCCAGGGAGGGGTCAGCCGGGTCAGTGTGCGCTGGCCCAGCCTGGCTCCCTCCTCCAGAGGCAAACTCAGGCCCTCCCCCACCCCCACACCATGGCGTCATCATGTCACACAATGAGGACAGGCTGACATTTACTGGGGCCACGGGCCAGCAGCTTGGGGGAGGGGGGCTTCCCCAGGGCTCCCTGTGGCCCGGGGTCAAGGTTATGGGGGGGGGTGCAGGTCGCCCTCCATGGCACTCTCCCTGACCCCTTCCTAGAGGTGTGTCCTCAGGTCTTCACAGCTCTCATCACTGGGGTCTGGCAGCCTCCTCCAAGCAGCGTGGGACAATCCTGTCGGGGTCGCTCGCTGGGTGACGTCACAGTCTGACCCTCCGGTGGGATACGGGGTGCGGTGGCCCACCCGCTGTTTAAAGGGCATGGGCGTGCCTCACTGGCCCAAGCACCCCTCCGTGGAGCAGTCTGCACAGAGACAAGGCTCCTGGTCAGCAGAGGTCCCAGGGCCAATGGGACACAGCGGGAGAAGTGGGAGGGAGGCACTGGGACCAGCCCAGACGGGGTCCTTCACCTCTAGCACCGAGCTTCTGCTCCCTGCGGGGAGCCCCTGTGCTTGGGGCCCTGGAGGGGACAGAGCACTAGCACCCTGTGGATCCTGGAACCCGCCAGTCTCCATCCAAATCGCAGGGTCGGTGCCACCTGCCCCGGGTGAGTGCTGGCGAGGGTTACGCGAGCACATGGAGGCCACGGCCCAGGGCTGAGCGCTGGTGTGAGGCTGGCACCCGGCAGCCACCCCGTCCTCTCTGGGTCCCAGGACCTCTGTACCCAGCTCACAGCTCCGTCCGGAGGAAGGTGAGTCTTTGATTAATCAACTTGAACCCTGGATTGCACCTGGCTGTGGGGTCCGGGAAGCCAGGGTCAGCCTGGCCCACGTGGCCCACAGATGTCTGCTGCCTGGCCCGTATCTGGGGACACAGACACCGTCTGCCCTGCAGCCACACACCACCCTCAGACGCCCCACTAGGGCAGGAACCCACACGTCCACCCTACCACCCAGGAGAAGGTGCCTGAGTCGCAGACAGCGCCTCCCTTCAGGGAGACTCCGCCTCTTAGCGTGGGAGATGTCTGCGCAGGCTCCTCTGGGGTGTCCTGCAGCCGGATACCAGGCCGGGGACTCCCAAGGCCGCCGAAGGAGCCGCCCCGGCGGGAGCCACCTGGTGCAGGTGTGAAAAGGCCCCATCGTGTCCCGAAGTGTCAGACCTGGCGGGGTCTGGTCTGCGTTGGTCTTAAGCCTGCAGGTGGGGGCTAGCCGGTGGCCACATAGACAGGCTGACCCAGGCCTCATGTCCCCGCGTGCCCAGGGCTCTGAAAGCTGTGGGGATGGGGCTGCACAGACCACGGAACCTGCTTTGGGGAACTAACAGGGGAGACGACCTAGAGCCTTGGCGTCCTCCTGGGCCCCGGTCAGTCCCCACCACCCCCAAGGCAGGCAATGCACAGGTCCCAACACCATGGGACCGAGGCCCAGACCTCGGGGAGGGGGGCAGTGTTCTGAGCCGCTTTCCCTGGCCTGGCTCCCCCAGGATGCCAAGCCTCTGCTGAGATCCTGGAACAAGCCTTCTGACCCTTCACCCCTTCTTCCCTGCCTCCACCCCAGAACAGAATGGGGTGTATGCACCAATTTCTGGAGTCTCTGGTACAACTCTTATCTTAGCTGTTTTCTCCCCTCCCTGACCCTCCCCCCATTTCTGAGCTCCCTGCCCCAGCTTCCTGCATGGAGACCCTGACTTCCAGGGACACAGAGCCCCTCAGATGCACCTCTCACCCCAGACCTTGCTGCAGAGCCTCCAGCTCCCCTGGTCCTCTCTGCCCCAACCCCACTGCCTCCCTATCCTTCTGTTCTCTGACTGCTGCCCTGACTCCCCACCTCTAGGCCCACCCAAACCTTTCCTCCCCAGGAAGTCTCCCAGACCTGTGCCGCCCTACCTGGGCCTCCTGTGTCTGAGACCCTGCCGCCACCAAGTCTGGGAGAGGGAGTGAGCACTTTGTGAGGCACTTTTCAGTCTTCATGGATCTCCCTTTAGCCATCCATGTGGAGGGATGGATGGACGGATGATGGATGGATGATGGATGGATGGGTAGATGGATGGATGGATGGATGAATGGATGATGGATGGATGGGTGGGTGGGTGGATGGATGGATGGATGGATGGTGGAAGAATGGATAGATGGATGGATGGATGGATGATGGATGGATGGGTTGGTGGATAGATGGATGGATGGATGGATGATGGATGGTGGATGAATGGATAGATGGATGGATGGATGGATGGTGGATGAATGGATAGATGGATGGATGGATGATGGATGGATGGGTTGATGGATGGATGGATAATGGATGGGTAGATGGATGGATGGATCGATGATGGATGGATGGATGGGTTGGTAGATGGATGGATGGATGGATGGATGGATGGATGGATGTGTTGGTAGATGGATGGATGGATGGATGGATGATGGATGGTGGATGAATGGATAGATGGATGGATGGATGGATGGTGGATGAATGGATAGATGGATGGATGGATGATGGATGGATGGGTTGATGGATGGATGGATAATGGATGGGTAGATGGATGGATGGATCGATGATGGATGGATGGATGGGTTGGTAGATGGATGGATGGATGGATGGATGGATGGATGGATGTGTTGGTAGATGGATGGATGGATGGATGATGGATGGTGGATGAATGGATAGATGGATGGATGGATGGATGGTGGATGAATGGATAGATGGATGGATGGATGATGGATGGATGGGTTGATGGATGGATGGATAATGGATGGGTAGATGGATGGATGGATGGATGATGGACGGATGGGTTGGTGGATGGATGGATGGGTTGGTGAATGGATGGATGGATGGATGATGGACGGATGGGTTGGTGGATGGATGGGTAGATGGGTGAGTAGGTGGGTAGGTGAGTGGCGGGTGGGGTGCTAACACAGCCTATAGGAGGAAGAAGTACACTGATCATAAACACGTAGAGAAGCCTGTGGCAGAGAGGAGCCACCTGAGAGCCACTGGCTGCTGACATTGCTGTCACCATGGTGACGTGTGAGGGACCTTCCTGCCAAGCCTTCTCCACTGACCCAGAAGACCCAGGAGTCACCTATGCGGGGAGACACCGGCCCCTGACAGCTGGAGCCCTCTCCCGAAGAACAGGCTGCTAATGGCGAGTTTGACAGCAGCTGTTGCGGGAGAGACAAGACCGCGCAGGCCCCTCCTGGTCGTCGCCCACCTGCAGAGCCACCGTGCCGGCCCCCGTGCACCGGGAAGGAAACAGATGGGCCTGTCGGCGTCGCCATGAATCCCCCCGGTTATGCGGGCCGCACACACGCCAAGAAGAGGCAGGGGTGATAAATACACGGCAGCGAGGCGGGAGCGAGGGGCGCTGCGTGGGAGGCGGCGACGATGCACCGGTGGGGCCGGCTCTGCGGTCTGCGGGAGTGTCGGTGCGAATATTTATCACCTACCGGTGAAGCCAGCACAGACCACATTTTCTCAACCTGATGCGTGAAATAAACGTGCCTGAGAGAACAGCGTCCCGGCCAGGCCTGAAACAATTCGTCGGTACGTCTAAATTGGGGGGTTCTGGCCCGGGGACGGGGACCGGAAGAGAGGTTTGGTGACGTTGGGCAGATTTCTCCAAGTGCATGGAAGCTGCCAGTGGACCCTGAGAAACTCAGGGCCCCCCAGCCTGGCCAGAGAACCTGCCCGTGGATGTGCGGGCGAGGCCCCGCCCACGGACGGGGAGGGTTGCAGACGAAGCCCCGCCCACGGACGGGGAGGTGTGCAGGCGAGGCCCCGCCCACGGACGGGGAGGTGTGCAGGCGAGGCCCCGCCCACAGGGAGGGTTGCAGACGAGGCCCCGCCCACGGACGGGGAGGTGTGCAGGCGAGGCCCCGCCCACAGGGAGGGTTGCAGACGAAGCCCCGCCCACGGACGGGGAGAGGAGGCCCAGCGCAGCTCCACCGACACTCCCGCAGACCGCAGAGCCGGCCCCACCGGTGCAGCGTCGCCGCCTCCCACGCAGCGCCCCTCGCTCCCGCCTCGCTGCCGTGTATTTATCACCCCTGCCTCTTCTTGGCGTGTGTGCGGCCCGCATAACCGGGGGGATTCATGGCGACCCCGACAGGCCCATCTGTTTCCTTCCCGGTGCATGGGGCTCACCCAGCACCCGGTTCGTCTGAGGGTATTTTCAGCCGCCTGACTGAACCACGTGATCACGAGCAATAGTTCAGTTTCTACACCAGAGCTGTGTGCCTTCTCTGTGCGGCTAACATCTGCTTGGTGTTTATTCTATGTCCAATAAACCAGTACGCAATCTACGTCTTGTTTATAGAAAAAGAACAAGCGGGAGAAGATGGGGTGCTCACAGCCCACGGTGGCATCTGCTCTGTGGCCCCACATGGTCCCAGCAGGGAGCCAGAGTGAGCTGGCCTCCTGGGGTCATCACGAGGCCTGCCCAGCCCCCCGGGCCCCTCCGGTTGGTGGAGAGGGCCTTCGGTACCTAGCTTCCTCGGCCATGCACACCCCAGGCCGCCCTGGGCCCAGCTCTTGCTGACTGCTCCATCCAGGGGGACTGGGTGGCCCCCATGCCAGGAATGGCCACTGGCTAGTAGAAGGTCAAGGCCATTTCCAGGTCAGGGATTTGGGGCCAAGCGGGAAGGACCCCCAGCCAGCAGGATGACCTGGAAATGAAACTGAGTCCCTTGGCCATGGTCCCTCCAGTCCCCAGAAACCTCCCCCCCCACCACCACCTGGCAGCTCAGGCTGCCACATCCTCGACCACCGTCCTCTGCTCGATGCGGGCCATCAGTGCACAGCCAGAGACGGCCGGCCCGGAGCGCAACCAGAGGAGGACCGGCCGCCTTCTCCCGCTCCCACGTGGCAGGGCCGATTCAAATGCACTCGGCAGAGTTATCGGAGAGAGGGACCGTGATGTGTTCCTTGACCATCTTTGCCTCCACCCGGACGCTTTCTGTGCAAACCATCAGAGAGGAGGCTTCTTGCCAAGGGCAGACCTGACCCCTGCAAGACAGTCTCCGGCGAACAGCCTAAAACGTAGTAGTTAGACCTGAAAATACTCGTGCCCAGCCACGGAACTGAATAACACGGAAACGTCTGCTCGCGGCATCGAGACGCGTGCGGGGATGAGCCCGGTGCTCTGCATCCATTAACCTTTCCTCGGTGGCCCTCTCGGCCGCGTGACGGACGAGCTGCCACCCAGAGGTCTGACGGCCCGGCCTCTATCCAGCTGAAAGCTCGGGCGCGTGGTGGTAAGCGGATGCCACCGCAGGGCAGAACTGATCCCAGAATGCGGAGTCGTGTTGGATGAAGTGATGGGGAATGGACTCAGGACCTCGGGCTCGAGGAGAAATTAGACAAAGCCCCTTGCAAAGTCGTTTCCCTGCTGAGTGGTTTAAAGCGGAACCAGACCCCTCCCCCGCGAGAAGCCCTGGGCCCGCGACACGGAAGTACCCACGGCTCCAAGGGAGCTCCACTCAGGAGCGCATTTGCATCCGAAAAAGTGTGAAACTAGGTAAGAGGACATTGAAAAAATTAATGGGGAAGGACTCCCCCCACCAAAATCAAACATGGCGTTGGGACCGTTTGAAGTTCCGGCAGCGGGGGACGGCGGGGCATGACCCTTCTCAGAGGTATCAGTCGTCAGCACTGGGAAAGCCATCCGAGCACTAGTTAAGGTCCCTGTAAAGCGCCCCAGAGGACTCCCAGGAGGCTCCGTCTTGACACAGTGCAGCCGGAGAGTGAGAATCAGGACAGGCTTTCTGGACGAAGCGCCCTACCATGGGTAACATCTCATGACCAAACAGGGCTCCGGGTGGAGACCCCGCACCCACCACCCGTTCGCCCGGCACTGTCCGGGGCAGGGAAAGACTGTGACAAAGGGACGAGCCCTGCCCCTGGCCGCACCCTCCGGGGCAGATGGGATACAGAGGATCCAGGGAAGGGCTCCGTGGTTGAGTGAGGGCAACACACAGGGGAGCAAGTAGGGCCAGCTGGGGGAAGGGCCGTGAGAGCATGTCCCCAGCCGAGTCCCCAGGAATCGGGAGGACACTATTTTCTTCATGTCTGTGGCCAAGAAAAGGAGCGCACGCACCTTAGAGATGGTGCCCAGCTGGTCACTGAGTCCACTGCCCATCACGCTGATCAAACACAGCATGTGCGTGCGATCGGGCGCGGCTCCGCGTGAAAACCCACCAGGGCCCCGTAATGCAGTAGGAAGAAAGGGGCTACGACCGATCTTTAGGAGATTCCCAACGAGAAATCTTTTTAGAACAGAGACAGTCAAATCAGTAGTATCTTGATTTCTGTTAAATTAACACATAGAAGTACACATAGGTCGCCATCCCTAGGTAAAAGAGCAGGTGGGTCGCCTCCCCAGGCAGGGGTGCAGGTGGGTCACCTCCCCAGGCAGGGGTGCAGGTGGGTCACCTCCCCAGGCAGGGGTGCAGGTGGGTCACCTCCCCAGGCAGAGGTGCAGGTGGGTCGCCTCCCCAGGCAGGGGTGCAGGTGGGTCGCCTCCCCAGGCAGGGGTGCAGGTGGGTCGCCTCCCCAGGCAGGGGTGCAGGTCGGGCACCTCCCCAGGCAGGGGTGCAGGTGGGTCGCCTCCCCAGGCAGGGGTGCAGGTGGGTCGCCTCCCCAGGCAGAGGTGCAGGTGGGTCGCCTCCCCAGGCAGGGTTGCAGGTGGGTCGCCTCCCCAGGCAGAGGTGCAGGTGGGTCACCTCCCCAGGCAGAGGTGCAGGTGGGTCGCCTCCTCCCCAGGCAGAGGTGCAGGTGGGTCGCCTCCCCAGGCAGGGGTGCAGGTGGGTCGCCTCCTCCCCAGGCAGAGGTGCAGGTGGGTCACCTCCCCAGGCAGGTGCAGGTGGGTCGCCTCCCCAGGCAGGGGTGCAGGTGGGTCGCCTCCCCAGGCAGGGGTGCAGGTCGGGCACCTCCCCAGGCAGGGGTGCAGGTGGGTCACCTCCCCAGGCAGAGGTGCAGGTGGGTCACCTCCCCAGGCAGGGGTGCAGGTGGGTCGCCTCCCCAGGCAGGGGTGCAGGTGGGTCACCTCCCCAGGCAGGGGTGCATGTGGGTCGCCTCCCCAGGCAGGGGTGCAGGTCGGGCACCTCCCCTGCATGGCTCGACCTTGGGGAACGTTCCCAGCCTGGTCACCATGAGTAGACACTGTCTGTTTTCAGCTTTTGGGGTCAGCCGACAAAGAAAGGCCACCTGTGGTCCTGGGTCCACGTCAGAGACTTCACAGTGAGAGCAGGGGCGGGGCAGGTGCAGTACTGGGTGGGCAGGAAACAGGTGAGCGCCAGGGGTGGGCACAGGGCACGGTGTGGACCCAAGTCTGGGAGTCGCTCTGTGGGCCTGCACCCTAAGATCAAAGCAAGGTGCTGGACGGAAGGAACCCCAGCTGCGGCCTCTGCCTCCTCGGCTGCCCACAGAGGCCCTCCTGGGAGCAGCCCACAGCCTCGCTGAGAGCAGTGTCCCACCTTGGAGGCCAACCCTCGACATGCCCTGTCCCCCGCCCAGACTCCAAGCCCCACGAGGCCTCGTTCATCCGGGGCCCAGGGGCCGGCCGTTCAGATCTTCGACTCCTTCACCTGTCCCCTGGGCAGGCCCCTCCCGTGTAAACACCCCCACGCCCCGTGCCGATTTCTCATTTGACGTCTGCATTCGCAGAGGTCAGGGCCCCATCTCCCTGAGTCCTTCTTCCAAATTGTCTGCCTTTCTTGATGGAAAGCATCTCCTCTCCGGAGGCCCCGTCTCCACACTGCAGCGAGCCCGTCAGGCCCACAGGTCCGGGAGCCTGGAGCTGGGCTTTGCCGCTGGCAGCGGGCTGGGCCCCCGTGCCCACTGACAGCATTAAGATATCTTGGATGGATCAGATCATTTTGGTTGCAAGCTGTCCCCGGGACCGGGCGCCGACAGCTGCCACGTCTGATTAAACCGTGATGCATTGAACTGGACTGGGCAGCACGGGCCTGTTAGCGCGGGAGAGGAGGAAGCCAGTGACCCGGAAAGAACGGCCGCTGCTCTCTCTCCCGCACCCTCCCCTGCGCCGGGAACGCTGAGGCCACGGCTTCTGCTACAATCAGCAACGCGGGGCGAGGTCCAGAAACATGGGCATTGCCCTTCCTTCTGCCTTGGACACCCTGAGTTCTTCTTCTGATCGGAAGGGCTGCCTTCTCCGGGCACGTGACCCTGGCTTCCTGTCTCCTCGGCCCAGATGGCAGACCCCCGCCTGCGGGACGGGGCCCAGGAGCCCTCCTCAACCTAGGAGCCCTCCCGGCTTGCCAACCTGCTGCCCCCTTCAGGGGCTGCCAGAGGAGCTGGCCTGTGTCCCACAGCGTGCCCGCTGGGTCAGGGTCATGCCAGGCTGGCCCGGGATGTGTGCCCGCTGGGTCAGGGCCATGCCTGGCTGGCCCAGGATGCGTGCCCGCTGGGTCAGGGCCATGCCAGGCTGGCCCAGGATGTGTGCCTGCTGGGTCAGGGTCATGCCAGGCTGGCCCGGGATGCGTGACGTGAGGCCTGCAGCACACCGGAGCTGGGAGCCGGCTCAGACTGCAGAGCCAACAAGGTATTGAATCGTCAGCAGACGGGGACCCTGCATCCGAGCTTCAGAGGGTACCTCCCCGAGTGTGGGGGCCAGGCATGCAGCCTGGCAGGAAACCGAGGCTCAGGTACCGTCAAACCGGGCCAGCCTGGGCCCAGAGAAAGAGCTGACTGGTGGCAGAGGACAGATGCTGGCACCCGGGCGAACATCGCCAGGGCTCTGAAGGCAGCCCCACCTGGCACCCTCTCCTCCTGCCGCCTGTCCTGGCTCCCGGCTCTCAGCGGGGGGTCAGTAACCTGGGGTGAGTGTTCACGACCAGCTCAGAGGCCGGCCTGATGGGTTGCTCCTCCTCGTCATGGCCGAAAAGTGGATTGTGCTAGCTGGACACGGCCCGTTCCTGCAGGGTCAGCGATCCTGACGAGCGAGGGCCGGGCCTGCCGGGTCTGCAGATAGGACCCGGGGGCAACCCGACTTGGCCTCACTGCTTCTTGGCACCTGGCAGGGGCGGGCTTGACTGGCACTGTCCCCACCCAGAGGTGCCCGGGACAACAGTCAGCTCAGGGAAGCCAGACCGGCACTGTCCCCACCCTGGTCCCTGGGCTGTCGAGTGCCGCTGCCCAGAAAGCGGACCTGTGGTCGCACACGTCTGGGACATGCAGGGTTAAATGAGCTAAAACATTTCATCACAGGACCCTGCAGTAGAGACAGGTATGTGCCCTTCTGGGCCGGGTATGAGCTCCCCTGACAGACTTTGGAAACGCCGACCTACGTGAACTGCAGGTGTGGAAGTGGGGACGGGCGGGTCCGAGGGTGGAGGAGGGGCCCTGGGGTGTGGGAGGGACCTGGTGCTCACGGACTGGGTCTGGGGGAGGGGATGCAGGGGGATGGACGTGGCCCTCAGGTCAGGTCAGGGAAGGAGGCTGATCTTGCCATCATGTGACCCCTAACCCTAACCCAACCTGCTCACTGGGTGGCGCTCATCCTGCCAAGACACAGCTGGGGCCACGTGTGAGCACATAAACAACTTCCTTCTCCTGCACACATACACGTGCACACACACACCTACGCACAGTGCCCGCCCTCCTGGCTCCCTAGCACACACACACACCTATGCACACACGTGCACACACGTGCACACACCTATGCACACACGTGCACACGCACACACCTATGCACAGTGCCCGCCCTCCTGGCTCTCTAGCATGCCATGCCCAGCCCCTACCCCTCGCACACCCTACCCTGCCCACCCTGTGTTCCCACCCTGGCTGGTGTGGCTCAGTTGGTTGGGCATCATCCCATGCACCAAAAGGTTGCCAGTTCGATTCCCGGTCAGGGCACATGCCCAGTTTTGAGCTCAATCCCCACTGGGGGGCATGCAGGAGGCGGCTGATTGACATTTCACTCATCCATGTTTCTCTCTCCCTTCCTCTCTCCCTAAAATCAATTTAAAGATCTTTTTTTAATCCTATTTTCCCAACACACAGACAGGGACCGAAAGGACAGCAGGGAGAAGGAACGAGGCCATGTGGGGACTCGGGAGATGAGGGGCGGTCAGGGCGGGACCACCAGTCGGAAGGTGGGTGGGTTAGTCCCACGCAGGTCAAACATGACGTGGGCCCAGGAACGGTCCTCAACACCTGGTCAGCAGACACCGCGGGAGGACCAGAGCGCGCTGGGCACCCACCACCGCGCCTCCAAGACCACGTGCAGGGACGGGGGGAGGGGCGAGGACCAGAGGCGGACAAGGACCTCACCAAGGGCTGGAGAGGTGGCTGGAGGAAGGGGAGGCTCAGAGGCCAGCCACTCCTGGACCTGTCCTGCTTCCAGCCTGCGTACGGCGCCCACCGCACCCCGCTCGGCACATGGCCAGTCCCTGCACGGACGTGTCCCCGCTAGTCGGGGGGGAAGGCCGTCCATTCCTGTCAGCCGTCCGGACCTGCCCGCACCCGGTGTGCAGCCTCTGGCCCCGAGCGCAGGACTGAAGCTCCGAGGTGTGGAGCAGCCACTCGGCAGACCGGACACCCGACCCTCCAAACCCACGAGCTCGGCCCTCGCGTCCCAGCGTCTTTTCAGAGCCTGCTTTAATGGCTCTGCTGTGCCTCAGTCCTTGAGATAATTCAAAAGTATTCAGCTGATGAATTCAGCCAGCCGTGGGAATTCGGTCTCGGTTGGGAACAGGGGTTGTAATGTGCTCCCCGAATCCTGCAGAGACCCATTCTTTCTCCAAAAACGTGTTTGGGGACCAGGAGGACTCATCGCACGTGCCTGTGTGTGTGGGGGGGGGAGTGCGTGCCTCTGTGTGTGTGTGTGTGTGTGTGTGCATGGTATGTGTGTGCCACAGGTGTGCATGTGTGGTATGTGGTGTGTGTGCACACACGTGTGCTTCTGCAGTCAGTCGTGAGATCACAGGAACCTCCCCCAGGAGCAGAGCAGGACCCAAAGCTCAGTCTGCCCAAAAACTCACCCTTTCCCCACTGTCTCAGGCAGGAAGCCGGGGGCAGCCGCTGTCCAGCCGCCCTGGCCTACCCCACAGGCCACAGGCCTCACCAGCACTTGACAAGGCTGCAGACACCGAAACGCCCTGATTTGGGGGTGCTGGCTTACCAACTGTCTGCAACTAACCCAAGTCGTAATGCCCACCACCCGGTGCAGCGCCCTGGGCTGGGAGAGAGCTACGCCTGGTGAATGCCAAGTTACAACTGTTTGGGGCAGAAAATCCCAAGGAAGGCATCTGCTCTGCGGCCAGCGACCTCCTTCCGAAGCCCTGCCCCTTTCCTGCCAAGGGCGGGTCCACCAGGGAAGCGAGAATTCCTTCAGACACGAGAGGTGTGTGGACAGGCCCCCAGGAAGTGCCTCCTGAGATTGCACCGGGCCTGGGACCCCTGAGAAGCGGCCTGGCGGGAGCAGCGTGATGCACTTTCCTGATTAAAAATGGGAGCCTGAGGGCGCCAGCAGGTTGCAGCCACCCCAGCCCAGGCGGCCACAGGAGCTGACAGAGAACTGAATGACATCAGCACTCAGGGAGGTGCCGTGGGGACTCCTGTGACAGAGCCGCCTTCCAAGGAGCCTGGGGTCTCCAGGGAGGACGGACGGAGCTGCAGCTCACACTCACTCCGGCACTCGAGGCCCTGGTAAACGAAGTGTGAAATGGGGCGGCGGCTGACAGTCCCTCGCAGCCACCGGAGGAATGGGCCCAGGGCTTTGCTTGTGACTGTTCTTAACGAAGACAAGGCGCGTGAACCCCGAGGGGAGCGTGAGCACGTGGTGCGTGGACATTCAGACCACGCTGCCGGGCAGACCACGGGGGGAGGGGGGGGACAGCACCACCTCCCCAGCAGCCCCAGCCCCGGGAAGCTGAGAGCGCCTGAGACCCTCCACCCTCCGGAAGGTGTAGCCACAGGAAGGCTGACAGCCCAGCCCGCTGAGGGGGCAGGATTGTGGGAGTTGGAAGTTCCTTCCAAAGTCCATGTCAGCTCAGACCCTCAGAACGTGGCCTCATTTGGAAACAGGGTCCTTACAGATGTAATTAGTTCAGCATCTCGAGAGGAGGGCACCCTGGACTTAGGGCGGGTCCCACCTCCAAGGACAGGTGTCCTGTAACAGAAAGCAGACGAGACGCGTGGTGACCGAGGCAGAGAGGGGGCGATGTGGCCACAGCCCGGGACGTGAGCCTGCAGGCCAGAGGCCGGGAGAGGCGGAGCGTCGCCCCGAGCCTTCGCAGGAGCACAGGGCTGCAGCACCCTGACTTGGGACTCCGGCTCCAGAACCGAGCGAGAATGCACGTCTGCTGTTTTGAGCCGCTCGTGTCCATGCCGACTGGCCAAGGAGGAGCTTTATTTTGTCGGAAATGCCGACGGCCAACCACAACCGCAGTGTCCCAGCCGGGCGCTAACATGTTCGCACGATTTCCATCGTTCCTTGAGTGTGATGACTTAACAAATGATGTCATTTGTCAAAATCCCTTTCGGATGAGCTTGTAAGAGGTGACGAGGGGCCGAGACTCTGCATCGGGGGACCGCGTGAGGCCGGCCCCCACGGCCCTGCCGCACCACCCTCCCTCGAGGAGCCGGGGGATGCCTTCGGAAGGTAACTCCACTTCTTCTTCTCAAGTGCTCAGGGCTGGCTCAACAGCCGTCAGATGACGAGGGGCAGAGGGAAGAGACCTCACCCAGGACAAAGGAGAGGACGTCTGTCTCCAGGGCCTGATCAATGGGGCCCACGTGTGCAGGGAATGAGAAAACGCGGCTCCGTTGAATATTGAATTACCAAGAAGCGGTGGGTCGATGAAGAGCCATCACCGTGGCCCCTACAGAGAATCTTTGTGAGATTACGTGCCGTCCGGGTCACCACCTCTCAGCTACGCACCGCCGAGGTCGGGCTGAGCCAGCGGGTACGGACGTCACTGTGTCCGGCGCAGTCTGGCATCCATCACAGGGGACAAGAGCAGGAGACCCTTGGATGGTTGATCACCCTGGATGGGCGTTTCGGACAGTTTCATTACATCAGACCCACAGTTCCGGGGAAGGCGGAGGAGCGACCACTCTCTCAGCCAGAGAAGAGTGGGGATTCCCGCCAGGGTGCTGGCTAAACCTGGACAGCCGACCGTAAACAAACAGCGCCCCGTCACAGCTGCCTCACATCGATGGGACCCCGGGAATGGCAGCTGGGGACCTGGAGGAATCTGCCTCCCGGGGACAGTCACGTGACAGAGGCGGACCCCACGCTGGGGTCCTGGCCCCACCGAGCACTCTGTGTCCTGTGGTCAACGGCAATGTGAGGCTGCAGGCCCCACGGGAGTGTCCCGGAACAGCAGCCTGCAGGAGGGGTCATGGCGGGTGGAGAGCAGAGACCTGCAGCTGACCAAGTGGACAGCTGGTCACACCTGAGTCACTGCCGAAAACTTAGCCCACCATCCAGCACCCGGGGGATCCAGCAGCCCCTGCCCACCCCATCCCACCCGCCATCACTTCGGTTCCAGACGGTTGGATACAATGTATCCCTTAACCAGCGAGTGTGGCTGCTGCCCATGGGGTCAGTTCCAGAACCTGGTTGCCATGTCTGGCTCAGTGAAGACCTGGGGGGTTTCAAAATGCACCCAGCCCACGGGGCTCCTTTCCTGTACTCTGTCCCCAGTCCAGAGGTCATCCCTGTCTCCACCGGGCTCCTGCCTGCAGCCCTTCCCCCTGGCCCTGAACCACCAGGACCACAGTCACCAAATGACCTTCCCAAGGCATCCTCAGCATCCCTCTGCCCAGGACCCTGGCGGCTCCTATCCCCACAGCATCTGCTCTGTCCTTGTCTGCCACACACACACACACACACACACACACCACACACCACACACACACCACACACATACACACACACACACATCACACACACCACACACACATCACACACAGATCACACACATACACATACACCCCACACATCACACACACCACACACATTCACACACACATACACCACACACACACACACATCACACACACCACACACACGCATCACACACAGACACACTACGCAGGCGCCTGCTACTCCTCCGTCCCTCGCTCTGCAAGGTCCTCAGAGAGGCTGGTGCGCCCTCAGGGTGCGCAGCCCACCTCCGGCCCCGCCCCACGGGGACAGCCGCCTGTCGGGGAGGGGCCCCCCCGGGTAAAGCGGGGGCCTCCTTTCTGTGTTCACAAATCCCGCCTGAGCGCACGTTCTAGAACCTGCGCCGAGCCGGTCTCCGGCCGTGGCAGGCGGGGGCGGCAGGAGGGGCGCGGAAACGCGCGGGGACCCGGCCCCGCCCCTCCGTCGCACGGGGCCCCGAGCCACCGCGCCGTCGCATGTGGTTCGTGTGTGACGCCCTGGGCATTGCGTGCGCCGTGAGCACGTGGCTGCTGGTGCTGAGCGTTGCGGAGCTGCTGCTGACGGAGCTGCTGCTGCCGGCGCGGGACGCGGCCTACGGCTGGGCGCACGGCGCGCTCTTCCACCTGCTGGTCTTCCTGGCGCTGGCGGCGCACCTGCGGACCGTGCTCACCGACCCCGGCTCCCTGCCCGAGGCCTCCGAGGCCAGCCTGGAGTCCAGCCTGGGCGTCACGCCCCGCTGCCCGCAGTGCGGCGCCGTCCAGCAGCCGCACGCGCACCACTGCTTCGTGTGCGGGCGCTGCATCCGCAGGGTGGACCACCACTGCCCCTGGGTGAACAACTGCGTGGGCGAGGACAACCGCAAGTACTTCGTGCTGTTCACGCTGTACACGGCGCTGGCCTCGCTGCACGTGCTGCTGCTGCTGGGTGTGCCCGCCCTGCGGGCCTACGCGCAGGGCCAGTGGGACCCGGACACCTCCAAGGAGCCCCGCATCCCCCTCGTCTTCCTCTTCGTGGTGGCCCTGGAGGGCTTCGTTTACGCGACCGTGATGTTCGCCGTCCAGATGCACTCCATCTGCACCGACCGAACCAGAGGGGACAGGGGTGGGACGACCTGGAGTTCTGTGTGGATGAACTTGAAGGACGTCTTGGGCCACCCGGCCTCCCTGGCCTGGATGAGCCCCTTTGCCTCCCCGGAACCTCGGAGGGCCAGTGGGCACCACGATGTGGTCTGAGGCTCTCCCGTGCAAACCCAGCTACCATGGGCAAAATCTCCAGCAGGGTTTTTAGGGGGGAAACTTGACAAACTTCCACAATGAACCACCTTTTTTGTGTCCACAATGAGACCAGCATGACAGACCCTCGGGTTCTCCTCTGCGCAGAAGGTGGGGTTTAGGACCGTCCAGATTCCGAGTTCATGAGGCCAAGCACTACCCAAAAGGAAGGTGGAATATTCTGCCCCTGTAGAACCCTCAGTGCCTCTATGTGGAAAGCAGTTACATCCACAACATCTGTGAATAAAGTATCGTAAGCAGATGGTGGTGAATTAGTGCTCAGCCTGTTAACTGTGGCTGCGTGTGTGCACCCCGTCTGCTGTGGTGAGTCGCTCAGATGTCGAACCATCCTTGCATTCCTGATAAGCCCATCCCCATCACAATAGGTTATTTAGTATTCTCTGTGGGATTTGATGAGACAATATATTGAGGATTTTTGTATTTATGCTCATCAGTGAAATGGGCCTATACATGCCTGTTCTTTTCCTTTATTCTGGGATTAGCCTACTCTGTGGTTTCCTCCGAATCCCACCAGCCACGCCAAGTGAGCAAGGTGGCTGTGGCTCCTTCTATATTTTCTGAGCCTTTACAGAGTGGGCACTCACTGTTGCTTCAAAGTTTGGTGGCTCTCACCAGCCAGACCGTCCGGGTTTGGTTTTCTTGCCGCACTTTTTATTGTGAGGGAATTGCAGATTTATGTGCAGTTGTAAGAAGCAATTGAGAGAGCCCTGGCTCAGTGGGTTGGAGCGTCGTCCCATACACCGAAAGGTGGCAGGTTCGATTCCCAGTCAGGGTACATGTCTTTGGGTGAGGATTAAAGAAAATAAAGAAAAAGAATAATGGAGAGATGCGGTCACCCTTCACCCGGTGTCCCCCAGCGGTGACATCTTTCCGGACTCTAGTTCAATATCACAGCCAGGAATTCAACACTGATACCACCCACTGACCTCACGCGGATTTCCCCCGTTTTACATGCACTCTTGCATGTGGTTCTGTGTAATGTTATCACATGTGTAGGTGTGCGTGTGCACCACCTCAGTGAAGGTACTGGTGCGGCCAGCTCCCTTTCCCCCGCCCCCGCCCCCATCCCGTCAGTGACTACTCTGTTTTCCAGCCATGCTCTTGTCATTTCTTGAATGCTGTATACATGGAATTACTGTGTGGTAATATGTTACCTTTTGAGATTGTTCATTCCCTTGAGCCCATCTCAAATGCTGGTGTCAAGAGTTAGCTCCTGTTCACTGCTGAGTAATATTCCATCATAACCACAGCGTACCCGTTCACTCACTGGCGGACGTTCGGGTCGTTTCCAGTTTTCGACTCCTACGAACAAAGCTGCTGGGAACGTTTGTGAACAGGTTTCTGTGTGAACATACTTTCTCGTTTCTCTGGGGTAGATACCCGAGAGTACAGTTGCTGGGTCCTGTGATCATTGCCCTGTTTAGTTGTATAAGAATCCGTAATACCGTTTTCGGTTACATCCCCGCCGGCAGTACGGGTGACCGTTTTCTCGGCGCCCTCTCCAGCTGTTGCCGGTTTTCCCTTCAGCCGTTCTCATAGGTGTGTGGTGACAACTCACCGGGGTCGCGACTTGCATTTTCCCGGTGACGAAGGATGTGTGCCCACTTCAGAGAAACGTCTGCCCCTGCCTGTCACCTGCTTTCTGGTCGATGGTCCGCTTTTAATGCTGAATTCTGCGAGTTCTTTCCATGTTCTCTTTCTGCAGTTCTTTGTCAGATGCGACTAGCAGCTGCTCGTGGCTGTCGGAGCTTGCCTTCCACCCTCCCGCGGAGCAGGGGGCTCGGCTGATGAGGTCCAGAGTGAACTTCCTCTGACATCTTTGTCTGGCCCTCGGTCCCAACCATCGTCTCCCTTGTTTTTTCTGATAGTTTTATACTTAAACCTGTGGTTCGTTTATAGTTGTTTTTGCATAAATGTAGTGTGCCGTTTCGGTCCAGGTTCACTTTCTGCCTGCGGGGGTCCCATTGCTCCCGCGGCCCCCGTTGAAAAGACCATCCGTGTCCCACTGACTCGGTCGCCGCCTGTCATAGTCCCCGGGGCATGTGGTGTGGGTCTGTGTCGCGTTCTGACTTCGGCTCCGCTGACCTGCGTTTCTTTCCCTCCACAAATGCCCACTCTCCTATATAAGCCATAACATCAGCTAGACTGACTTTTCCCACCTTCTTCTTCTTTTTCAGAATTATTTTAGCTATTCTAGGTTCGGTGCCTCTCCACATAAATTTTAGAATGAGCTTGCTATGTCTACAAAAAGGAACCTTGTGGCCCAGCCAGTGTGGCTCAGTTGGAGCATCATCCTGTACACCCAAAGGTGGCGGGTTCGATCCCCAGTCGGGGTGCCCATCGGTGCTGTTCGGAGCAAACGAAAAGACAGGCAGGAAGCAGAACTTGGATGTCCTGCGTTGCTGTGGGTTTTTAGCTCTGAGACTTGTCTTTGGCTCTTAAAAATCCTGACCTCCTCTGTCCTACCCTTTGGAGCAGGAGGTGGTCCTGAGCTCTGAGCTCCAAGGTCTGCTTCTTTGGAGCAGCCAGCTGAAGGGGTTCAGGGTACTAACGGGGGGTCACCAGGAGGAGAGCAAGCCTTCGGTTGACACCATCAGAACACCTTTGTCGCCCTGGCCAGTGTGGCTCAACGGTTAGAGCATCGGCCTGCGGACCAATGAGTCGCGGGTTCGATTCTGGTCAAGGGCACGTACCTTGGTTGCCGTTCATCCCCAGCCCTGGTCGGGTCGTGCAGGAGGCAACCAGTCGATGTGTCTCTCTCACGTTGATAAGTGGAAAAATATCCTTGGGTGAGGATTAAAAAAGAAAAGAAGCACCTTTGTCATCAGCTTTCTGTGGCCTCTAAACTCCTGAGTCCTCAGATTTAAATGCTGTTTTCTCCCAGCAGCCCCTGCAGCCCATGGCTCTCAGCAGCCTCGAAGCGTTGATGTTTAAAAAGGAAAGGAAAACCCACCTTGTTTTCTTAAAGGGCCGATGTCCTCATGCAGCACGTTTTGGGGAACATTGGCACGAGGCTCTGGGTGCGGGTTCAAACCGGTCATGAAGGGGGAAAGGCAATACTACGAATAGAACCCGGCTGTCTGATTATTCACCTTACTGACTATAGATGAAAGGTTTCCTTACAGACCCTGGGAAACTGGAGGATGAAACTAGGCTGCGAAAGATGACGCCTCAGAGCCTGGCCGGGTCCATTCGTCAGAAAAGAAACACATTTTGAGAGCAGACAAGGACAGGAAACACTTTAACCTGGTCGCTGTGCCTGGACCCCGACCCCCTCCGGGAGTTTGCCTCAGGATGCTGACCACTCTCCGTCCCGGAAATGGGCTGAGCTGTTTGCAACATCACCGAAGACTAGCCGCCTTGTTTCCGGACTGTGAGCTCCTGATGTTCTGGCTGTAGACCCCCCTCCCGTGTCCTGTCACACAGCTCACAGCTGCACACAGTTACCTTCTCCCTCACCCCTATATAATCAGCCAGCTGGCGAGGGGGGCAGAGCAGAATTGTAGGATGACCTACTGCTCTCCCCACACTGCCGCCGTTATTGGAACAAACGCTCATATATGGTTCCATCCTGTCTCCGCTCCATTTGGCTCAAGTGCGATAGGCGGCCTCGGACCCATTTAGTGTCTGATATTGGTTACAGTTGCTAACGACAGAACTCCCAGCTTCGTGGAAAGTTCTCAAATCCTAATTCTACGTGAGAATTAGTTCACAAATGTATCATTCCAGCTAGCATGTGCTGTCCCCTTAATGTCTATACGATTCAGACATTTCCCCCAGAGTTATTTTAACTCTGTGCCGGGAGAACGCTCGATGTGAGCACGGCACAGGGCACGTCTGAGGACTGTCTGTGGGCGACACTGGTCAGCGCCCAGCGGAGAGGTGGTTTGTGTGGGTTGCTGGGTTCGTTTTGCAGGTCTCAGCAGGGACATCTTTCTCCTCAGCTACAAAGTCTCCTGGGGTGTCCAGCGCCCCTCAGGAAGCAAGGGACATCAGGTCTCGGACTCCAGCAGCTGAGGGCGAGAGGCCACAGAGAGAGAGAGAGACAGAGAGACAAAAACAGAGACAGCAAGGGAGAGACAAAGAGAGACAGAGGGAGAGACAGAGACAGAGTTGGACAGAGATAGAGAGAGAGAGAGAGACAAAAACAGAGAGGGAGAGACAAAGAGAGACACAGAGAGATAGAGACAGTGGCAGTGAAAGAGAAATAGAGAAAACAGATTCAGAGACACAGAGGAAGACAGAGACAGAGTTTGAGAGAGACACACACAGATAGAGACAGACGGAGAGACAGAGACAGAGAGATAGAGACAGAGACAGAGAGAGGGAGAAACAGAGAGACACAGAGACAGAGTTGGACAGAGACAGAGAGAGAGAGAAATAGAGAAAACAGAGAGATTCAGAGACATAGAGACAGAGATTGAGAGACACACAGAGACAGAGAGTCGCACAGGCCAGGCCGGGAGACCACAGTGGAGTTGGCCGAGTCCTCACTGCTCAGGCCCCCGACGGGATGAGGACACAGGAGGAGGTGTCCGTGTGGGACCGGGCAGGGGGTGCGGGGGGCGCGGTCCCTGCTGCTCCTCTGAAATCAGACTCAAACAAGCCTCCTGCTCTTCTCCCCTAAAAAAAAGGAAAATCAGCTAAAAACTGGGCAAGGTTTCCGAGTGGGCATCTGTCGGAAGCACCGGGCCAGCAAACCCAATTAGGAGCATCTCTGGAACCTGGGAAAAATCAATCTTCTTTTATCACAGAAATAATGAAAGTTTCCATATTCCTGCCCAGAGGTGGTGCTGGCTGCCGGAAGTGCCCTGGCCAGATGGGGCGGCTCTGCTCCCGGCGGGTCCCGGGACGCTCTGGGGGCTGGCACTCGGTGGACACAGCCGGAGGGCTGGACGGTGCCTGCCTGAGGATACGGCCGAGTGTGTCCACCTAGGACCCCCTGGAGCCCTCACTCAGAGCCACCTCCTGTCACCAGGCGGCTCTGGGACCACTTCCTTAACGAGACTGCGTGGCCTGGTCGCAGTGTGGTTCACGCCGAGGCCGGGGCAGACTCGAGGGGCGGGAGGCCACTGCTGTGTGCTGTGGTTTCATCTCCTCTGAGCAGGTGTTCAAGGCCCCTCCCTGCTCCCGCCCTCGCAAGGACACCGGCAGGCACACGTGCACACACACACACACATGCACGCACACTCGTGCACAGGCCCACAGCAGAGGCACGGCCGTCTGTGACCCACATGGCCGAGGGCCTCCCGGACCCCCCTCTGCTGTGGGCACCGAGGCAGAGCCCTCGCCCGCCAGGCCCGAGGGAAGGAGAATCTGAGCTGCTGGTCCGGCCGGGGCTCAGGGGCCCTCCCAAGTCTCCGCTGGGACCAGAGGCTGTGTGGCCAGTGGCCAAGTGCTGGACAAACACAGAGGGCCGGACACACAGCCCAGGGCCCGAGGGGACGCCATGCTAGGCTACGCCCTGAGTTCCCCCTCCAGGCAGCCCAAAGGCGGGGTCTCCATGAGACAGCTCCCAGAGGAGGAGGCGCCGGGGGTCACTCGAGGCAGGACCTCTGCCCTCAGCACAGCCGGGCCCACATTCCCAGGACCCGGGTGCCCTGTTGCCCCCCTTCCCGGTGACCCAGCCAAAGCGTTCGAGACCTGGGCGCTCTCCCACCACCAGCAGGCTCTGGGGTCTCCACACCTGTCCACCACTGAAACCCTCCCTCCCACGGGATCCCCAAAGCCCAGACGTCACCGTGGTGGGGGTACTGCAGACAGGTGCAGTCTCTCTTCCCGTTCACCCTCTCCCTCCCACGAAAGCAAAGTGTAATAACTTGGCTCTCAGGAGGTGTCTCATTGGTGGGCACATTGAAGGAGAAATAGGTTCCTGGGCAGAAAATGGTAACGAAAGAGCCAGCCCTCACAGCTGGGAAGGAGGCGCTCTGGAAAGCCGAGGGTGCTGGTGCCCGCCCCGGATCTGCCAGGGGCCCAAGGAGAGAGGAGGCCGGGCGGGCACTGGGCCAGTCCAGATGCAGACCCCAGCTCTGGGCCACTCCAGCCCTGTGGGCCCGCAGCCCTGGCCTCCCCTCCTGTGCCCTCCCCACTCGGAGGGGCTGAGGAGCTGCACGCCGACTGCAGTCTGCACGTCTGCGTTCTCAGACACGGGCCCTCAGTGCCCGCCGGGACCTCAGGCCATGTCAACGGCCAGCACGGTGGAGACCTCACTGTGGGCAAAGGTGTCAGGACTCAGGGTCACGACCCCAACTCCACAGAGCAGGGTGGCTCCTTGTGACCACTGGGGCTGAAACCTCCCCTCCTGTTCACAGCAAAGCCGGTCCTGTGGATCCTCCCGGGGAACGTCCCCCGTGTTTTCACGGCCACCTCTCCTCGCAGTGACACTGACTTCCACCCTTGCCTGGACAGGGGGGCCCACGCCAAGCCGGGGCCTGCGTCTCGCTCAGGGCACCAGCTCTGCTCGGTGACGGCGGCAGCAGAGGCCCAGCGAGAGGCCGGAGCCTGGGGGCTGTGGCATCGACGTCACCCAGACCTGACTCCCCTAGAAGTGAAGCGACCGCCAGGGCACCCTGATGGGCTCTTGTCCTTGACGAGAGGTCACTCCGTAATTCACCCAAGCGGCCTCCTCAAGTCACTCTGCTCTTCAAACGGGAAACCCGCGAGCTCTTCACACCCGGTCCCGGGAAGCACCTGCCGCCGGCCGCGCCGGCCTCTCCACGGGCTCTCACTGAAACGCCGTCTGCTCACTTCCGTTCTCCAGCCCGGGGTTGGCACACAAATCCAACATGCTTATTGACACTTAGTATAAACGCCCTCACCTGTGAAGCTGAAACAAACACTGTGGGGTAATTGAGCACATACCCATGCAAAAGGCTCCCGAGAGGACGCGTGTGCAGCCACGATCCGGTAGGCGCGACCCCGGACGACTGGTTTGGGGGGGCCAGGCCCGCGGAGCAGGTTTGGAACGGAGCTCCGGTGAGGGTGGCTCAGCACCCGTCGGAAGCAAGGAGTCACTTACTCTCTGTGACTCTGAGACTGAGTTCTCCTGTCGGGCCCGAGCGATGTCACTGCACAGGCCACGGAGCACCGTGGACGTGGCGCACCCTCCGCAGGGAGACGTGTCCGTGGACCAGCCAGTTAAAAGCAAAAGGGCCTCGCCCAGCGGTGTGCTCAGTGGTTGAGCATCACCCCATGCACCAAGAGGTCGCTGGTTCGATTCCCGGTCAGGGCACATGCCCAGGTTGTGGGCCCGATCCCCAGTGGGGGTCATGCAGGAGGCGGCCAGTTGATGTTCTCTCTCATTGATGTTTCTATCTCTCTCTCTCTCCCTTCCTCTCTCTCTCTCACTCTCTCTCTCTCAAATCAATAAAGGAAAAAAATTCTTTTATTTCAGCGCTCTGTTTTCCCGCCACGCGTTCGGAGTGAGGCCAGGTTTTCTGCAGGTGCGCCGAGTGGAAGCACCTGTCGGGGAGACCGAGGACGGAGGACCTGAGACCCCCGCCGTCAAAGGAGATTTGCAAAGATGTAAAATGATACCCTCCTTCTCGCCCAGTTATTCGTTTTGGAAAAAATACAGGTCTTTTCGTAAAAAGACGCCATCTGTGCTCACATGTCCTGGGTTTACACTTCTGAAGCGCGTTCATAAACGCTGTTTAACGTCTCAGTCTTCATTCCTAACGTGGTCAGTGTCGACAGACATCAGCCACCTGTGCAGAGGCTCTTTGAGGTCCTCAGTGGTTTTTAAGAATGTTAAAAGGCCTCAAGTCCAAAAAACAGCCGCTCAGTGTGCACGGGCAGCCTGGACAGCCCTCCGCCGGCCGGGGCCGGGACCCCCGTAATTCCTATTACCGAGGGTCAGTGCTGGGGTCACTTCAATTATAGCGAGGGCCGTGAAGGCCAAAGCCAGCACCTCTCGGTCTTTGGAGGCTCCGTCTGCCGCACATGGGCTGGGAGCCCTGCGCTGGGGTCAGCGGCCACGCGGAAGGTCCCGCGTGGCATGAACGCACCGTGGCCACCGCCTCCCCTGCTGTGCCCAGCCGGGGCCACACGCGGTGCCCGAGAACAAGCCGGGCCAGCAGAGCCGTCGGGTGTTTCCCACATGGTCTCCGTATTCTGCGATTCATTGTGATTTTAGGAAATAAAATCTGAGTATCAGCCCAGCCGGTGTGGCTCCGTGGTTGAGCGTCGACCCTGCACCAAGAGGTCGCCGGTTGGATTCCCGGTCAGGGCACATGCCCAGCTTGTGGGCCTGATCCCCAGTGGGGGGCATGCAGGAGGCGGCCAATGTTCTCTCTCATCCATGTTTCTATTTCTCTCCCTCTCCCTTCCTCTCTCTCTAAAATCAATAAAGAAAAAAAAGTTTTTAAAAAAATCTGAGTATCAGCGTCAACCCATGAACGCCTGTCCCTTTATTGCCTTAGGGGCCGAGAGGCGCAGCTGGCGAGGGAGAGTCCCCACCTGACGGGCCCCGCGGCTGGGGGAGCGGCCGCCCGCCCCAGGAGAGGCCCCACAGGAAGCGGGTTGGTTTGTTCTTAGCAGCTGGAGGGAGAGAGCTTGAGGGCTGGGTCGCCTGGCAGCTCCCAGGAAAGGCAGACTGGGCTCCGGGCAGGCTGCAAACACGCCTGCAAAGACAGGGCTGGGCCCTGGCCAGTTTGGCTCAGCGGTTAGAGCGTCGGCCTGCGGTCCGGAGAGACCCGGGTTCGGTTCCCGCTAAGGGCACGTACCTTGGTTGCAGTTTGTCCCCGGCCCCTGGTTGGGTTGTGAGGGAGGCAGCCACTGGATGTGTCCCTTTCACATCGATGTTTCTCTCTCTCTCTCTCTCTTCCTCTCTCTCCCTCCCACTCGTATCTGAACAAAAAATGGGAGAATGTCCTCCGGTGAAGATAAAAAAAAAAAAAAAAAAAGACAGGGCTTGGGGTGCCCTGGCGCGGGGGGGCTCTCAGGAGCCCCACACGGCCGGTGATGAGGCTCCTCGCTGGGAGCAGCCGAGCGGCGCTTGGAGGTCGTTCAGTCTGAAGTTTACATGTCGCCCACGTGTGTGCGTGCGGCTGGTTTCCCGCTGGCTCCGTGGACCATGGGGGTCGCGCCTTCCATGAACAACGCAGGTGCAGCCTCTGGTTCTTTCCTTCCTCGTGGTGCCCTGCTCCGTCTGCGCCGATGAGAGCTCAGACCTCTCCAGGGCGGCCGACGCGGGCACCTCAGCGTGGCGTTCCCCCAGGAGCCGGTTCACCCTCCGCCCACCTAAAGGGATTTCCCCGGGGTGTCACTGCGCATGGATTCTCATCAGGGAGGGAGCTTAAGATGTTACCGACTTCTTTATGAAGCCTGCTTCTCTGTTCTCCCTTAATATACGCCCTTCAGTTGATTTGCTGGTGTAAAATGTTATAATGCCCTGCTAGGGTCTGTTTACGCTCCCCTGTCTGGGCCAGGGTCACCCCTGAGGTCGTCCCTGGCCCCCACGGCGATCTCTGCGGTCCTGCAGGCCACCTGTGAGGACGGATCTGGGCTCCGTCCTCCTCTGGTACATCTCTTAGCGGAAACGAAGTCCCAGTGATCTGCTGAGGGAGGCCAAGCGTCTAAAGAGAGGGGCCAGCCTCTGGGCACTCAGGAAAGGAAGTGGCACCCTGAGGGCTTGTGGGGGAGCAGGGGGGCAGGAGACGCACGTGTGGGAACCAGTAACCCATCCCCCATGCAGGACTCAGGATTCCCCGCAGTAGGGGAGCTGGCCGAGGTCCTGACTGGCCCATCCAGGCTCCAGGGGACAGCCGGGCAGGGCACAGGAAACAGCCAGCTGTGGGTGTTGCCAGCAGGGAAAGGGGAGGTGGTTCCGTACGGGCAGAGATGGGAGCATGGGGCTCATGTGGCCCCATCACACAGACTGGTGTCCCACACGGTGCCTGGTTCTCAGGGGGCAGAGGGACCAGGAGGGATTTGGGACCCGGCCCTGTCCAGAGACCACCACTAAATTACCAACAAACCCCCAGGCTCTGGCTTCTTTCCCACTGGGGTGAGGCACCCACAAAGCTTGAGCCAGCCCAGCCCTGCGTGTCCGGCCAGCGCAGTGCCAGACTGGACAAGGTGGCCGGCTGTGGCCCACAAGCTGGGGGTTCCAACCTCGTTGGAGAAAGACCGTCCTGGAGAGAGAGGGCAGCGAGGGCCACAGGACAGTGACCCCAGGTCTGGCCAGGGAAGGAAGAGGCCAGTTGTGCTGGGCAGCCTTGCTGGCTCTGGTTCAATGAAATAAACCATTTTCTGAAACGCAGGCCTGTCCAGAGGTAGACCAGGTGTCTATGTGAAGGAGTGAGCTCCCCATCAGCTCTGCAACTTCTCAAGCTGGCAGGTCCATCCAAGTTAGACCACAAGGAAGCATGGGTTGCCCTGGCTGAGGGTCTCAGATTTTATTCCTGGTCAAGGGCACGTACCTGGGTTGCAGATTTGAGCCCTGACCCCTGTCAGGGCGTGTGAGGGAGGCAACCAATCGATGTGTCTCTCTTACATCGATGTCTCTCTCTTTCTCCCTCCCTCCCTTCCGCTCTCTCTAAAAATCAATGGAGAAATATCCTCAGGTGAGGATTAACTAAAAGCGGCAGCAGCGTGGGTCCTCCCTGTGGAGGCACGCAGACCTCCCTGGGCCCTGCGGGTGGCGCGGGGCCCTGCCCAGGCCACCGTGTCCTCCCCCGAAGCCTCACTCACTGCTCTGCAACGCCCGCCTGCCACGTGGGCCAAAGTTCCGCCCAGGCCCCGTTTGCAGCTGTGTCTCCGTCAGCTCACAGCTTCCACCGAGCCTGTGTGCACCCTCTCCCCGAACGGGAAGGGAAGGAAATGTGCTCGCAATGTTTATTTTCTTTCATAAAATGCAGGATGAGGCCAAGTGGAAGTCGGCTTCCAAATGATCGCAGATTTCAGACCTGGAAATGTGAGTCTGCATTCAGCTGCAAATACCATTTAGAGGAAAGCTCTTGTTTTGTGAAAAGAAGCTGCGTGTTGACAAATTCGTTCACCTCGGAATCTGGGGGGATGTTTAAGCTCCCAGAGTCAGTGTTCTGCCTACCGGGGGGGGCCTGCATCCCACTCACCATGCACCCCCAGCCCCTGCAGGGCTCGTGCCGAGTGGGGTCACTGGGTAACAGCTCCGATGACACTGATAGGAAAGCTTTCCCTGCCCCCACCCTCCTTGGCCTCCCAGCTCCCAGTTCAAGTCACATTTGGCATCATTTATGGGCTACCAAGGAGACCTGTACACAGATGACAGCTCCCCCTGCCAGGTAACCCACCTGCTGCCCCAGATCCTCACTGTGTGACCCTGAGCAAGTCACTTAACCTCTCTGGGCCTCCATGTCCACCCCTCTGAAGTGGTCATGAGAGCAGCACTTACGTTATATGAACAGAAATGGACACGTGGAAATTGACTTGCCCAGTGTCTGGGACACAGTAGGCCTTTGTAATGTAGGATGGATGGATGGTGGATGGATGGTGGATGGATGGATGGTGGATGGATGGTGGGTGGATGGTAGATGGATGGATGGATGGATGGATGGATGGATGGATGGATGGATGGATGGTGGATGGATGGATAGATGGATGGTGGATGGATGGTGGATGGATGGATGGATGGATGGATGGTGGATGGATCGATGGATCGATGGGGGATGGATGGATGGATGGATGGATGGTGGATGGATGGATGGATGGATGGATGGATGGATGGATGGATGGTGGATGCATGGATGGTGGATGGATGGTGGATGGATGGTGGATGGATGGATGGATGGATGGATGGATGGTGGATGGATGGTGGGTGGATGGTGGATGGATGGATGGATGGATGGATGGATGGATGGATGGATGGTGGATGGATGGATGGATGGTGGATGGATGGTGGGTGGATGGATGGATGGATGGATGGATGGATGGTGGATGGATGGTGGGTGGATGGATGAGTGGATGGATGGATGGATGGATGGATGGATGGATGGATGGATGGTGGATGGATGGTGGGTGGATGGATGGTGGATGGATGGTGTATGGATGTGGGTGGATGGATGGTGGATGGATGGTGGATGGATGGTGGATGGATGGATGGGTGGATGGATGGTGGATGGATGGATGGTGGATGGATGGATGGATGGATGGATTGTGGATGGATGGATGGTGGATTGATGGATGGATGGTGGATGGATGGTGGGTGGATGGATGGATGGATGGATGGATGGTGGATGGATGGATGGATCGATGGGGGATGGATGGATGGATGGATGGATGGATGGATGGTGGATGGGTGGATGGATGGATGGATGGATGGATGGTGGATGGATGGATGGATGGTGGATGGATGGATGGATGGATGGTGGATGCATGGATGGATGGATCGATGGGGGATGGATGGATGGATGGATGGTGGATGGGTGGATGGATGGATGGATGGATCGATGGGGGATGGATGGATGGATGGATGGTGGATGGATGGATGGATGGATGATGGATGGTGGGTGGATGGATGGTGGATGGATGGTGGATGGATGGTGGGTGGATGGATGGTGGATGGATGGTGGGTGGATGGTGGATGGATGGTGGATGGATGGATGGATGGATGGATGGTGGATGGATGGATGGATGGATGGATGGTGGATGGATGGATGGATCGATGGGGGATGGATGGATGGATGGATGGATGGTGGATGGATGGATGGATGGATGGATGGATGGTGGATGCATGGATGGTGGATGGGTGGTGGATGGATGGTGGGTGGATGGATGGATGGATGGGTGGATGGATGGATGGTGGGTGGATGGATAGATGGATGGATGGATGGATGGATGGATGGTGGATGGATGGATGGTGGATGGATGGATGGATGGATGGATTGTGGATGGATGGTGGATGGATCAATGGATCGATGGGGGATGGATGGATGGATGGATGGATGGATGGTGGATGCATGGATGGTGGATGGATGGTGGATGGATGGTGGGTGGATGGATGGATGGATGGATGGATGGATGGTGGGTGGATGGTGGATGGATGGATGGGTGGATGGATGGTGGATGGATGGATGGATGGATGGATGGATGGTGGATGGATGGATGGTGGGTGGATGGATGGATGGATGGATGGTGGATGGATGGTGGGTGGATGGATGAGTGGATGGATGGATGGATGGATGGATGGATGGATGGATGGATGGTGGATGGATGGTGGGTGGATGGTGGGTGGATGGATGGTGGATGGATGGTGTATGGATGTGGGTGGATGGATTGTGGATGGATGGTGGATGGATGGTGGATGGATGGATGGATGGTGGATGGATGGTGGATGGATGGATGGTGGATGGATGGATGGATGGTGGATGGATGGTGGATGGATGGTGGGTGGATGGATGGATGGATGGATGGTGGGTGGATGGTGGATGGATGGATGGGTGGATGGATGGTGGATGGATGGATGGTGGATGGATGGATGGATGGATTGTGGATGGATGGATGGTGGATGGATGCATGGATGGTGGATGGATGGTGGGTGGATGGATGGATGGATGGATGGATGGATGGTGGATGGATGGATGGATGGATGGATGGTGGATGGATGGATGGATGGATGGTGGATGGGTGGATGGATGGATGGATGGATGGATGGATGGATGGTGGATGGATGGATGGATGGTGGATGGATGGTGGATGGATGGATGGATGGATGGTGGATGGATGGATGGATGGATCGATGGGGGATGGATGGATGGATGGATGGTGGATGGGTGGATGGATGGATGGATGGATGGATGGATGGATGGATGGATGATGGATGGTGGGTGGATGGATGGTGGATGGATGGTGGATGGATGGTGGGTGGATGGATGGTGGATGGATGGTGGGTGGATGGTGGATGGATGGTGGATGGATGGATGGATGGATGGTGGATGGATGGATGATGGATGGATGGATGGATGGTGGATGGATGGTGGATGGATGGATGGATGGATGGATGGATGGTGGATGGATGGATGGATCGATGGGGGATGGATGGATGGATGGTGGATGGATGGATGGATGGATGGATGGATGGATGGATGGTGGATGCATGGATGGTGGATGGGTGGTGGATGGATGGTGGGTGGATGGTGGATGGATGGATGGGTGGATGGATGGTGGATGGATGGATGGATGGATGGTGGATGGATGGTGGATGGATGGATGGATGGATGGATGGATGGATGGTGGATGGATGGATGGATCGATGGGGGATGGATGGATGGATGGATGGTGGATGCATGGATGGTGGATGGGTGGTGGATGGATGGTGGGTGGATGGATGGATGGATGGGTGGATGGATGGATGGTGGGTGGATGGATAGATGGATGGATGGATGGATGGATGGATGGTGGATGCATGGAAGGTGGATGGATGGTTGGATGGATGGATGGATGGTGGATGGATCGATGGATCGATGGGGGATGGATGGATGGATGGATGGATGGATGGATGGATGGATGGTGGATGCATGGATGGTGGATGGATGGTGGATGGATGGTGGGTGGATGGATGGATGGATGGATGGATGGATGGATGGATGGATGGTGGGTGGATGGTGGATGGATGGATGGGTGGATGGATGGTGGATGGATGGATGGATGGATGGATGGATGGATGGTGGATGGATGGTGGGTGGATGGTGGATGGATGGATGGATGGATGGATGGATGGATGGTGGATGGATGGATGGATGGATGGATGGATGGATGGTGGATGGATGGTGGGTGGATGGATGGATGGATGGATGGTGGATGGATGGTGGGTGGATGGATGAGTGGATGGATGGATGGATGGATGGATGGATGGATGGATGGATGGTGGATGGATGGTGGGTGGATGGTGGGTGGATGGATGGTGGATGGATGGTGTATGGATGTGGGTGGATGGATGGTGGATGGATGGTGGATGGATGGTGGATGGATGGATGGATGGTGGATGGATGGTGGATGGGTGGATGGATGGATGGATGGTGGATGGATGGTGGATGGATGGATGGATGGTGGATGGATGGTGGATGGATGGTGGGTGGATGGATGGATGGATGGATGGTGGGTGGATGGTGGATGGATGGATGGGTGGATGGATGGTGGATGGATGGATGGTGGATGGATGGATGGATGGATTGTGGATGGATGGATGGTGGATGGATGCATGGATGGTGGATGGATGGTGGGTGGATGGATGGATGGATGGATGGATGGATGGATGGTGGATGGATGGATGGATGGATGGTGGATGGATGGATGGATGGATGGATGGTGGATGGGTGGATGGATGGATGGATGGATGGATGGATGGATGGATGGATGGATGGTGGATGGATGGATGGATGGTGGATGGATGGTGGATGGATGGATGGGTGGATGGTGGATGGATGGATGGATGGATCGATGGGGGATGGATGGATGGATGGATGGTGGATGGGTGGATGGATGGATGGATGGATGGATGGATGGATGGATGGATGATGGATGGTGGGTGGATGGATGGTGGATGGATGGTGGATGGATGGTGGGTGGATGGATGGTGGATGGATGGTGGGTGGATGGTGGATGGATGGTGGATGGATGGATGGATGGATGGATGGTGGATGGATGGATGGATGGTGGATGGATGGATGGTGGATGAATGGATGGATGGATGGATGGATGGTGGATGGATGGATGGATCGATGGGGGATGGATGGATGGATGGTGGATGGATGGATGGATGGATGGATGGATGGATGGATGGTGGATGCATGGATGGTGGATGGGTGGTGGATGGATGGTGGGTGGATGGATGGATGGATGGGTGGATGGATGGATGGTGGGTGGATGGATAGATGGATGGATGGATGGTGGGTGGATGGTGGATGGATGGATGGGTGGATGGATGGTGGATGGATGGATGGTGGATGGATGGTGAATGGATAGATGGTGGGTGGATGGATGGTGGATGGATGGATGGATGGATGGTGGATGGATGGATGGTGGATGGATAGATGGTGGGTGGATGAATGGATGGTGGATGGATAGATGGATGGATGGATGGGTGGATGGATGGATGGTGGATGGATGGATGGATGGATGGATGGTGGATGATAAATGATGGATGTGTTGATGATGGATAATGGTGAATGGATGGATGGTGGAAGGATGGACAGATAGAGCCTCCTCCTAGCTCAGCCAATTCCTCATGGTGTTTATCCCTGGGCCCCATCTAGCCTGTTTCCCAGGTGCACAGGCTAGATTGGATGATGGTAGAAATTCCACCCAGTTACAGCACCTCCAAGGAGATGCCTGCTGAAAGGCTAGTGGTGGTACGCTCACCCATGAGCCCCCAAAGCTCCACACACTGGAACTCCAAACACTGATGCTTCTCTGCTTGGCCCGAGCTGGGACTCTTTTTGTCTTGGGTCCTGGGAGAGGTTGATGCCAACCTGTTGAGAGAGACCGGGGTGGGGGGGGACAGAGAGAGGGAGGGAAGGAGGAAAAGAACAGGTGATTCATATGCATGACCTCATCGCCAGGCTGATGACAATGGACAATATATATGTGCACAAGTCAGAGAGACATGCAGGGACTCCCAGCTTCTGCCCTTCTGTCTTTAAAATTATGGTTAGTAATTAGCAGAAAACTTTTAAAAAAAATACAAGAGTAATAAGACATTTAATGGTTTCCAAACTAATTACAAATATGGCCCTAATTGGAAATGCAACTCCATACAAATGATAATTGGCTCCAGTTGGGAACAATCGGTCATGGGCGTCCGCGGACATGGGGCCCGGAGACGAAAGCCCCTCAGATCCGTGCCCTCCCGCCCCTGCCTCCCAGAGAGGTGTAAGAAGATTTTATTATAGTTACCATTTTTAAGCTGTCATGTTATTTAACACTTGTATGGAGGTATTCACATATCATACAACCCACCGATTTAACATGTACAATTCAATGCCTTTTGTGTATTCATGGGGTTGTGCGGCCATCACTACCATCAGTTTCTTTTTTTTTTTTCTTTATTGATTTTAGAGAGAGAGGAAGGGAGAAGGAGAGAGAGACAGAAACATCGATGAGAGAGAACATCGATTGGCCGCCTCCTGCATGCCCCCCACTGGGAATCGAGCCCACAACCTGGGCATGTGCCCTGACCGGGAATCGAACCGATGACCTCTTGGTGCATGGGTCAACGCTCAACACCTGAGCCACACCGGCCGGGCTGTGCCTCCTTTCCTTGAGGACTGTCTCCCCCACACAAGGTCTCTGAGCCTTTGCACTGGGCACCTCAGGGGAGGGGAACTGGCCTCACCACACAAGCCTGGGAGCTGGAAGGTCACCTTGGAACCCAGAGGCAGCCGAGGCACCTGCGGGTCTCAGCCCCTCCCGGGAGGAGCAGGGCCTGCCGGGGCCAGCGGGGCCTTGTCTGCTGTTTCCTCATCAGGCCCCACAGGGCCAGAGAGGGAAAAGGCACAGGACCGGGAGGGAGGGTCCTGGGATAAAAGCAGCCATGGAAGGTGGGGTCCACCCAGGGCGCCCCAGAGGGGAAGCTCACCAGAAAGAGGAGCAGCTTCTGGCTGGTTCCCTGCAGTGAGTCAGGGGAGCAGGGCTGGGCAAGGGGACCCCAAAAACAGCGACCCACCTTGCCCTGTGTCCACCCGGGTGGGGCCGTTCTCCTCAGGGAAGAGGGTCCTGCCCCTCCACACCTGGCTCCTTCCGCATTACAGCACCCACAGCCCACCCAGCATATTTCGGGGGTCCACCCAGACCCAGTCTGTGAGTTTCCTGGGATGGCCGCGACAGACACCACAAACAACAGAAACAGACTGGGGACCACACGTCCAAGATCGAGGGAGGGTCCGTCCTGCCTCCTCCACCTCTGGGGACCCAGGGCGGTCACAAAGGACACTGGGTCCCCCCTGACCCAGCCCCACGAGGGCGGCTCCCCCAGAGCGACTCAGAGTAACCTCAGAGAGACAAGGAGGAGAGCCGGATCTCTGCCTGGCCCGGCAACGCCCTCCAGCCTCCCCCCAGTGGCCTCGCTGCGTGACACCCCTTACTTTTTCTAACTCCACAGGGACACAGTAACTCTGTCACCCTCATCTGGGGAACACATCCCGCCTGGCCTGGCTCCCCTCCGTGTCCTGACGTGTCCACACTGAAGACTGACCAGTGTGCAGATGTCTTTGGAAGATGAACAGCAGTAAACATAGCATTTGTGTCCTATTTTCTTCCTAGCAGTGAACATTTGTTCTTTTTTTAACTCCTCACCCAAGGACATGCTTAGAGAGAGAGAGAGAAAGAGAGAGGGGGGGAGAGAGGGGGGGAGCGAGAGAGAGGAAGAGAGAGAGAAACATTGATCGGTTGCCTTCCACACGCGCCCCAACCAGGGATCAAACGCGAAACCCAGGTGTGTGCCCTGACCCAGGATGGAACCGGCAACCTTTAGGTGCTCAGGTCGATGCTCCAACCGAGTGAGCCACACCAGCCAAGGCCACTTTGTTCTTTATGTGGTCGTTGTGTTCCCATGGTGACCCTTCCAAGCCCACCCCAGGGGCCACGTCCCACTCAGAGCCATGCTGCACCAGGGGCCCGGCCGCACGCTCGGGGGCCCCACTCACTGCTGCGAGCCCCTCCCACGCTGCCCTGTCTGTGCCCACCCCATGCCAGCTTCTCGAGCTCCCTCCCAAGCGACATGCGGGACCCCGGTGCTTGTGCTGTTTGCAGCACAGACTCTGTGCCCCAGGTCCCCCTGGAGAGCGGTGGGGACATCGCCCCAGGCCCCACCCTCAGTGCTGCCGTTGGGGTTCGCTGAATGTGAGTCAGTCCTGAACAGTGACCCCTTCCCCTGATGTGGGTCCCCAGGTTGTTCTGGGGAAGCCGGGGGTGGGGGTGTCCTGCGGAGCTGGGAGCAGAGCCTGAGGGGCGACGAGGGCCCTGGCAGGCACCCCGGCCGGTCAGCTTCACCTGAGCTGGGGTCCAGGACACAGTGTCTGCAGCAGCTCCTTCTCAGGCCCCCCGAGAGGTGAGACCCCATCCTCCACACTCCAGGCCCTGCACCCCCAGACGGGCCTCCCTGCAGGAGGGGGAGGGGTCTGGACTTGACCCCTCCAGTGTCTCCCAACCACCCACAGAGTCTCAGCAGACGTAGACACCAGCGGCCTACACCACCCCACCCTAGAGGCCGGCCCTGCCCACTGGCCTAGTGGGGAAAGTCTGAATCCA
Source organism: Tadarida brasiliensis (assembly GCA_030848825.1). Classification (NCBI taxonomy): domain Eukaryota; kingdom Metazoa; phylum Chordata; class Mammalia; order Chiroptera; family Molossidae; genus Tadarida; species Tadarida brasiliensis. Next base: position 916,477 of record CM061263.1, on the reverse strand, counting down.
CAGTGTCCCCTCCCACCCAGGGGGACCCCGGATCAGAAATCAAGCACAGAACACCCCATGCCTGGGTGTGAAGACCCCACAGAGCCCGTGAGGTGGGAAAGAGGCGCCCACCTGCACCCCGGCCCAGTCTCAGCCCCACAGGTCCTGTGGTCCTGTCTGTACCAAGCTGTTAATAATCGACACCATTTCAACACCCAAGCAAATGTCTCTGCTATGCCCAAAATTATTGTTTAAACTTTTCCTGTTGAATATTTTATGCTTTTCTCCCAAACTTTGGATTCACAGAAATCAGTCTTGGTCTGAGGCTGGGCTCCAACAAGAGTCTGGCTGGTGAAGAGCACGCCTGCCACCTGGTGGCCACGAGGGGCAATGCCTGGGCCGGGAAAGAGGACTCAGGGCAGGCATGCAGCTCCCCCAAGACAGAGGCCCTCCCCACCAGCTAGGCCAGCTCCAGAGACGCTGCAGAAACACCCACCACCTGTAATGCTCTTCCGAGGGGCCTAGTCTGCAGCCCTCCACCCTTGGCCTCCTTCCCATGCCCCTCTGGGAATAGGACCCCCAGGTTCAGGCCCTGGGTATATGCAAAGAGGTACCCTGGGGAGCCTGGGGAGTGGTCTAGGCCAGGCTGCCTGGGAGACCATTAGGCAAAGGGGCTGGAAGAGAGAGGGTCTTGGAACCACCCCTGCGCCCACCCCACCCCCCCACCCCACCTCCTACTGGATTTCAAAACCCCCTAAGCCTTCTCTGAATGCCCCAGGCCCCAGCAAGGCCAGAAAACAGGACAAGGGCAGGGCCACACAGGACAGTCTCGGGTCCCTTCCCTCCCCAGGCCCCAGGGAACACTGTGACCCCTGAGGGGCCTTGCCAGAAAGCAGACCTGTGATCCCTGGTCAAGTGACATCAGGTCAGACCAAGCTGTGGGGACTCGGGAACAGAAGAGGGTCTCCAGGCAGAGAGCCTCTACCCCAGAAACTCCATCTTCCCTGCGGAATTCACCCCAACTCCCTTCTCCTGTTTATTTTCAGATTGGCTACTTCACATACGTTCAAGATCCTGAGTACTTTTTCATGTCTTTTCTTGCTTTTCAATAAAATTTGTTGTTATTAACAAAGATGGCTTCATATGCATTGCAATTAAGAAAATGTTCCTTAAATAGACCCAGAGCAATGTTACAATCTATTCTGGCAAAACCCACTCTGACAGTGATGGACCGAAGCACCCAGAACAGACGACAGTCTCGGATCACAGGGCAACGCCTGTTCACTGGTGACCTACTGCAGGTAGCAGGTGAATAATGTGTGTCTGCAGGAGGCAGCCGGAGGCTGACAGGAGCGACCTCAGGGGGCCGTCCTTGTGGAGTCCTGGGCTGTCCTGGTGCCCTGGGAGCAGCTGGGGTGCAGAGGGCCTGACCAGCTGGAGCGTTGAGACTGGACAGGGAATTCTCTAGTGTTGGCTTCTGAAGGCCATCAGACCAGAGGAGGACCCCAGGGGCAGGGACCCTGGAGTCCCCAAGGGACCAGGGGCAAAGAGGGAGGGAGCCCCAGCCACCCTCACCCAGCTGGGCACAGGCAACCCACAAGCCCCTTCAGCTCCCCACAGACCATGTCATCAGGACGGAATTATTTGAAAATAATAGTGTATCAAAGGCAGCAATTTAAGTTTTCACAGACAAGGACTGGCACATGGTTATTGACCTGTGATCACTCACTATAATTGAGATCACTACTTGTTACAAAGTTGGAATGGACCACTAATTGGGTTTTAATTTCTAATTGAGTCAGACGCATTTTTTAAAATCCCTTCAATGCATTTTCCTGGGGACATACGGGTGGCAAGCTGCAGGGAGGGTGTTCCATATCCTCTGAGAGGCACCGCTGAGGCCGTGCCTGGTGACCGGTCAAGGCCGACAGGCGTGAACTGAAGAGAAGCGATTTTCACCAAGTCCTCAGCGGTAAGACCTGAAAATTAAACGCAGATCTGGAAAGAGCTGAGAGCTGAGTCTTGTTAGACTTTCTAGATAACCTGGCACACTTTGGCATTTGCTTCCAAGGAGCAACATTGTGCTCAGGGCCGATCAGGGCTCCAGAAGGAAACCGGCCAAACAGCTGTTGCCCCCAGGGGCCACACCAAAGTCCTCCTATCTCCCCACTCAGACGAGCCTGCCGGGCACAAGAAAACCCCGTCGCCAAGGGCTTGGAGCTCCTTGGAGGAGCAGACAGGACTCAGGTACGCAATCGCCCCCTCCACTGACTCCAAAGCTCATCTGGGTGGGTTTTCCCCCAGAACAAGAATCAAGACCCCACCCGCAGAGGAACATGCAGCCTCTGAGCCTCAAAGGACCACCACAGGGACAGGAGGGGTCGGCATGGTGCCCGTGTCCGCAGAGGCATCTGAGCGGCTTTCACCCCAGACTGTCCCCAGGACCCAGGCGGTGTGGAGCCCAGTGTGGCACACATGAGGGCCACTCAGAGGCTGGAACAAAGAGCCAGTGGCTGTCTGGATTCCAAGTGGTGGATGGCTGGATATTCAGGGAGACAGCGGGTGGGGACAGGATGGGTGAGCCTGGACACCACCCAGTGGGAACAACAATCCTGATGGCCCTGACAGGAAGAGGGTTGTCCCACACAGCTCGGCACCCCAGGACCCTCCAGCGTGGGGATTCTCCCTGCCCACCCTGGCTCCCCCAAGAAGGGGCTGTACTTCTGAGCAGCTGGACAGAGGGTCTGAGCCTGAGGAAGGCAGCCTCAGGCCACCCTCAAATGTGCCTTGGAGAATTTCTCTGTAGCCTGTTTTAAGCCATGTCCCTTGGAGTGGTTTTCATCACGTGCTTGGAAACTATTGAGCTTGTTAGATATGTGGGTTTATACTTTTCGTGGAATTGGGGAAATTAGGGGCCATTATTTCTTCAAAAAGTAGAAAACATCAAGTGATAACCAGTCTGGGGGGACAGACCGGTATTTTTCATGATAGATACAGACCTATTCAGATTGTTTCTGTCTCCTTGCATAATTTTGGTAGGTTGGGTCACTCAAGAAACTCACCCATTTTATCTAAATGTGCAAATCTGTGGGATCTATAGTAATGGCTCATTTTCCTAATATTAGTAAAAAAAAAAATTTCCTCTCTCTCTCTCTCTCTCTCTCTCTCTCTCTCTCTCTCTCTCTCTCTCTCTCTCTCTCTCTCTCTCTTATTAGCCTAGCTAGAGGTTTATCAATTGCATCTTGATCTTTTAAAGATCAATAGCTTTTACTTTCACTGATTTTTCTCTAGTTTTTCCATTTCTAGTTTCATAAACTTCGGCTATTTTTTATTGTTTTTCTTCTTCTTAGTGTGGATTTCATTTGCATCTTTTTTTCTAGTTTCCTGGGTGAGAGCTTAACAGCAGACCCTGATCTTTCCTTTCTGACACAGGCGTTCTTCTGTAAATTAATACCCTGACCACTTCCCACCAGTTTTGATAATTCGCATTTCCATTTTCACTTATTCAAAGTATTTTTTAATTTCTCTTGAGACTTTTCTTTGGCCCTGGTGTCGTTTATTCTCCAAATATTTGGAGAATATCTGGCTGCCTTTCTCTTATGGATTTCTAGTGTACTTCCATCATGTCTGAGAGCAGACTTGGTCTGATTTCTATTCCTTTAAACTCATGAAGGAGTATTTATGGCCCAGACGTGTCTGTCTGGGTGAATGTTCAATGAGCTTGAAAAGGATGTGGTTCCACGGCTGTGGGGTGGAGTCTGTGGATGCCCATGCCATCCAGGTGATCGGCGCCGAGTTCAACTATGTCTTTTTTTTTTTTTTTTAATCCTCACCCGAGGATCTTTTTCCATTTATCTTCAAACAGAGTGAGAGGGAAAGAGAGAGAGAGAAATATCGATGTGAGAGAGACACATCGACTGGCTGCCTCCTGCACGACCCCGACCAGGGCTGGGGACGAACCACAACCAAGGTACATGCCCTTGACCAGAATCGAACCCGAGACTCTTTGTTCCATGGGCCAAACCGGCCACGGCTGGCTGAACTGTCTTGATCACTTCCTCCTGCTGGGTCTGTCGTTTCTAGCAGAGGGTGCTGCAGCCTCGAACTAAACAGAGGGTGTCTCTTCTCCTTGCAGCCTGTCAAGGTTCCCCTCACTTACTTCGATGCTGTTGTTAGACACGCACACATCAACATTTGCCAAAGAAGGAGGGAGGGCCCTGGCCAGTTTGCTCAGTGGTTAGAGCATCGGCCCGCAGACCAATGAATCTCGGGTTCAATTCCGGTCAAGGGCACGTACCTCGGTTGTGGTTCGGTCCCCAGCCCTGGTCAGGTCATGCGGGAAGCAACCAATCGATGTGTCTCTCTCACATCAATGTTTCTTTCTCTCTCTTTCTCTCTCCCCCTCCTACTCTATCTGAAGATAAATGGAAAAATATCCTCGGGTGAGGAATAAAAAATAAATTTAAAAAGGGAGGGAGGGCATTCTCGGAAGAGGCCACAGGAAGAGCCAAGGCCCAGAGGTTTGGTGGGCAGGGAGAAGGGGCTGGACGGGAGGGAGCAGGAGGGCAGTCTGGCAAACCCAGCAGGGGTGCCTTGGCCTTCCCCTCCCCGGGGTGCATGTGGAGCCGAGGCTGTGGGGTTCAGACCACCCGGTGGTGAGACTCACCAGAAGGGGCAGGGCAGACACACGCTGGGGTGGTCCCATGACCCACATCCCGGTGTCCAGGCCTCTTCGTGGTGCCTGCCCCATGAATGTGGTTGGGACCTGTGACTGGCTTGTAACCAAGAGAACAGGGTAAGGGTGATGGGTGCACATGACTACATCATGGAGGGCTGTGACCCCATCCTGACAACCCATCGAGGGAGCAAAGCAGCCACGCTGGGAGCACCACGCACCGACCCGAAGGCAGCCAGGCAAGGAACCGAAGCCACAGTCCTACAACCACAGGAACTGAACTAAGCCAACAACTCAAGTGAGCGTGGAAGCCAATCCTCCCGGCAGCCAAGCTCCCCACGAGACCGCCACCCGGCTGCCACCTGGACCACAGCCACGTGTGACCTGAGCAGAGGGCCCGGCCAGCCAGCCGGACCCTTCCCACAGACACCGCGAGATACTACATGTGCACGGCCTGAGCCACTGCCTCTGTGGTTTTTGTTTCACAGCAAAGGCCAACGAACAGCAGCTGGTGCTCGGCCTCCAGGCCCAGGGTTCCAGTGCTGTGGCCTTGGGAAGTTTTGCAGCCCAGTCCAAAGGACAACGTGGCCAACGCCTCGGGGCCCATCACAGCCACTCAACACCCACAGACCAAGACCTCGGGGGAGAAAGTGGGGTGGAGTGTCGGGATCGTCCCTGTGAGGAGTGACCAGCGCGGTGTGTGGCAGGGACTGTGGGCTCCCTCCCACAAGGCTGTGGGGCATGGCTCCCGGGCCCAGCCAGTCCCCCAGCTCCGCTCCTGGCTCCCAGAGCCACATCCTGGGGGCAGTGTAAGTGTGACAGCAAACGCCATCCATAACGTGATTTAATTAAGAGATAATGACAGTGCAATGAAGAATTGTGTTGAGTCTGGGTAATGGTTCTGAACATCAGCAGAACCGGGCAATCACTCAAAGCCGGGGTATTAATGCATCATGACGCACATTGTTTGGGGAGAATTACCGTATCTTTCAAATGCCTTCAAACTTTTCTTTCCACGGTCTCTAAGTTTCTCCGGCCCTGATGCTGATTAGTTCCAGCTAAATATGCCTTTTCTCATCAAAAGAAAAGATCATGCATTTTATTTTCAATTAACTTGCAGGAATCTATCAGGAGTAATCCAGCCGAACCTCATCACTCACAATCCAATTTCTCAAACTGCCAGAAGCCGGGAGGGCAGGTGCCTGGGGCCTGGGTGTGCCCACTGGGTGGGCCCCACACACCCCTGCTCGCTGGGGGCCCAAAGAGCATAGTGGAGGAGGGCCCCCATCACCACTTCTAACCGAGTCCTCCGCCGGTCCCCTCCCTCTCCAAGTCACAAGGTGGGTGGGCCTGGCTGGCAGGACATGGTCCCTGGCAGCCCACTCAGAGGGCCAGCTCCCAGAACCACAGGGGTCTGGCCTCTGGACCCCATTGAGACCGGAACTGGTCTGAGGGGCCAGCAGTCCTGTGGGTCTCAGCCCCACGTTCCTGGGGGGCCGTTGACGGGGGCCTGCCTGCTGGGCTGTTGACACGTGGCCTATTCTGTCTCTAGAAGGGGTTTTCCCTGCACCCCGTGGTCCTGTCTGACTTTGTACTTGGTTCAGCGCAGCCAAGGGGCCCTTCTCCAAGGGCTCCTCCTCTTCTCAATCAGGCCTGCCTTGCGGGCACTGCGGGCAGAGGTGAGGACAGAGAGGGGGCAGGGTGCCTGGATTCGGGCCAGTCTGGTGCCATGTTGCCCCAAATCTTGGCCGCTAAGACCTGGCCGTGACCTCTGGACATCCGGTATCTGCCAACAGCGTTTCCTCCACACCTCGTTCTGAGAGCCGCAGAAAGCGGCCAGTGAGCTCCCAGACAGACAGGTGGGCAGGAGCAGGGACAGCGCCCGACACTCAGGGACAGGGTGAGGGTCCGCACATGGGGCGGCATCTCAGAGGTGCAGCCCCATTCCCAGCGGGACCCCCGGCATCTGTGTCTGACCACTCGTCATGGCCTCCCTTCCTGCGACCACCCGGCCCGCCAGACCAGGTGGGGGGCCTGCCTCCTCATCCCCAAGCAGATTCTCAGACAGACACACAGAGGAGCCACCCTGGCTCTGAGGGGCTCCTCCAGCTCAGCCCCGGACTCTCCCTGATACCCACCAGCAGGTCCCCATCCTGGGCACACTCATATCTCCATTCGTGGTTCTGGTTGTTCCCAGCTCCTGCCGCAGTGGGGCAGCAGCTTCTCATCTGGCATCCTCCGTCCGTGTCCTGACACAGAGCCTGGCACACAGCAGTCCTAGGAATACCTGTGGAGCCAGATGGACGGGAGAAGGAAGGAAGGAGGGAACAGATGGGGCTGAGGAAGTAACTGGGTCATTGCAAACCCTTGCAGAGGGAAGCTTCGAGCTCAGTCTTCGTAGGTGAGTTAACGCACTTGTCATTGAAGCAGCAGCTCTGGGTGGCCCCCAGGTCCCAGCCCTCTGACCCTCCCCTGAGCAGGGGCAGGACCTGGCGTCTCCCTTTGAAGCCAAGCGACAGGAGGTCACAAACGACGGATTTGCTTGAGCTGTCCCTTGCACCCCCCAAGCAGGTAACGTCACCCTCCAAGCCTCAACTTCTCCTTTGGAAAACGGGGACAGTGAACACCTTGACCGGTGTTGCTGGAGGACGTGACACGGTGTGCGTGGAGGGCTCCCAGCCTCCAGCCGAGGCCCCAGCCAGGCCCCCCGCAGCGCAGGCTCAGGGAGAAACACACCTGTGAAGCCCACCCCCACACACCCGAGCCAGCAGCCGCAGGAAGCCCTCGGGGCCCAGCACAGGCAGCAAGGGGTTACATCGCCTGTCCTACATTGTACCCCAGCATCCTGAACCCCAGAAACCCCTCCCCAGCAAACCGGCTGCAGGTGAGCACGCCTGGGGCCTGAGGCTAGCCAGGTGTCTCCCACGCTGGGAGCAGTCAGAAGCCAGCGGCAGCCCCCAGCCCCCAGAGCCAAGCCCCTGGACACCAGCTGCAGAGCCCGCCCCAGGCTGCAGGCTGCCGACGTCAGAGGCCAGCGGAGAGACACCGCCGTGTGCCGTGTGTCCGAGGAGTGGCCCGCATCTGCTTTGCATGAATTAAACAAAGCTGCCTGTCGTCCAGGACACTGCTGTCACAGGCCGCAGCCCCCGGGGCACAGATACTGATTCACGTGCGGGAAGCTCGCGTTCACAGGAACTGGGGATCGTTACAGAAGGCCGAGGATGCCACTGCCAAACGCCAAGGCCACCCTCAGCGGTACCGGCTGGGACTCCGAGGGCCTGTCCTGGGGGTGGACAGGCTGCAGCCGCCCCCCAGGCCTGCCAGCATCGCCCACCCACACCTCGCTAATGTACACGCATGGTCACTCACCCATGTACACTCTCGCCATGGTTATCAGAGTAGAAACCCTCAGGGGCCTGAAAATATAAATATAGGCACGAATATATACATTTCAATGACTACTGTTTATTCATCAGACAGAAATTCAGTCCCTAGGTGGACAAAAATGCCCAAAATTCTGCTGAGTCGAGGGCCAGCTTGGAGGTCCAGCCTGGCCTCAGAGGCTGTCAGTCACCTGACTGAGGGCCCCCAGCCACCACAGGGACAGGTTAGGAGAAAGGGGGGAGGGAGGAGGAGGGAACCAAGCCGCCGCTTCTGAACTTGGGCCGAACCTGGGCCGTCACTGAGAACACTAAGGCCTGCCCCCTGCCTGTCCTGGGCCAGGACCTTCTGCACCCTGTCCCCCACCCACCTGGACACAGCTGCAGACTGCTGTCCAGGGCCTGTGCGGCCCCAGACCTCTCTGGCCCCCCTGGGGATCCCCTTCCGGGCAGCAGGTGGAGGGAGACCTGGAGGGGCCTGGCAGGGCGGGGACTGCAGCTTCAGCTCTGGAGTGGGAGTCCCCTCTGCGGGACGTACATGGAAAGTCTCGAGCCGGTCCCTCTGAGACGCTGTGATGGGATGAGGTTGTGGGGCCCCATGCAGAGCAGAGGACACTGAGTGCCGGGTGTGGCTTCCCGGGAAATGGGGCCCAGCACTGGCCCTCCCAGGTGGTCAGGAGGACTCCACCCATTGCCCACCATGGACCTCCCTGGGGAGCCTCTGGTCTCTGCAGTTTCTCTGAATCCACAGAATAGATCCAAGGTCAGCCCCTCAACCTTGACAAAGCCCCACTTGTGTCTTGTGGGCCACAGACAGGGCCTCGGAGCGCTCATGAATTTTTAATTTTCAATATCTTGGTGTATATCGCTTTTTAAGACCAAATAAAACACCCTCTCCAGGAGAGCAAAGCATTTACTTTTAAATATGGATCTTGTGTGTAAACCAGCAGAGAACCACGGAGCCGTGCTCACGCTGCCTTGTAACTCAGCGGTAATCAAGTATTTTGACCACACTACATATCCGATTTGTTTTTATTGAAATGAATTTTTAAAGCGAGTTTCTGGGTTGTAACAGCTCTGCTCCTCTCCGGTGGCCTCAAGGGAGAGGAAGCAACACACGAGCCCGCTGAGGTCCCCACGCCCTCCAGGGCACCTGCAGCCTCCCAGTGCACCCAGGCTCCTGCCTTCCAACAGCCCCCAGCACCCCCGGACACCCCTGCCCTCCCAGTGCACCCGGGCTCCTGCCTTCCAGCAGGCCCCCAGCACCCCCGGGACACCCCTGCCCTCCCAGTGCACCCGGGCTCCTGCCTTCCAACAGCCCCCAGCACCCCCAGACACCCCTGCCCTCCCAGTGCACCCGGGCTCCTGCCTTCCAACAGGCCCCCAGCACCCCCAGGACACCCCTGCCCTCCCAACCTGCCCCTGCAGCCCACTCACCCAGAAGACCTCCAGGACCCACCCTCCAACAAACAGTAGTCCACCCCCCGCCCAACCCCACCCAGAGCCTGGCACCCAGGTGAGAGCTAGGTGCCCCAACACCGTCCACAACCCAGAGCCAAAGGCAACCCCCAAAGGCAGGTGTCAGCACCTTCAACCACCTTGCAGGGGACAGAAACCCACACTATCCATGAAACGCTGCCCATCAGCCTGAACGTGGTCAGATAGGAAAGGAAACAAGCACCCTGTGGTTAGAACACAGCCGAGGGAAATGCCACCCACTGGTGGCCCCACGGGACGTGCAGTCATTTCACTGATGGCCTCACATGGCGTGGGGTCTCCTAGGACAATAGACTCCGCCCCAGGCCCAGTGCTCAGCACCTTCCCGCTCTCCTGCAGCCGACACCCAGGCTGCCCCCTGCCTGGTCGGCTGTCCTGGGTCTGATCTGCTCAGAGGCAAGATTCAGCCCCAGCTGCCACCACCAAAAAGCTCAGTGTCACCATCCCACTCCGCTCAGACCCCGGGACAGGACCTTCCCAGAGCCTGCGGAGAGGGCGCGCCTGCCGCAGCCCAGCCCAGGGTGGGCCCTTCACCGGGCACGGCCGCGGCTCACCCGACAGGTCTCCGAGAGGGACCCCAGCAGATAGAAAGCGTCTGTCAGACACAGGACAAACTATCAAAGGAAGACATTTATTTTCAAGTTTCTGTGGAGATGTTACAAACAACGGAGACTGAAAAGAAAAAACATTTAAAAATTTCAAACTACCAGTTTAAAATAAAAATATGATTAGCTAAAATAATAAATAACGCCATCCCATGACACGCTGAGGTGGAGACATGCCACGTGCCTGGAGGAGCCGGTGGGACGGGCCAAGGGACCCACACCCTGGCCAGCCTCCAGGCGCCCGCCGACCAGCACTCTGGGGATGTAGGAATGAAATGGCCACACCATCCAAATCTTGAGTTTATTTTTTAATATAAAAAAAATGCAATTTTGGAAACCCACCCTACCTTTTCCCCTAACATAATGCTTTACCTCTTAGAAATAAAAATAAAGTACTAATTCTATGTACATCACAGGTACCATACAAAACGTATCCAAAGTCTATTGCTACCGAGGTGTCCAAACCAAAGCGCGTCACAGAAAGCCCTCATTGTAAACAACAGTACGAGTTACAAAACCGAAGAACACAGCAGGGTCATGTGCACGGCGGCCAGCACATCCTGCTCCACGGCAAGGCGAGTGTTTATGTGCCTGTATAAAAATGCTTATCAATATACTTTTGCAAATTTATTTTTCATTATAAAGCAAGTGAATACACTTTCTACAATAAATAACCCGCTGGGGGCACCCCGTGGGCAGCTGGGCGGCCGGGAGGCTGGCGGTGGGCACGGACGATCAGGGACAGGACAGCGACACCCAGAGGAAGCGCCTGCCCAGCCTGCACGGGGCGGCGGAGTGTTTTTGGTGATTTGCAGGTGATGTACACGGCAGGAATTTATTCTCCACCTCTTTCCACAAAGTACCACTTCAAAATAATGTCATTTTCTTTCTTAAAATACACATTTGTCATTGTAAATTTACATCCCATCTTATTAAATAACTGGTACTCTGTGTAAAGAGTATGATTTACAAAATTATTAAACATTCAAAAGTCTTTTTAAAAAAGCTATGGATCAAAGAAAGTGACGCAGCACCCCCGGCGTGGCCCGTGGTGGGCAGTCCGCTCGGAAGATGCCGCCCCCGCCGAGACGGGGTGGTTTCATAGAAAACTTGGAAATAAAACCTCCCCCCTCCCCGGGGAAAAAGAATTAAAGAACTACACCTAAAAGTCAGAATAAGTTAGGTTTTGAACAATATACAAACATGTACAGCTTATCAACATATGGACAAAGTGGGGGGCCCTCAGTCGATGTCGCTCAGGTCGCTGGCCGGCTCCCCGTGCACGCGGCTCAGGTGGGTCATGGCTCGGTCGAAGGCGACTCTCACAGCCTTCCGGATGCTGGAGTTCCTGCCCTCCATCATTTTTAACTTGTCTATCGTCTCATCGATGCCCAGGGGAACCATTTTGGACTTGGGGAGCCACTGCCTTTAAGAGAAAACACATGGCAACAGTGAGAACCGCACACCACTTCGCGTCCACGTCGCAGTCTGACAACTCAGAGCCCCCTGGAGAGAGCGGGCACCGTGAGGCCAGGGCAGGCGAGAGGCTTCTCGGGAAAATCCCAGAGCAGGGGCCGCTAGGCTGCCGGCCCTGGTCAGCATGGGGCTGCGGGGCAGGGGCGCGACCCAACCCTCCCACTGAACCTCTGGGGTGGGGGCTCAGGGAGGCACGAAAACCAGGTGGTCACCTCCTCTCCTCCACGATTCCCAAGGGGCCACTGTGCCCTGAAGGCCCTGTCAGCCTTCCATGTCTTTCCTGAGTGGCTACCAAGGGCCACCAACACAACATACAAACACAATCCCGCTGAACGTGCCTACACTGGCGGGTGCCCACACGACAGCCCCGCCAGGTGCTGGCAAGGCCTGCAACCCACCCAGGCGGGGGCCACACCAGGCACACTGAAGCAGTTTTTTTGCCCCCTTAAAGGCCAAGCAGCCTCGGGCACAGGGGGCTGCAGCTCTGCGGGTCGGAGAGCCTCAGCTGAAACCACTGTCAGCACAGTGAGCTTTCAGCTCAGGGCAGTGCTGTGGTCGGCCCTCCCGTGTGCAAACAGCCAGCTCCCACCCGCACTCAGAGGGGCCAAGGTGGGGGCACCTCCTGGCAGAGTGCCACGTTGGGGGCCCACCTGAGGGCAGCAAGTACTTGGTGGACCACACAGGTAAGAAATGGAGACGGAGGCCTGGCCGGCCCGCTGCACCCAAGCAAGGGGGAGACAGAGCTGCTGGAGCAGAGACCTGGCTGGAGTCCAGCACCCGCCCATCCCCGAGGCGCCCGGCTGCTCCCAGGCCTCCACGGTCTCCAGGGGCAGAGTGCAAGTGTGCTATATGCACAGACCCAGCTCCCGCGCCACCTGGGCAACTCACCAGCTCCTCTTGTTGTCGAAGAAGAGGACGAGGAACAGCTTCTCGTCGGCCTTGGTCTGCATGTGCTCCCCTATCTTCAGCACGTCCAGCGGGGGGGCCGGGATGGTGACCCCATTGTGGTGGCCAGGCACACGCGGCATCTTAGGGTCGATGATCTGCCCAGGGAGGACACGTACGGTCACATCTGAGCGTTGGCACTGTGCCCTGGCAGGAAGTCCTGGGCCCCAACCGGAGGTGGGTTTTGAAGGAGCTCTCCCGACCCCAACACCCCACACGTGGGTCTCTTGGCAGGAGCTCACAGGATACCCGTCCCCCCAGTGCTGGTGGGACAGCTCTGGACCTGGGGTACACAGGGCCACGCTGCCCAGCAGCTCCACTGCCCAGAGGGCAGCAGCACCAACCCCCAGGCCCCACGTGTCCCGGGGCTCACCAGGGCGGGGTACGAAGGGTAGCCACTGCACTTGGCCCACACCACCTTCAGAGGCTCGAGCGCAGAGGCCGCAGCGTCCGTGGAGATCCACATGCGGCTCTGACCCACTTCTGCGGGAGAAGGCACGGAGAGGTGAGCCACCAGAGGACAGCACAGCGCCTTGCGCACAGAGGCCACCCCAGCAGGTGCAAGTCGTCCCCATGAACTGACTCCGCCCAAGAGGATGGTCACAGTGCCCCTGCCCTGGCCTGAGGGTGTCTAGGCCCCTGCACCCTCACTACTGCTGCGGACACTTACCACAGCCTCACCCTGGGCTTCCTCATGCCCCTCCCCTACTCGAGGGCCGCGGACCTCCAAGGAGACGCCCACAGTGTATCTCTGCAACCAACACCCCAAACTCTAAACCACAGCCTGGCTGGCTCACCTGCTCTGCCCTCCCCACCCCTTCTCACACATTCGCCCAGCAGGGAGCCTCGCCTGACTCTCAGAACTCCCCTGGAAGTCCACGTCCACATCCTGGCGACCAAGATCCCTCAGGGCCATGCTGATGGCCACTCTGCTCAGAACCCTCCTGGCTCAGTCGCTCCTCACCGCCCCACCCCACCCCCCGGTCCATTTCCATCGCAGTCTCCACCCCAACAGCACAGTTTAGCTGCCCCACCCGACCCTGGGCCTCCTCTGGATTCGGAAAGCTAGGGGATCCGACCCCCACCCACAGTTTCACAGTCGGCAGCAAATCACACGTGAGCCTGAACGAACACCGGCAGCCTCAGCAGCGTCTGCTGAGCAGAAACCACCTGCAGCCGAGAACTCCGCGTGCATCACACGCAGGACAGAAGCAGCACTTCCCCACGGCTGCCCGGGGGACTGCGCGGACCCAGCCTGCAGGTCTGTCTGTGGCTCAGCACGCCCGCCCCACTCCGTGAGCCGAAGCTGGCCCTTTCTGGGAGAGGCCAGGGCGCACCAAGTGCCCTCTGAGACAGAAGGCAGACACAGTCCATGGTGAACACCGACAGGCTGCCTTCTGGGGTCCTGGCCAGAGGGACACAAAAAGGGGCCTGGGCTGCACTCACCAGCTGCGATCCGGGCCGCCTTGGCGTAGTTCCCGTTCTCAATGCAGGAGATCAGCTCGCTGCGGTCCTCCAGGGTGTGCCTGCGCACCAGGGCGGGCTTGCCGCGGCCACACTTCGGAGCACTGAAGCTGCCGGGGAAGCAGAGCTGTCACAGGGCCCGTCTGCGGCCCAGTCAGAGCCTCCCCCACCCCACAGGGAGCAGACAGTGCCCAGCAAGCAGGGTGCGCGGGCAAAGTGGACTCCACAGGGCAGGCGGCCAGAGCTGTGCTCATCACCATTTCAACAAAGGCAACATGAGGAAAACCCAAAGTGTATTTGTGTTTTCACGTAGCTGTATGTCCCATTTCTCGGGTTAAGTTCTACAAAGCAGGTTAGCCCGGAACACTGCCCATCAGCGTGCGCACCCTCCCACAGGATGCCAAGGCCCTGCGCACACCTGGCGTCGCACAGCGGGCTGCTGCTGGAGGAGATGCTGGACTCAGAGGCGCAGCGGCGCCGGGGTGTGGCTTTCCTCCCGGGGACGCCGCCCAGCTCCTGCTCACTCCTCACGCCCCCAAAGCCATTGGTGAGACCTGTAACAGACAAAAGGCGCCTGAGTTCCGCTGATTGACAGGCTGCCCGAGCACGACCTCCCCCCTGACCCAGATCTGCTGTGCATCTCATCTAACGGTCCAACAGCATCTCGGTTCTGTTACCCCAAACCCCCAAGCACCTAGCACAGCGAGACAAAGTCCTTGTGCAATGAAATAAGGTTAGCAATCATCACAAATTTCAACCAAACTACTTCGGAGAGCACTGGTCTCCAGGAGGCGTTCTTACAGCCAGTGCTAGCGGGCTCCAGGAAGCAGAGACAGGGCGTCAATGACCTGCTCCCACATGGACAGAGCCCCACGTGTGCCCCGGTGCATGCTGGGCACAAGCCAGGCATGGATCGAGCCCCTCAGCCCAGGCCGATGCGGCCCCACTGAGGAGCGGACCAAGAGTGGCTTCCCACAGCGGGGCTTCAAGGAAAGTCCAAGTCTAAGAAAAACCGCTGTCAAAAGGAAAGCATTAACAAGAACCTCAAAAACACTTTGAAACACTTTAGAACAGAACACAGGCATCTGGCTAAGCTTGAGGGGTGGAGAAGTGCTTTAGTCAAGGCCAATTTCAAACCAAACCCGGGGAGTCTGGCTTTGTCAGTGAGGAGAAACAGCATGCTGGCCAAGTCCCCCCCACCAACGTCAGGCCTGGAGGGAACCAGTGCAGACCCCTCGCTCACCACCGTGCCCACCGCCATGGGCCGAGCCTGGCTCCCTCGTGTCGGAACCTGGAGGACTGTGCATTTTTGTTTTTTTTCCAAAAAAGAATCCCATTCCTCGTGATTAAAAAATTAAAAATCCATTCCTTTAAAATGGTCTGAAGGGGGTGGTCAGGTGGCAGGCTCTCGCCTGCTTCACCCCTTCACAGACACTGCGCTTGCAGACCAAAGGTCTGCGACCTGCATCGAGCACACCTGTTGGCACCCTCTCCCAACTGCCTGGGCTCAGTGTGACTCACAGCATTTCACACCTTGTCATTGCCACGGTGATCTGTGACCTATTAACACTGTCATGTTCGAGGCCTCACAAACTGCTCCCACATAAGACCATGAACTCAACTGAGAAATGCTGTGTGTTCACGGCTCCACCAACCGCCTCCCGCCTTCCCCGTGTCCTCCTCTCCTCGGCCTCCCTGTCCTGAGACACAACGATACTGACATCAGGCAGATGCATACCCTACCACGGCCTCCCCGTGTTCAAGTGAAGGGAAGAGCTGCACGTCTCTCACTTTAAACCAAAAGCTAGATGTGATGAGCTTGGGCAGGAAGGCGTGTCGGAAGCCGAGATGAGCTGAAAGCTAGGCCTCCTGCGCCCAACAGCCAGCCACACTGTGAATGCCAAAGAAAGTTCTTCACGGGCACTGAAGTGCTGCTCCAGTGAACACACGAGGGACAGACAGAGTGCAGCACACTTATCGCTGACTCGAAGGAAGCGTTAGTGGTCTGGACAGAAGATCAAACATTCCCTGAAGCCAGAGCCTACTCCATAGCAAGGCCCTAGCGCTCTTCACTCCTGTGAAGGCCGAGAGGTGAGGAGACTGCAGAAGACAAGTGTGAAGCTGGCAGAGGGTGGTCATGAGGCCGAAGGAGAGACGCCGTCTCCAGAACACCCAAGTGCCTGGCGAAGCAGCAAGTGCTGAGCTAGAAGCTGCAGCCAGTCGTCCAGAGACCTGCCGAGATGACTCACGAAGGTGGCCACACTCAACAGTTCTTCCACAGCCGCCTACTGCAGACGAAAGGTGGAAGGAACGCCACCCAGGACGTCCCAGCTGGAGAGAACTCGGGGCCTGGCTTCACGGGACAGGCTGGCTCGTCAGGGCTCGGGCAGCTGCGACGTGGAGTTGAAACCAGAAACCCTGGTCCTTAAGAACACGCTCCACCTGCGCTGTCTGTGCTGAGAATGGACGGCCGAGCCTGATGAGCGCACACCTGTGCACAGCACGGTTACCGAAGAGTCTGAGCCCACTGCTGAGACCTGCTGCTCAGAAAAAAGGATCCTGTCCAAACTGTGCTGCTCACTGACAGTGCCCCTGGTCCCTCCAGAGCGCCGATGGAGCTGAACGAGATGGACGGTTTCGTGCCTTTCTGTAGCCCTTGATCAAGGACTAACTCTGACTGTCAAGTCTCACTATGTAAGAAATACATTTTGTAAGCTACAGCTGCTGTAGTGACTCCCTGATGAACCAGGGCAAAATGAACTGAGAAGGAGTCACATTCTAGATGCCACTAAGAACATGAGTGATTCACGGGAAAGGTCAAACTATCAACATGAACAGGAGTTTGGAAGGAGGCGATTCCAGCCCTCATGGCTGACTCTGCGGGCTCCAGACCTCAGGAGGGAGTGGCTGCGGATGTGTGGGAACACTAGGAGAACCAGAGTCAGAAGTGGAGCCTGAAGGTGGGGCTGACTGGCTGCAAACTCACGACGGGACGTGAAGGGATGAGGAGCTGCTGCTTACGGAGGAGCCAAGAAATGGGTTTCTCGAGATGGAATCTGCTCCTGGGAAGAGGCTGAGGATGGTGAGATGACAACAAAGGAGTGAGAGCATCACATCGCCTCAGCCGACAAGGCAGCGGCAGGGTTTGCGAGGACTGACCCCAATTTTGAAAGTTCTGTGGGTAAAATGCTGCAGGAAAATTGTTCATGAAAGGAAGGGTCCATCGGTACAAACAACGCCCCAGCTGTCTTACTTTAAGGAACTGCAGCAAAAAGATGACGGCTTGCTCGGGTGATGCTTAGCATTTTTTTTTCAATGAAGTATTTTTTTAATTAAGGCATGTTCATTGTTTTGTTTTGTTTTGTTTTTGACATGATACTACCAAACCCTGAACAGACTGCGGTGTAATGCAAACATGGTTTTCAGATGCACTGGGACACCAAGATATTCACGTGACTCACTCACTGTGACACGTCTCACGGTGGTACTCTGGAGCCTGACCCACAGCAGCTCCCAGACGTGCCTGCATCCTTCTCTGCAGGTTCCCAGTGAATCTGACTTTGTAAACAAAGGAGATGCACAAACCTTGATGGAAGCTGAGCAGAAGTGCAGAAAGTGAATGAGTTTTGCTGCTTCCTGAACAGACGCAGCTATGCATTTCCTTATGGTTCATCTAACACCTGCTCCGTTTCTGTTGGCGTCAATACCACTGGCTTCAAGAAAAACTAAGTACTTCAACTTGAAAGCTAACTCATATTTATAAGCAGTAACCGCAGACTGCCAGGGTGTTGCGCTCACTTTGTATCTGACGTGCATAAGCAGCTACCAAACCATGTTGAAAAAGCAGCTGAGCGGATGCATGGACACAGCCAGCACCTCGTCATCCCCTTCACATAAAGGCCCCGGCTCCTGCCCCCCTCCCCTGGGAAACAGGAGAGCAAAGAAATGGCCCACATCTCCACCTCAGGGTCCTCCAGGGTGACAGTTCTCAGGAGGGCATGAAAGGCACTGTCTGGGGACACTGGGATCCCCCAAGAACAGAGCAACCCTCAACTCAGCAAGTCAGAGACAGCCCACCCAGCCCAGATGAATAGACAGATGGACGGAGCCCAGTATGCAAGATCCAGGTCTGAGAGAAGGGGCCAGTCACACAGGCACACATCTGGGCCCAGCACCAGCAAGGCTGCAAGGCCACTGCCTGTGTCCTCGCAGGAAACCCCAGACACTACGGGGCCTGGGCCTGGTCAGACACACACCCTGTGGCAACAGTCCAGGCAACACAGCCACAAAGCCACCCCGTGGCGTCAACATGGAGCTGATGGCCACACCTGCATCTAGCCGTGGGACCTCCGGCCACATCTTCACTCCTCCCTGCGGAGGAGCTGACTGTATGTGCGCCTTCCCAGACAGAGAAGCAGGCTGGGCCCCAATCGGGAGGCCTCTCTAAAACAGTGTTGGGCAAGTCTCTCCACCTGTACCAGGTACACGGAGGCACCTGGGAAAAGCTCGAGAGACGGATAGAGCAGGGTCAGTGTCTGCAGTTGCCCCTCTCGGCCCTGCAGCAGGTGGGAGCCTGCTGGAAAAAGCACGAGAAGAGCCGGCGGCGCCCATCACCAAACATACCTGGGCAAGGGCAGACGCGTGAGGCGCCCGAGCAGAGAGGAGACAAAGACCAGAAGACCCAGGACTAGGAGACCCGGGACCAAGAAGACCGGCACCAAAACACAGATCAAGTCCACACTTGTGATGTCCACTAGCAGACGATGTGCTTGGGGACAACAACCTAAAGCCAGGCTCACAGGTGACACTAAGGGGCAGGACGGAGGTGTTGGGAGGCCTCAACCTGAGCAGTGAGAACCGCTCATCCCTCCCCCTCCTAAGGACACGGAGGACCCAGGTGCACTGTCACCAGCACCTGTCACTGCCACGCTCCCTCGCCAGCTCCCTGTGCCAACCTTCCCACCACCTGCGGTTGGGGAGCCCACTGAGCCAGGCCCCGAAGACCTGCAGAGACAGGACAGGACAGGCGGGCAGGCTCAGGAGGCCTGCAGAGAGGGGGCCGAGGGCCAACCAGAACAGCAGGCATCCCTCAGCCCGAGCCACACCAACCATGTGTCCAGCAGAGCCTACCCTCAGTGACTGCCCCACAAGGGACGCTCTGAACGCGGAGAGCTAAGTCAGGGCAGCACTACGAGAACAGCACAGGGAGGCTCTTGGGAACAGGCCAACATTCTCCAGCACCTAAGCTGCGTTTCCCCGGAGCTCTCGAGACCGTGCCCGCACCCAGGTCCATCGGGCATCACAGGAGACAAAGCAAAAACAAACCTTCATGTGTCCACAAAGGCCAGACCAAGCTGAGAGACCCTGGCCGGGCTTCTCCCACCCCCTCCAGGCCTTCCGGGCACAACCAGGCGCATGCAGAAGAGGTGCCCTGTGGGGTGAGAGAGCTCACCGAGGCCAGGCCTCCGGTCTGAACAGCCTGCATGGCCAGGTGGCACAAAGTTCCCCAGGTGTGACAGCAAGGTCCACACCCACCAAGCCCTCAGTGGTCCTTGAAGAACCTTCTGGGTGGCAGCCGGTGAGCAGCAAAGCTAAGGGTGGGCTGCGGTCACTGCCGTCCACCCGGGCCACGTGGACACAAGTGATCCTCCCAGGCTGCCACGTAGCTCTCCAAACACGGGGTCAAACGGGGGTGCCAGCTTCAGAGGCCAGCAGACAGGCGACCGCGCTCAGCCCCCCAGAGCGGTGGGACGAGCCCATTATCTCAGTCACATGTTTTTATTTTTACTTTGGCAAGAGGGTTGCATTTCAATAAAAACACTAACACACAGCAAGTAAGATCCCAGCCACCCTGCTTATGCCTAGACCAGCTCCATGAACACGCCGGTGGCGGGAAGCGCACAGGGGGGTGCGGGGGGCACAGGACCCTCCCATCTCGCAGACAAGGCTTCGCTCCCTTCATCGGCGATTGGTGTGGTGACCGGACAGAGCTGCCCTGCTCAATAACCATCAGGACGGCCAGGAGGAAGGGAGGAGAGAGAAGGAAAGAGGAGGGGGGTCAGGAGGCCACAGACACAGATGCTGTAGCCCAGGGTCTTGGAGGAGTGTCGTGTGGAGCGTGCGGGTCGTCGGGCCCGGTCCCGAACCTGCTGCGGCGCGGTCAGATCTGTCCAGCAGGTCCTCTGTGAATCAAGAGGTGATCAAGCCAGGCCGGGATATAAGGCTCACGCCAGTCCACAGGGAGGGCCGGGGTGGCGCCCGCCAGCTGAGCCAGCGCCCGCGGTTCCTCCTGGGACATCAGGCTCTGACTTACGGAGGGGACAGGTCTCCTCCACATGCTGGTGTTAGTGTTTTTGGAGGGTGCTGGACTGACGCTTCCAAAGTCATCCAAAGAATTACGTGAAATGCAAGGGTGCTCTCTGCGTTCCAAAATGACCACTTAGCAGACCTCCAATCCGAGTTGAGTAAGAGAAAACAATTGGGATCCAAAGAGTGAACTACCCAGCATGTTAGTAGTTAAAATGAGAACCTGGAAAACAGCGGAAAAGCCATTTAGTGTGACTGAAGGCATCGACAGACCAGCCCCTGCCCTGAACAGCCAAGGACACCAAGAGTCCCTCTCTCCCTCTCTGTCCCCCACACGCACCCCACCACGTGCACAGCGGGAATCACGCGGCAGGAATCTCAAGAGGACAGACAAGAAGCACAGAAGTTCTGGCCGGGGGCTCACTGCTGGGAGCGAGTCAGTGGTCACGGAAGCAGCAGCCAGCAGACAGTGCAGCTCCGCAGGACATGCCGCCAGGAGCAGAGCCAGGTGTGCTGACCCTCCTTGAGGCCGAGGAACAACCATGCCTTCCCACAGGTGCTTCCGACGGAGCCCATGGGGGCCAGTGCCTCAGAAGGAACGCATCAGTTTTTACTCTAACTTGGAAATCCTGCAGTGTGCAATGGAACCCAGAGAACTCCCTACAGGGCAGGCAGAGCCCACGGATGAAATGGGTGGAACGATCGGAAGCCCAGAGTGTTTCACGTCCAGACTGCGAAGGCTGCAAGCTTGGAGCAAGAGATCCAGGTGTGCAAAGCCGCAGGCCCGAGTGAGGCGAGGCCAGAAATGGATGGGTGGGCAAGGTCGGCCGGCGCTCTGCCCACGAGCTACTAAGGCTCCAGGGGCAGCACAGGAGTGCGAGGCCTCGTCATGCGTCCACTGACTCTACTGCCCACTCTGGAATAAGAAAGCAGAGGCCTGCGTTTCAGTCAGGGTCACAGGACACAGACACTCCTCAAGGCCCACCATCGCCGTGTGCAAAACCCTCCACCAAGACGCAGAAAAGCAGGAGGGGGACACATCACTCCTACAGGACATCTGGAGAGCGAGTGCAGGAGTCCCCTGAAAGCCAGGCTGCCAGGCTGATGGAGCCTCACCCATGGGCAGAGGCCCACAGTGGCCACAGCGACAGCAGGACCCAGTACGTCAGGCGAGTGGGGTGTTTGATCAACAGCCCTGCACAGGTGCTGCAGATGGCGCGGAGGAGCGTGTGGTGTGGGCAGGCCGGGAGCTGACTGCCAGGGCCTGGCGCCTGAGCCACTGCCGAGTGGATACACGACACACGGTGGCTCCCTCCGCTCTGCTGACTGCGAGGACTTCTCAGAACACCTGGAAAACCAGGTGCACGAAACTCTCTGAGAGGCCACAGCACAGGGAGGGAAAGTCCTCAGCACTGAGGTGAGCGCTGTCCACACCTTCACCTGCGTTCTATGAAACGCTGAACAGCTCCACTCACTTAGGAGCTCAATGGTTTCAACGAATTATTAAAGAAACCCAACTTGGTATCAATCCATCAGAATACAAGGGGACACGGGTAGAGAATTTCTATAAAGCTATTTGCATGTGTAAACGTTTCCTGCGTGTTAACATGAAGTTCACGAGATCCCTTTGGCGACAAGAATGGGCTGCCTGCTGAAGTGCAGGGCGTGCACCCAGAGCCGACTCGGGTGGGAGCCATCTCCTCCCGTGATGCCTCAGCCCCTGGCCCCCACCCTCCACTGGACCCTGCCCTGCAGGTTCCAGGATGCAGATCTGCTCACTGCCACCCAAACTCACAGCCTCATGGCTGAGCTGAGAAAGAGCCCTGAAAGCAGGGCGGCCAGAAGAAAGCACACTTCTGGTCTGTACATGACAGATGGACCGTAAGAAACACACACCAGGCTGTGGTCCAAGACAAGAACTCCGGGGACAAACATGCTCAAAATCCCTTTGGGGGAGGCGTCCGAGACAGAACCAGCACCTCCCAGAGGCACAGCCATCAGAGTCCAGTGGAGGACAAGTTCTACCAGCATAAGAAACACAAACACCCCGGTGTGCCCGGAGCCTGAGGAACAGCTGGTGCAGTGCTCAGGTGCCTCCTTCCTGGTCGGCCCTGAAGTCCCATGGAAACGCTGTGGCCAAAGGCACAGGTGGGAACTTTGTAATCAGTTAACTGGACGAATATAAGTTATAAAAGCTTACTAGTGAACGAGAAACATGTTCAAGTGTTACTTTAGCAGGAATAACAATCCATACGTTCACAAAGCTGCACAGAACAGGACAGAATATCCAAAGTTCTTCAATCAATTGGCCGGTGCCGCGTTCGGCCGAGGTCAGCATCCTTCCCCAGGGCCCAGGGACCATGCTGTCCTCAGAAAGGGACACCCCAGAGCTGTGGCCGGTTTGGCTCCGCAGTTAGAGTGTCGGCCCACGGACCAATGAGTCACGGGTTCAATTCCGGTCAAGGGCACATACCTCGGTTGCGGTTCAGTCCCTGGCCCTGGGTGGGTCGTGCGGGAGGCAGCCAGTCGATGTGTCTCTATCACATCGACGTTTCTCTTTATCTCTCTCTCTCCCTCCCTCCTGCTCTATCTAATGATAAATAGAAAAATATCCTCAAGTGAGAAATAAAAAGAAATTTAAAAAGAAAAAAAAAGGGACGCCCCAGAGCACCACAGACTGGAGCCTGTTGGTGTCACCCAGACACACGTGTCCCTCCAGTGGGCTCCACGAGCCAGACCCAGCCTGTCCCATGCCAGCAGGGTACCTGCACGCACACCACATGCACAGTGAGCAACTTGGGAGCCCCTCCTGGTGTGCACGCTCCGAGGGAGGACAAGGATGACCACCCACTCCAGGCCAACCATGGCCAGCAGCCACCCGCAATGGCACCTGTACAAGTTAGGGCTTTTCAAAGAAAAGATACACGGTCTGTCTTCTCATCTGGAAATTAAGAGAACTGTGGACAGTGAGCTGAAACACCACAACTGGGCAGCACTCCCTACACCTGTGCCCTCAGCCCCAGAAGAGAAAGGCGTGGCACCTACCTGTGTCCAGGCGCTTTCCCGGGGACCCCTCCTCCACCTCGGAGTCGCCGCAGGTGCTCCGCGACCTTTTTCTTGGCTGCAGAAGAGTCTCCAACCTCGGAAGGACTACAGACAAAAAGGTTTTGGTCCCTAGCTGAGGAGAAGTTGGCTGGGTTTCAGTGTTCTTGGCAGACTTTGGGGGGCTTACACTTTTCGATTTGCAGAAGAGAACAGAAGTGCGTCTGTTTACATCGCTTGCTGGCTCCGCCACCGCGGAGGCCGCCGCCGCCGGCGCATCGCCACTACAGGCGAGGGTGGGCTCTGCAGGGTGTCCGATTAGCAGTGCGCTCTGAGTGCAAGTGCTATGTGATGCATTATCAAATGTGACTCTTTTGGGTAGTTTACTCTGCTCTGGGTTGAGTTCTACTGGTTTGAGGGTTGGTGGTTCTGAATTAGTCTCCGAGTTTGAAGGAAGAGGTAATGCATCTGATGGTTCAAGTTTAGGGGGAGATTTATCTCCTGAAAAAATTATAAATAAAGTGATTTTTGAAAACTGGTAATTATAAGATCTATTATAAAACTTACTATAAATGTGAAGTCCACCAAAATACTAATTCAATTAAGGAAACAGGCATCACACACAACTGTCTGCAGGCAGTGGGGGCCGTCGGTCACATCAGGGTCTCCCTAACCCACAGGCGGAAGTGCCCGGCGCCCGGCCTCTCTGGAAACAGCTGGGAGATGACTTCACATTCGCCAGCATGAATACATCACTTGAGTGCATGACCAGTGCTGCGATTCACTTACCTGGAGGAAAACAGTTCCTGCAACTAAGGGTCTAACCGCCTCCCCGCGTCCTGGCCTGGCCAGGGCTCCGCACACAGAAGCACACGCCCCTCACTGCTGACCAGGGCTTCCTAAGTCGATGCCAGAAACAGGCAGTGCTGAGCGGCTGTGAACGATTTTTAAGGAAAGTAGGAGAAACCTCCCACTCAGTTCTCAGTAACTTCTGTGCCACATTCTGAAATGCTACAATATAAGCTCTTTTTTTAACCTGACTTGAAAAACAAATACAATCTTTGGAACAAGACTATTTTAACCTAGGCTTTTAAAATTTTCTAACAAACACAAGTAGTCTGAAAACTACATGGAGCTGAGCTCGAGCCCTCAGCACTGGAGGTGCTCTGTCTGGCGGCCCCACAGGGGGACAAGCTGGCCAGCGGTGTGAGGTCACCCACTGGGATGAGCACATGGCCCACAGAACATGTGACCTAAAGCCAAGAGTAACTATCTGAATGACCCTACGTGGTATGCTTACTCTAGGTGCAGTTTCTATTGTATTAAACCTGCACAGTCCTCCGAACCACTTGAAAGATGCAACTTTAACTTGAACCCCAACTTCACTTTGGAAATGAAGCTGCACAACCTGCAGGGTCCACGTCCACCCCAGAGCCCGTGCTGGGGAACTCTCGCCGTGGAGACTCTGCTCTCTCGGAAAGAGCAGGCTCGGGCCTTATGCCTTCAGATGCCACTCCGAGCTTGTTCGAGCCACCTACCTCACAGGTGACTCGGAGACCCAGGGGAGAGGGCTTCCCAACAAAGAGCTGCCTGTCACAGGAGACATGCTCCGTCAGCATCAGGCTCTGCGGCAGGTGCACTCCCCCACCCTGGACACTGTGACACCCACAAGTGGGGTGCTGAATCAACAGCCACACTGACATGCTGGCTGGTGACAAAATTCTTCCTACCGTTGTTTAAAGTCACTAACAATTTTAAGAAAACAGCATTTACAAAACACACAGGAAAACTGTGCAGATGGACACAGGGATGTGTGGAGTTCCTGCTGAAAGCTTTCTGCTAAGGACACACCACACGGGAGGGAGAGCTCAGCTGCCGGCCTGTCTTCTCCCTTCTCCAGCAAACCCTCAGGTGACTTCCTGCCTCCTTTTCTTCCCTCTGGCCTGTCCCTTGAGCCCCCACCTCGAGCACTCATCCTGACCCTGACACCACAAGTGCCCGCCGAGGTACCTGCAGAGGTCTGCCTCGGTCCTGCCCCTCTGCACTGCCTCCCTGCCGGCTTCTCACATCACACCACCAGGCCCCTCACCGGCCACCTCCAGCCCATGCCCTGCTCGAAGGCCAACCTTGGCCCAAGGGCCCACACCCAGTCCTGCAGGGCAGCAGCCCAGCCCACTAGGCAACATGTCCCTGGCCACGCACACAAGGCCCTGGACCATGATCCATACCCTCTCACACCTCTTGCACTCAGTTCACATTGGCTTCTCCTGCCCTCACACCAGATGCAAAGGGGACCTCACCAGAGGGGCCTTCTGACCCCTCCTTCCAGCCACATTTGCTTGCTCACTGCCCCGTTCTGCAGTCACTGGGGGTCCACCGCCAAGGCAACTCACAGAAAGACTCCAAGGCACTGAGGAGACAGGCAGACGAAGGACTGGGTGGGGGGCCGCACAGACCCACGTGCCTGGCGAACCCCTCGGCTGCACCACCACATCCATCTGCCAGTACCCTGCCGCCAGCCCGCCAACAGACTGGGTGCCCCGCGGGCCCAGGAGTGGAAACCTCACTGGACATTAACGTACAAGTAAAAAGTTCTTTTAAGAAGTCACTGTCTGCAAACAACTACATGTAATCTAACTGTGTGAGAATTTAAAGCTAGAACACTCTATGCAACTGGGTTTGTGAATATAGAAGTCAGCATCTGAAATTCCACTCACTGAAACACAGCCCGTCCACAAGACAGCCACAAGGCCTCACCCCGGGTCACCTGACCTACAACAGCTGCTCTCGGTCCCAGTGGCCATCCGTGTGCTCCCACATGTACAGCCACAGCTGGACCCAATGACACACCTGGCTGCCATCTACACACAGACACTCCCACAGCAAAGCCACACAGGGCTTGGGAACAGCACAGTGATGCTGGGCCATTCCCGACCCGGTGCAGACTGCCCCTCACCTCCTCCTCTGCACATGATGTGCACTTCACATCGACGGGGGGGCCTCACACCCACAACAGGTCCTGGCCCTCACACCCACAACAGGTCCTGGCCCTCATACCGAGGGGGGGTCCTCACACCCACAACAGGTCCTGGCCCTCGCCAGCAGTCATCATAGAGCAGAAGCCAGCACAGTGCTTCCCACTGGCTGCACTGAACACAGTCAAGGGGACAGCTAGTCCTCAGACAGCGTGGCAGGGCTCAAAACAGGACCTCAAACCCCAACAACCGAAAGGAAAAGCCCCTTTCGGAGACTCAGTGACAACACCCTCGCCCTGCCAGCCCCTAGCTTGCTGTTCTCCCAAAGCCACCTGTCTTCAAGACTTGGCACCCAGCCATCCAACTGAAACCACCCTGTGTGGAAGTGACAACAGGTCTCTATGGGCTGCTGGCTTCACGCAGGACTCCCAGGTGCCATGGGTGCTGTGACATGCCACCTCCAGCTCTGACTGAGCCCCACCCAGCTCCAGTCACCTCAGAAAACTGCCCCACATCGGAGCAGACACAGACTAGCAGCTGAGGCAACCATAGAGCCACTGGAGCACTGGCCCCAAACTGTGCAGCTGGCGTGACAGGGACGGCACCTTCAGGGACTCCATCAGAGGGAGGTCCCTGGGGACCCTGAGCCCAGGAAACCACCCTTCCTTCAGATGATGGCAGCTCCATGGGCCTGACACCCACCCATTACTTCCCTGTTCTTCAAATGGAAACCACGTGGGTGTCAGAGTACAACCAAGGCAGTGTTTGATGCTGAACACGACCACTATTTCGGGTGACAGTAACAACGTTGTTGGGAGTCCCAGTTTCAAGATTCCTGGGTTTTGTGCCATCAAAAGTCTCATGATTACACGTTTCCATGGTGACATAATTGTCTGACTTTGACTGTCCTCATCAACACTTATGGAATTAAACATAACCATGCCGCTCCCTCTGGCGGTCCCCTGCTCTTTGTGGTGGGTACCTCCCACTGGACCCTCAGGGGCTTTCTCCTCTCCATCCCCCTTTTCCCATCAGCTGAAAGTAAGATGCTTTTTCTGCAAAGGACATACATGACAGGCGAGCCAGGCCACCTTTCGTCTCTGACTTCCGTGTGTGCTTCCTGTAAAGTGACCCAGTGCCACAGAGTAGCAAAGGTGGCTTCCAAGGGACCAGGCCTGAGGGGCCCAGCCTGGCAGATGACACTGCCTGCCACTCCTTGGCTGGGGACCTGATGCCGAGGAGGGAGCCCTGGACAAAGGAACGAGAAGGGCCCCACGTGGCTGTGCAGGGAGAAGACCTGGACTGCTGGGGAAGAGCAAGTGCGCAGATAAGCTGTTTGAATGATGGGAATGGACTCGCTGACAAGCTCTCTCCCTAGCTCACTCGTTCCAAATCATATAATACACAAAGAGGGGCTTTCCCCAAAGAGAAACAGAATTCCACGGCAGAGCGACAGCTCGGGCAGCGAGAAGGGGACCAGCTGGGAGGATGGTGGGTGCCCTACACTGACCCCCACCCTACAAGTCCTGCCGTGTCTCAGGGCACTCATCCCTCAAGGGCGCAGCAGGCCTAACAACACGGGGCCACCCTGGACTCCAAGGACCCACTAGGCACAAAAGGGGGGCAGCCTGGGACCCCGGATACATCTGGCTACCAGAGGTCCCTGTGAGCAGAGTGTACCTGAGACCCAAACCCTCCAGGCAGGCAGACCGCTGAAAACTGAAGTTTCTTCTCTGTTCTGGAGCTGACTGTGGTTCACATCGCCCAGGGAGAAGTGCTGGAGCCGGCACCTCAGGCTCCGGTGACCTAAACCAACGCACCACAAGCCTGAACCAGGCAGGACGTGAGAGAAGGCTGCACGACCACTTAGCTGTATGCACAGAAGGTCGTTTCCTAAGAGAAAAGCTCAGGGGCTCCATCCCCATGCTACAGGCTGTGGAAGCTGTGACCCACGGGAACTGTGAAACTCAGACGAACTGGACAGTCACAGCCAGTGCTTCCTCGGGGGCTAGCGGACCACAGTGCACCACACAAGACGCACCACATGGGCATTACCAGGACACCACAGACCCCCTACAGCTGGCAAAGGCTTTTTTAAAGAAGCAAACTGCACAACCATTTGTGTGTGTGATGTGTGTAAAACACTCAGAAGAACTAAAAACCCAACTGCTATTGCTGTGGTGGTGTCTTCCTCCACTCTCTATTGTGCTAACTGAACTGTGCCCACTCTCAAATTAGAAAAGGCTGAGAAGAGAGGGGGAGGGTTTTCTAGAAATCCCACCTGCTCAAACCACTGACTCTCCGCCTGAGCGCACCTCCGGACACGAGCTGTCCCAAACACTCCATCCGCACCGCATCACAAGCTTTCCTGCTGGTGGGCGGGCTCTGCTCCACTGTGTGTTTCTGTCCACAGAGCATGCCCGTTGCCCAGCTCTGCCCCCAGGTACACTCCAACTATGACCACAGTGAGTCACCTCTTTCAACACTCTCCACATGAAGTGCGAGAATGCTGCTGAGACCGGGCCGTCCCTGGCGGCCCTCAGGAGCTCAGGGTCGGCAGGTCTTGACAGAGGCCCTCTGGCCCCACGGCCTGCCTCAGTGACTGGCAGCCACGTTACTTGCCCACTCTTCCACACATCAGAGAACGTGTACGGGACGGCATGTGAAGCGTCCCGTGCACATGAAGTGGCTCTCCTTCGTGCAGACAGAACACACCACCACGGCCGCCTCTCCTGTCACTCAGCCGCCTCTCCTCTCCAGCCACTCTGCATGGCTGCATAAGACCTCACGTTCTTCTGAGAGCTTTCCAGGCCCAGGTGAGAAAGGGAATCTTACTCTGTGCCTTAAACTTTGTGCTATTTAAGTGCAAAACAGCACCAACGGCCCCACTGCAAGGGACAGAAAGCCCAGTGGAATGGGGGGGCCACAGTCAGGAGATCCTGGGCCTCGGGGAAGACCAACACTGAGACAGCACTGTGCTTACCTTCCTCCCCCGTCTCCTGCCCCCGCTGGGCACCTTCCTCTTCAAAGCCTCCAGTACCTGACTCCGCGGGCGGGGGCTGGCCGTGCCGCTGGCTCAGCTTGTTTCGAATGAGAGCAATTTCCTTTCTTAGCAACTTGGCCCGCTTGCTCCTCGACCCGCTGGACTTCATGGAGCACGTGAGGTCAAGTTTGTCCAGCAGCTCCCTCAGCTGGTCCTCCAGGACCATGTGGGCCCTGTTGGCCGGGTTCAGTAACCTGTCCACTGAAGTCAAAGAACACATGTCCATTAGTCATCCAATGCTGTGCTGCCTTCTGAGGTAACAAAACCCTACTGCTTCCACCACCCCTTAAATCGCCCCTGGCTACCACCCCTCACTCAGCCACAGGATCTGCCCTCCACCCACGCTCCTAACCCACGACAGGTTGCTGCCACAGAGAGACGTGCTTTTCACCCCGAGCAGGTGCACGAGGTGGGGGGCAGACACAGGCGCAGAAGCAGGGACAGGCCCTCCTGTGGAGGGGAAGGCCGGCACAGAGCCCCACACAAACTCATGCCAGTGCCCAGGTGGGGCTGTTTGCATGTCACAGCTGACACCAAGCTGAAGTGTCCAGACCTAGGTGGTTGTGTGGCTTGATGACAACTGGGCTGCACAATTCACAGATAATGCCGAATTTCAGGCACATTTACTACAAAAATTCCTAGCAGTTCCCATCTCAGCAAAACACCAAAGTGTATGAAGCGCAAATTACCTTAAGTCAGTGAGAGGCCACAGAGAAAAAAACTACTCTTTAGAGCTATCTGAGACGGGGAGCAGGGGGGAGCAGGAGAAGGCACACAGCATGGCTGTGCAGGCAGGGAAAGCACCCCCCCAGCAACAGGCGCCCCATTAGAAGCGCCCGTCTTTCCTACGAAGTGAACGAGACATTAGCACAGGGAGATGAGTGAGATGCTGAAACACAATGGCCCGGCTCGAGTCCCTATCACCACTCTAACAAAACTCCATAGACAACACAACCTCAGAAACAGTCACATAAACAAAACTCGTGTCATCTGAAGCCCCAGAAGAACACTCCTGTGTATCTTGCCGATTCTCTAAGCAGAGCAGGGACAGCTCCCCGCCTGTGCCACGACACCTGGGCCTCGGTGCAGCAGGGGGCACTCAATGCTCACACAGATTTAACAGGAGGGAGTCAGGTGACACTTGATGCACCATCTCACCTACGACCCCACCCTAACACCAGGGAAGAAATAAATTAGGACATCTCATTCTTAATTTTACCCCTAGAAAAACTTCGGTCTACGAATTTACTTGGGCAACACCATGGTGATCTGCATGGCCATTTTCTGAAAGGCCCAACACTGAACCCTGCAGCCCCTTCCTGCTCCAGGAAGTGTGGTGATGGCCAGGGCACTGGTGGCAGGAGGGCAGCCCCAGCCACCAAGGACAGGACACGTGCGGACAGTCCTGCCGTGCCCAAGAAGCAGGTGCCCGCACTCAGATGGCGGCGGCGGAGTCGAGGCCCGCCCTGCAGCATGAGCACACAGGAGTGCAGGCTGGGAGGGAAGCCAGCTGGGGTTTGTGTGCTAGTTGCTGTTCTCTTCAAACACAGCTGACAGCGTCCTCAGAAGTTATCAGACCCACCCTGGGCACAAGTCCCCAGCTACACTGCTTCCTGGATGGCATGAGGCAGACCTGGGCTGTCCCACACAGGCGCCTGAACCGTGGCTGGTCTGCACAGAGGCGCTGTGAGTGTGAATTGCACACCACATGGCAAAGAGAAAACACAACCAACGACAGAACATCCCGGGGATTTTTACGTGGACTGCATGTTGTTCACAACACTCAGCTATGCTGGGTTAGTGGTGTGTTACTGAAATGACTCGGCCTCTTCCCTTGTCTTCCTGAGGCCACCAGAGAGCGTATCACGGTGGTTCGCACCCCAGTCCTGCTGGGCTGGGCCGACGCTGGGCCTGCAGGAGGACCGCTCTCCCGTCACTCCTGGACCTGGGGCCCGGTGCTTACCATCCTCCCAGGAGAAAGGCCGCCGAGGGGCCACGGCGGGCCGCTCCGGCAGGTGCACCCCTGAGGCCTCCTCGAATCCAATGCTGTCCACCTGGCGCCGGGCCTGCCTCAGTACGACGCCGCCCTGGTCACGGAGCCTCACCGCGGCTCTATAGAACACCGTGTCCTTGGCATTGTACCTCATGCAGTTGTCCACAATGAGGTCAAAGTCCTCCTCAAACTCAGGGAGGCTTCTGTACCCTTGAGCCTCTAACCGCTTCCTCATCGTGGCAAAGTCCATGGGCTGTTTAATGTGGTCCAAGTAGTCTGGTACCTAATAGCAGGTGGAAAAACAGCACTTACACACACACAAGGATTTGTTCTCACTCTGGACAACTAATCCCCACGGCACCCACGGACCTCACTCGCGCACACATCACACTGACACGCATGGTGCACACAGCACAGTGGCCCACACGCTGATGAGCAGCAGCACCAGGACACACCGAACTCACCCTCACCCGCACCCCACAGACCCCCTGACGACTCACACCCGCACCCCACAGACCCCCAATGACTCACACCCTCACCCCACAGACCCCGACGACTCACACCCGCACCCCACAGACCCCCAATGACTCACACCCGCACCCCACAGACCCCCAATGACTCACACCCGCACCCCACAGACCCCCTGACGACTCACACCCGCACCCCACAGACCCCCAATGACTCACACCCACACCCCACAGACCCCCAATGACTCACACCCGCACCCCACAGACCCCCAATGACTCACACCCGCACCCCACAGACCCCCTGACGACTCACACCCGCACCCCACAGACCCCCAATGACTCACACCCGCACCCCACAGACCCCCTGACGACTCACACCCGCACCCCACAGACCCCCTGACGACTCACACCCGCACCCCACAGACCCCCTGACGACTCACACCCGCACCCCACGGACCCCCCTGACAACTCACACACGCACCCCACGGACCCGCTGACCACTCATACCCGCACCCCACGGACCCTGCTGACCACTCACAGCCATACCCCACGGACCCTGCTGATCGCTCACAGCCGCACCCCACGGACCCTGCTGATCGCTCACACCCGCACCCCACGGACCCTGCTGACTACTCACACCCGCACCCCACGGACCCTGCTGATCGCTCACACCCGCACCCCACGGACCCTGCTGACTACTCACACCCGCACCCCACGGACCCTGCTGACTACTCACACCTGCACCCCACGGACCCTGCTGACTACTCACACCCGCACCCCACGGACCCTGCTGACTACTCACACCCGCACCCCACGGACCCTGCTGACTACTCACACCCGCACCCCATGGACCAGCTGACTCAAGCTCCCTTCATTAAAGCTAGAGTGACTTCTGCGCCCAACTGGGCAGAGCACCACCTGCTGAGGTTCTTTCTAAGCAAGAACGTTCACCTACCTCATGTGTGACGTTTGACAATGAATGCAGCCCCTGTGTGACTTAACTGGGTTAGATAAAACGAGAACGTGGGAACACAGTGAGCATGCGTTCTCCCTGGTCAGTGTGTACGGAGGGGAGCGGGGCAAGCGCAGGCAGTGTGCACACCCACCTCCTTCAGGCTCACCGGCTGAGCGAATATGCGAGCCGGGTCCTTGTCCTGCAGCTGGTCCAGGACAGAGCGCAGCAGCACCGTGAGCGGGGTCAGCCGCAGCTCCAGCGCCATCTGCTCCACCTTCACCTGGAGAACAACGGCACTCAGCACTGACACTCACATAGTGACCCTGTCTCTGAACATTCCCACCTCTGTCACGTGACTGCTCAGCACTGTCACATGGTCCACAGCCAATACAAGTTCCTAATTCAAACACTAACTCCTGGCGGCCTAGGTCAAGACACGTCACACATGGCACCCCCAAAAACCCACCAGGTGCCAGCCAGGCTCCCACCTTCCCTGGAAGGCCCCATGCCATCCCAAACATCACACTGGACACCACGCTGCCCCTACACCGCCCCCCAGCATCCTTCAAGGGATCAAGGTCACCCTTCCATAAAGCTGCTTGCAATCCAGCTGAGGGCCGCGGCCCAGGACTGCAGGTCCAGAAGCCCTCACCCTGCGCAGCCCGTGCCCTGCGCTGGGCCTCACCTGCTCCCGCTTGAGCTTCTCTCGCTTGCGCAGGAGCTCGATCAGCAGGCGTGCGCGCTCCAGGTCATGCCGCAGTCGCTGCCAGTACTTCAGCTTCTCTTTGGCAGCCTGAATCTCCTCATCGTTTTCTCTCTGCAAAATCAAAAGGCTGAAAGTCAGCCCTGGCCTGCTTGGCTCAGCCGTCAGAGCGTTGGCCCGCGGACCAGAGAGACCCGGGTTCGATTCTGGCCAAGGGCACGTACCTCGGTTGCGGTTCGTCCCCGGCCCTGGTCGAGGTTGCGTGGGAGGCAGCCAGTAGATGTGTCTCTCTCACATCTCTCTCCCTCTCCCTCCCTCTCTCCTTCTCTCTCTCTCTCTCCCTCCCTCCCTCCTTCCCTCCCTCCTACTCTATCTAAAGATAAATGGGAAAAATATCCTTGGGTGAGGATTTTTAAAAGTAAAAATAAAAAATAAAAATTTTTTAAAAAGCTGAAAGTCAGCCTCAGGTGCCCTTGAGGTGAGCCCAGGGCTGCAGCAGGAGCTCAGCCCTCCCCACAGGCCCCCGCCAGCACACAGCAGCAGAGGAGGGGCTGAGCAGTGCACACTAGGGTCCCTACAGGTGGAGGACATGAGGCCTGCCCAAGACCCAAAAAGCTGAAGGGATGTCGAGGGCAGCTAT
Organism: Tadarida brasiliensis; assembly: GCA_030848825.1. Classification (NCBI taxonomy): domain Eukaryota; kingdom Metazoa; phylum Chordata; class Mammalia; order Chiroptera; family Molossidae; genus Tadarida; species Tadarida brasiliensis. The sequence continues at coordinate 882,332 of CM061263.1, read as the reverse complement.
GACCTCAGGACGGGGAGGGCTCCCACCTACTGGACCCTGAGAATAAGGTAGCAGCTGGGGAAAAACAAAATACAGAAACCACCCAGGTGGGGCAGTCCTGGCTGCAGGCTAAGCCATACAGGTGCTCGGGAACTTGTGTTGGCTGTACTCTGTGCCTGTATCCATTCTACATTTCAACACTGAGAAGTCAAAGGAACAGAGGCAGTGGGAGTGCAGATGAGGTGGAGGGTGGGGGGAGTGCTGGGCTGCGGCTACCACTGAGCCCAGGGCCACAAGAGGCCCGGCCCACCCGATGCACTTCCAACCAAGGTGACACACCGTCCTATAGCGACCATCGTGGAAGAGCCTGACAGCCCAATGGGAGCATCCCTGTGCAGAAATGACAACCAAAGGCGCGCCCGCCGATGCAGCACGCCGACTAGCCCTGCCACAGGCTAGCCCCCAGCACTCAACCTCTTGTCCAGCCTCACCTTGCTCTCCAGGCTCCACACAGCCACCCCCACCATGCAACTCCTCCCACTTCCTCCTCTCCTGTCCCCCAGGTGTGCCCAGGCCCTGGTCCTCACACACGTGCGAGGCTGTCGCCATCCACTCTCCCCGCAGCTGCCCATCCTCAGCTCCACGGCTGGGCCCACTTCTACTGCCTGCTGCTGTCACAGCATCACCCCGCCCACACGCCAGACCCAGGCTCACCCCGAGTGCTGTCTGCTGAAGACCTGCCCTCCAACAACCACAACTCCCAGGAACACCCAGCACAGAGAGCAAAGGAAACTGTCAGGACAGCCCTCACCTCTTCCCGAAAACACCCCATAAGACGCTGAAACCTGTCCCTGTTTCGGGTTCTGATCCCAGCAGCCCAGGACACCCGATCCTGTTCCAGCTTGTGCACATCTCCCTGGCCCAAGGGGTCTCACCTCAGGTGGCTTTCCTTCTCACTCCTGGGACACACACATCACCAGTTTCTCGAACATACACTTGTCAGACCCTCTTTTCTCTCTGGATGGCTCTGCCCCACCCCACCCAGACAGAGCTGACACAGGAGTGGACACCAAGCCGAGGGCCTCCGCCCTTGGTATCTGGCTGCCTTGCTCCCAGTCTGAACACCTGGCAGAGGGAGGAGAGAGCTCTGCCTGAGGGTGTACATTGCCCTCTAATAGCTGCAGTCAGGAACACCGGAGGGCCTGAGACCAGGTATGAACGCTCCAGCCATGGGACCAGGGGGCAGGGGGACCAAGCAAGGTGGCCTCAGCCTCCACCCACTGAACAACCAGGCTAAATGAATGATCTGTAAAACTCTCTGGCACCACCCTGGCCAGGTAGCTCAGTTAGAGTGTCAACCAGATACACCAAGGTTGTGGGTTTAATCCTCAGTCAGGGTACATACAAGAATCAATCAATGGATGTATAAATAAGTGGAACAATAAATCGATGTCCCCCCAAAAATAATTTTAAAAAACAAAACTCAGGCATAAATCAGTCCGCAGTCATGTCAGCAGAATAAACAAGGCCAATAAATGCACAGAGAGATTGATCTAGAAAACCAAATTCCCGAGAGCACCTGAAAGCCATCTTGTTTGTCCCTTTGTTTGCAAGAGACATTCTGAAAACAGCAAGCACCAGGGTGTTGGCCAGGTGACCATACGTGGTGCCTGTGTGCCTGCACGCTCACTGCCCTGGCTGGAGGCAGGCCAGCCTACGTGGCAGCCTCACCTGCCCAAAGGGCCCAAGTTTTCTGACCCAACTCTTGAGTGGTCTTTACTTCCCACGTAAAACCAATCCTGGAAGACTCAGGAAGTGATTATTTCTCCTACCAAAAAGCTTTCCAAGGAAAATTTTAGAAGACCGTATTTGAAATCCAGCCAACTTCCACTCCATGAACGAGAAGGACACCCACTGTCGGGGAGACAGCCAGAACCCCACCATGAGGACCAGCTCGGTGAGATCAAAACCCCTGTGCTAGCGGACAGGGCAGGCCAGCTCCACAGGGTGAGTGAGTGTGCAGCACATCCGCCCAAGTCCCAGGCCACTACATGGTAAAAGACCCCCCAAGGGGCAGCAGGGTCCAAGCCCCTCAAGTGGGTTTACAGAGGGCCAGCTGCTGAACCTGATGCCTACACCCCCAGGAGGGTGATGGCCAGACTAGGCCTCCGGGGCTCAGACAAGACCAAAGGAGGTGCCAGCACAGGGGCCCCCCAGCAGTGCCCAGCAACCTGAGGTGCTTCGTCTGCCCTCAGACCAGCTAGTCCCATCTGTCTGCCTGTCCCTTCCAGAAGGTCAGACACAAGGAGAAAAGGCTGCACCCGACCTCTTCCAGGGCCTGGCTCAGGCATCCACAAACATGGGCAAATGGGTCAAATTAAGCTCTGACATCAAATATTTTTCAGGTTTCAAAAAACATTAAAATCACACCCAGCCTTAAACATTCTGTGTGGAACATTGCCGCTCTGGACCTCCCAAAAAAGTCCACCGCGAAGGGGTTTGGGAGCAGCCCTTTCGCTGCTGCCTGCTGTCCTTCCCACAAAGGGCCAACCCGCGCCAGAGAACCGGCACACACAGGCCCAGTGACCATCCTGACCGTCCTACAGCTGTGTCAGGAACACCCTGCCCAGCCCGGCAAGCCCAGGTGCACTGCAGGGCCTCAACACCGACCAGGTCAGCAGTTCGGACTCAAGTCTGTGCCTTTCTGCCAATCCTTCTGTAAGAGAGCCCATGTTTCCATGTCTGTCTTCCTGTCCTTACAAATTTACCTTCTGGGGCAGGAGGCAAAATCTAAGACAACTGACTTCACACCAATGTGTCAGTCGATACCTCCTGAGACAGAGGCATGTGTTCTCCAAGCACCCCACAGGCACAGGCCTCTCAGTGTGTACTGACCCCACCTTCCTCCCTCCAAGCCCCTCCTCCACTCACTTCCCCGCCCCCAAACTTGGTCCAACAACTCCCCACCACAGACCACACAAGCCCAGAGCTGTGTACTCTGTGCCCCTGCCCGGGCCTGACCTTTCTTAGCGGGCCCATGTGTGGGAACCACGTGGTTCACCCATGGCTGTATGAAGAGAACCCTGGGTCTGCACCCTCTACTTCTCCCATTTCTCTGCATCCTCCTACCTCAGTGTTCTGATCCCCTATAATGCCTCGCTTCATGACGCCCATCCACCTACAGAGGCCCGGGGCCCCTTCTCTCACACGGGAGGCCTTGCAGACTCTGGTCCCAATCTCCTGCTCCGCTTTTTGGTCAGCACATCCCAACGACACGCCAGCTCCGGTCAACAGTCCCCTGGATGCGAGTCCTGGCACAGCCCTGACAGGAACACAAACTCCACTCCCAGAGTGGAGGGCGAACATGCAGCAGGTCAGCTAAGCAGGCGTCACCAGCCAAGATCAGATCCCAGGTGAGACGCAGAGGTTCAAGGTGGACTCGAGGCCCAGCCCCGACTCAGTGAGAGCAGGATGCACACGCGCACAGCCCCTGGGCCACAGCAGGCACGACGCGGACGAGTGCGTCCAAAGCAGTCAGCAACCCCAATGCCAGATGGCACAGACAGCAGACGGCTGACCACTGGCTGACCACCTGGTAGGCCCGCAGCACGTCAGGACGCTCACAAAGCCCAGTCTCATCTACACATGCGCCCAAAGTAGCCAAGTCCTTGAGTGAAGGGAGCTGCCTTCAGTGTGCTGGACCCTGAGCCAGGCCCCACCCCAGCAGTCCTGCAGTCCCAAGACAAGGCCGGCAGTGCCAGTCTGCACAAGGCCTGACCCCGCCACACACACTGTCCCCCGCCCCTGCCTGAGACCATGTGTGCTTGCACATTTCGTAGGGGGTGACTCAGATGGCAATGGACACACACACCCACACCAGGCCCTGAACCACTGAGAGGATAGACAGCCTAATCATCACTCCCTCAGAAGGGCAGCGGGGTCCAAAAAGCACACCCCTCAAGCCTTGAGACAGAGAAGGATCAGGGGGTACATTCCACCTCACAGAGGCCCAGAATCTTAAGTTTCTCTTTGGTTTTCAAAAACTACAAAAAAAAGACATTAAGCTCTGGCCAGTTTGGCTTAGCAGTTAAGAGTGTGGGCCCATGAACCGAAGGGTCGAGGGTTCAATTCCTGGTCCAGGGCACGTACCTGAATTGCAGGTTCGATCCCTGGTCCCAGTCAGGGTACCTGTGGGGAGGCAACCAACCAATGTTTCTCTCTCTCTCTCTCTCTTTCTCCCTCTCTCCCTCCCTCCCTTCCACTCTCTCTTAAAAAAATCAATGGGAAAATACCGAGTGAGGATTAACAAAACAAAACAAGACCCTAAAATCCAAATTTTTAAAAATTGAGCATTTAAATGTGTTAATACTTAAGTCACCTGTTTTGCCACCACAGAATTCAGAACAGATGGGGCACGAGGTAGAGAGGGGCACGCTCAGCCCAGGACTCATGGTGACTGAGAAGAGGGGACAGCAGAGATGAAAAGTGACATCTCAAGACAGAACAGGATAAAAAGGTGTTGATTCACTCAACGACCAAAAACATCTGTCTAGGCCTCTCCTTTGTGGCAGGCACTTCGGAGAGTGGTGACACCGTCAAGGGACAGGGGTTCTCGCTCAGTGGGACTAACTTTAAAGCCAGAACAGCCCACCAGGGAGTGGTGCCCAACCGGATACCACAGCAGAGGGGGCGACACGAGCAGTGGCCACCAACGGCCCGAGACACCCTCCCATCTGAGCACCCCCAAACCTGGCCCTGGCCACCCAGAGAGCACCACGTCCTGCTGTGTCTAACAGTGACCCCTCGGCCTTGCACAGCCATCTAGCAACTCAGTAGCAAAAGGGATAGAGCAGCAGAGCCGTTCAGACAACAGGGCTGTGGCAGCTGCACAGGATCCAACACCAACTTGACAGAGGGCAAGCCCGCTGCGTGCCCAGGAGGGCAGAGAAGGGGCAGCGAGGGACCTCTGACCAGACTCCACTCTCCGCCGAGTCCTCCCAGCCTCTCGGCCCAAGGAGGTGGCCAAGCCCAGAGGCCAACCACAGACACAGCTCTTCCTACACGGCGGGCCACCCTCACAGCACAGAGCGAGCAGACACCACCAGTCAAGAATTTGGGGCAATGAGCAGATGACCATTTTTGTTCGCAAATTCTTACAGAGCCAATTTCTGACTTTCTAAATCCATATTTTCAGAACTGCTCTATGACATCAGATGGTTCTATAAACCCAAATTACGTAGTAAAACATAAGAGCTCGCCCTGGCCGGTTTGGCTCAGCGGTTAGAGCGTCAGCCTGCGGTCCAGAGACCCAGGTTCGGATCCCGCTGAGGGCATGTACCTCGGTTGCAGTTTGTCCCCGGCCTTGGTTGGTCGTGCGGGAGGCAGCCACTCGATGTATCCCTTTCACATCGATGTTTCTCTCTCTCTCTCTCTCTCTCTCTTCCTCTCTCTCCCTCCCACTCTATCTGAACAGAAAATGGAAAAATGTCCTCGGGTGAGGATTAAAAAAAAAAAAAGAGAGGTTGCTTGGTCATTTCACTTTCTTTACAGAGTGCTTCACGAGTCTGCACGCCGTCCCTCCACAAGGGCCACGTTAGCCTTCTCTGCATCGTTCGGATCTCAGCACACGTGCCGCCGAAGCGAGCACTGGATTTGTTCTTCTAAAGAGCGAAATCCTGCCCTGGCTGGTTTGGCTCAGCGGTAGAGCATGGGCCCACGGACCAACGAGTCGTGGGTTCAATTCCAGCCAAGGGCATGTAGTGCCTGGGTTGCGGTTTGTCCCCAGCCCTGGTCGAGGTCGTGCAGGAGGCAACCAGTCAATGTGTCCCTCTCACGATGATGTTTCTCTCTTTCTCCCTCTCACTCTATCTGAAGATAAACAGAAAAATATCCTTGGGTGAGGATTAAAAAAATCGAAATCCTGCTCCTCCCACTCACCTCCGCTCTTGCCTCCCGCCCTCCCCACTGCAGTCAATGCTAAACCAGCCTGCAAAGAAAGGCCCTTTAAATAAATCACTCTTGCATGCTTCCAAAACACAAACGTCTGGTCCAGCTCAGACCGACGCCATAGGTCCTGAGCCTCACCTGCTGCTGCTCCCTCCCCAAAACCCCACCCCGCGTGGTAAGCACAGTCATGGCTTCCCTTTCCCCAGACATCCCCAATGTATGCTGAGTGGGGGAAGGAAAGGAAGCAGGAGTCAAATGCAGGAACATGAGGGACACAGATCCATGAGAGGACATGCATAGGTCCTCATTGGCTTCTAGGACCAGACCGCACCGGGTGCCATGTCCCTCGCCCCGCAGACGAGAGGCCTGGAGTCCAAGAGGCTGGCAGCATATCAGCCGGAAGCAAACACTGCCTCCTAGGGGCCACTATGTCTGCTCAGGAAGACAAGAGAGACACCAAGAGGTGTGCAAGGGCACGTACCTGCTGTGTACTTCTTTGGGACTGCAAGCTGGACTGGAGTCGCCTCAGCAGGGGAGCGCCATTCCTAGACAGCCTTTTGAGTAGCCAGTAGCTGTGGGCTCTCTCAACAAACTGCTTCTTCCGCTGAATGGCCACCTGATTCGCAATCTTATTTAATCTAAAACACGGAAAAACTCAGAGTTTAGCTTTAAAGCAGTATATTAACACGTTTTCATCATGGAAACTGGAAATAAGTGTTACTTTTAATGAACTACAGGTGTTTACAGGTGTTTCTCCCTCATCCATGGCACAAAATGCTACCTTCTGCCATCCCTGGTTCCGCTCAAACAAAGTCCACCATCTCCTACCATTCACAGGTTTCATCGACTTTTCACTCACTCATGTCTGTCAGATTAAACACCTAAAATGAAAACCAAGCTCTGAATGTTCTCAATCCCTTCCCTGGGATGCTGTCCCCATGCACGCAGGCTGTGAGGGCATCCAGGGAGCTCTGCAGCAGTGGGAATGGGCCCCCAAGAACAGCTGGCTCTCACAAAGGGTGGACGACTGCGGGGCACCGGTCCGCCTCAGCCATCTCGAAGAGAAGAGATGGGCTAGAACTCGAACAGAAGCAGCAGCTGGGGCAGGGCTGGAGACAAAGGAGCTACTGCTCACTGGAGTGACACCGGGCATCTTCTAGTCTCCTGTGAGACTTCATCCTTTCGGGAACTATCAAATGCAAGGGCCTTGTCCCGCGGACCAAAGGGTCATGGGTTCGATTCTCCATCAAGGGCAAGTACCTAGGTTGCAGGTTCAATTCCCAGCCCCAGTCGGGGTGCATATGAGAGGCAACCAATCAATTCATCTCTCACATCAATGTTTCTCTCCCCCCGCCTTCTACTCTCTCTAAAAATCAATGGAAAAAATATTCTCAGGTGAGGATTAACAAAACAAAAAATAAAATGCAGCAGGGGGGAAAATGATCCTTTAACAACCCTTCAGGTTATCAGAAAGCTCCTTTTCCCCAGTTATCACCCTCCTGCTGAAACAAAGAGAAACTCATCAATTTGCTTCACAAGGACAATGAAAAATAACAAGTTCAATCTAAACTAAAAACAGAACAAAACCTCAAAATGCAACAAGAAGGCATTACTCATTGTGCACCACAATCAAAATATCAGGACAGAAATCAAGGAATTTTAAGACCAAACATTTTAAAGAATACAAATAAAAAGTTTTACAAAATAATCAAAGAACAAATCTGCAAGAGGATGCCCAGCTCGACCATGTCCAGACCATGACTGTCCTGCTCTTAAAAACAACAGGTCTGGCCCTGGCTGGTTTGGCTGAGTGGTTAGAGCATCGGCCCACGGACCAGTGAGTCGTGGGTTCAGATTCCAGTCAAGGGCACGTACTTCGGTTGTGGTTTGTCCCCGGCCCTGGTTGGGTCATGCAGGAGGCAACCAGTCGATGTGTCCCTCTCATGTTGATGTTTCTCCCCCTGCACACACTCTTGATGATAAATACAAAAATATCCTCAGGTGAGGATTAAAAAAAAACAGCAGCAGCAGCTCTGGTGCGTTTCCCAGACTGTGTAAACCGCGCGGCCGCTGGCTGGCCTGCAGGCCCATGTTCTGAAGGCCGTGCAGGGTATGCAGCTGCCCTCCTCCCAGACCCGCAGGCCACACGGAGACCCAAGACCACCCCTTGTGGCAGGACACAGCTCGAGCCTTTGGAGGGACCTGACCTTGGGGGCTCTTTCCAGAAGTGGCCCTATAGCGGTGGTTCTCAACCTTCCTAATGCCACGACCCTTTAATACAGTTCCTCATGTTGTGGTGACCCCCAACCATAAAATTATTTTCGTTGCTACTTCATAACTGTAATTTTGCTACTGTTATGTCTTAGGTGACCCCTGTGAAAGGGTTGTTCGACCCCAAAGGGGTCGCGACCCACAGGTTGAGAACCGCTGCATAGAATCAAACCTCAAGAAGGCACCAAGAGCCTCGGCCTCCACAGGCAAATCCAGAAGCCAAGCTCAAGTGTGTCCACAGCCTGCCCTTGACCAAGGGGCCACAGCCTGCACACTGGAGGACACCTGGTCACAGGGCCTCAGCAGGAAGTGGGGAGAGGAGGCATGCTGGGAACACAGGCTCTCTCTGCAGCCCCCACACACGGGGCTGTAGCTGCGCTGGTCCTGGGCACCTCACACGTTTGGGGAGGAGTTTTGTTTTCACCATTTCTGACTGAGGCATCCCACAAGTGCAGTGAAGTGCACAGCTCTTAGCACACAGCTCGTGGATCTCTGCACAGGCAGAGAGACGTTCCAACACATACACACACTCAGTCATTTCCACGGTCAAAGGAAGCAATATAGATAAAATATTTCTAACAATTTCAAGGTCCAAAGAAATGCTGTTTGGCAACATGCTATAAATAAAGATTCTGTCTCACGAAACAAGAAGCCACCATCTCCAGAGTTAGGGTTTCTGAGCTATCAGCGGCCCACAGGCATGAGCAACGAGACTTTGATGAAAATGTATTTAGAGCTGCTCTCAAATATTTACTGGACGACCGCACTGAACAGAGTACACCTCACGAGCAGCGGAGCCCCAGGAGCAGGCGGGCAGAGCGCCGAGGCAGCCCCACAGACACCCGTGAAAAGTCAGTGACTGAGTCTTCCAGTTGTCCATGGGCTGTGCCTGAGTGTGTGCAGACAATCGTAACCACCTCCCAGCCCAGCGAGAACGAGAAGATGAGCGTGGGGACAGCGTTGGGCAGCGTCAGACCTGAGTGGGGGATGCCGGCACCACAGGTCCCCTGGACTGGCTGTCAGAGGAACGCACCTGTAACACGTGCACACTTTCACTAGTCCAGAAACTATGCTTTTCCACTATTTGGGATGAAAAATACTGAATTTCAACTCAAACATGCGGAAGGTGCGACACCGCTTTGATGGTTATACCTGGATGGCCTTCGAGAGAGAAGAGGCTGACTCAGCATCTGTGCATCTGACCGACCAGCGAGGGAAAAACCAAAGTGAAAGACAAGAGAAGGGGTCTGTCCCGGGCCAACAGCGCGGTGGCTGGCGCACAGAGGGCACACAGGACGCACCTGACGCTGCCAAGAGGAGGGCTTCCTGTTCTCTCCACCTCCACAAACAAACAGCAACCACGTGGGCAAGGGGGTGTTAACTAGTGTCACTGTGCTAAACACTCCACAATATACATGTCTATCAAATCATCACCCTGACACCTTAAACTTACGCTGTCGTCAGTCAGTTATATCTCAATAAAGCTGGGGGTGAAAGAAGATTTAAAAAAGCAAAGAATAATGAAGTAGAAAACGAGAACACATGAGACAGTCTCAACAAAACCAAAACTCTGTTCGTTTGAAAGCCTAGTAAACGAACTTTGATGAGCACTAATCAGACAGAGGACAAAACAATGTTCAGTGGGAAAGGACAAATGAGACAGAAAACCACTTTTAAAAATGAGTATCATGGAAACTTGAGATGTGAAACAAATCTGTAGGAAAGTATAACTTACCTAAACCAACTTGTAAGGAAAAAAGAAAATCTAAACACATTCGTATAATTATTTTAGAAAATGAAACAATACGTAGCTTAAATTTTTCCTCCTACCCCCAAAGGAAAAAAATTATTTTTATTGCTGTTGTTAATCCTCACCGGAGGGTACTTTTTCCATTGATTTTTAGAGAGTAGAAGGGGGATGAGGGGGAGAGGGAGAGTGGGGGAAAGGGAAAGAAACAGACAGACAGACAGACAGACACATAGATTGGTTGCCTCCCTCATGGGCCCCAACCAGGGCCAGGGACCGAACCTGCAACCCAGGTACTATGTGCCCTTGATCTGAATCAAACCTGTGACCCTCTGGTGCACAGGCTGATGCTCTAACCATTGAGACATGCCAGCCAGGGCAAAAAAGATGGTTTTTCAGAAGAGATTTACTATTAGATGGATCAGTCCAACCTGGTACCACTGACCAAGAAAGAGGAGATGCACCCAGCTCCCAGGAGGCAGGTGCACCAAACCAGGGCGGGGAGGTTCAAGGGCAAACACACTTGCAAACACACAAACCGCCAATCAAATCCATTCAAGTGTAAGAGAACACAACACACCTTGACCAAGGGGGTTTGTCCTAGGAAGGCCAAGATTACAAGTTCTAGAAACAGAACCCACATATCAACAAATAAGAGAGCAGAATGTGATCATCTCAAAAAATGTGGGAAAGTAAGGGGTCACGTGACCTGCAACACACAGTGAAGGGGCTGGGAGAGGCTCCACCCCGAGACTGAAGTGAGCCTCACCTCAGCACAGTGGGCGCTGCCCTGAAATCAGGACCAAGATGCCCACCATCAGTGTTCCATGCGAGCTGCAGGGGATGATGATCCCACAGATGAACACGGCTTAAGGACCAGGTGTGAGCAGCATTATGAAGGAAGAACTTTACAAGACGTTACTAAATGACAGTAAAGAAGGCTTAAATAATGGAGACACTCAACAACCATGAACAATGTTAGCAAGACAAACACAAAACATCATAAATTACAAATCACCTTCAAATTGATCCATGGATTCCATGGAATTTCCAAATTCCCAAGAAACCATACAAGATGACTCCAACTTACATGAAGGAGCCACAGGTCAGGAAAGAACCACCACCGGTCTGAACAGCTGGCCCCACAGAGAGGGAGAAGCAGACTGATGCCCAGGAAAAGGGGCAGGGGCTGGAGGCGGGGCCTTAGGGAAAGACATTACTCAATAAATGACAAGAGCAAGGTCATCCACGCTGAAAAGGAACACTCATCCTCAAGTGATTAAGACTTGATGTAAGGGACACCGATTCAACAGTGACCCAGAACCTCCGCGGTCTGGGGCTAACATGCTGCAGGGAGGCCACCACAGCAAAGACACAGCCAACAAATCACGCAGTTTGGGAGAAACTAGACACTGCTGAGGCCAGAGGAGGGCAGGTGGGACAGAGGCAAGGAGGACTATTCAAAAGCTCAGAAGAAGTCCTGGCCGGTTTGGCTCAGCGGTTAGAGTGTCGGCCTGCGGTCTGGAGAGACCCGGGTTTGGTTCCCGCTAAGGGCATGTACCTCGGTTGCAGTTTGTCCCCGGCCCTGGTTGGTTGTGCGGGTGGCAGCCACTCGATGTGGCCCTTTCACGTCGATGTTTCTCTCTCTGTCTCTTCCTCTCTCTCCCTCCTACTCTGTCTGAACAAAAAATGAAAAAATGTCCTCGGGTGAGGATTTATAAAAAAAAAAAAAAAAAAAAAAGCTCAGAAGAAAATATTGAGGCCCTCAGGGAAATAAAGGGTTATTTAAAACAAGATATGATAACCCTGGCCATAAAACAAAATAAATAAATATATAAACATAAAAAGCAACCCTTTGTGAAACACCAGGAATAAGCCAAGGATGTCCACTCTCACCTGTCACATCAGCCCTGAGCTGGGCTGAGTCTGGATAAAGACAGGAAAAACTGAAGAAAGGAAAAGCCCGCCCAAACTGTCATTTGCACAGATGTTGTCCACAAAGATAATCTAAGAGAATCCACAGTTATTATACCAATCTGAAGAAAAAAAGGTAGATCTATACACAAAGAGCAAAAAAAGTAATTTTAAAGAACACACTCTTTACCATACTAAAATAGTATGTGGATTTTAATGGAGCAAAGCATGACTGGTCATGAAGACATTAAAGAAGTCCTGGTGAGCAGCTCGGTGGGCCATGGCCACGTTTAGGTAAAATCATGGGTGTGGAGTCTGCCTCCCTGAAAGAACACAAACATCAGGGGCCTCAGACCAAAAGCCAAGAGGATGGGGCCTAGAGCCACGTGGGGGATGCGGGGAGCGCTGTGGGCAGCCAGGTTGCCGAAGAACAAGTTGGGCTGGCCTTGCATAGACCAAGGTCACCCTGAGGTTCTGAGAGCTTGGCCCAAAGTGCAGGATCAGGGTGGAGAGCACTAGAAGCCAACAGGTGGGGTGGGGAGGAGGCACATAAACCACACCCAACTTCCTAGGGCTGCAGAACTACAGGGTCCTGAAAAATTTCAGGGGGGAGCAGTGGGAGGGCCTTGGACAAGGGACAGAGGCCTCAGACCAAAACCAGGACGCAAACACACGCTGTAATGGAAAAGACACAAAGATTATAAAAACCACAGTTCACCAAGACATGGTAAAATCACGGCTGCTTAAGAATCCTTCTGGTATCTACACCAACATGGTCCTGGGTGAAATGACTGGGAGCTGCCAAAACATGATGGAAGGCAAGGACAGGCAAGGAGACAGACTGGCGTGGTGACTGCTGAGGCAGAGCCACAGGACGGCAGGCTCTCCCTGCTTCATGCACATTTCCAAATCTGAAAAGATTTTTTAAAGACATTAATAAAGGAGAAGATATGCCTAGAGAAAGAGATATGTGATGAATACAACCTAACCCACTCAAAACGGAGGCTTCCCAACCCTGGGGACACCCACAAATCCCCACCCCCAGGCCAGAGCCGGGAAAGCTCTGACACCAGCAGCACAGAGGTCCCCCAGGGCACTGCAACACTGAGGGACAGGGCAGAGTGACAGCCCCACATCAAGGTCAGTACGCAGACCCGCAGCAGGCTGCATGCGCACCAGTGCAGAGGACTTACAATGAGTGGCCGCTGTGGGGAGGGGTGGGCCACTGGGAATGGAGTGTCCCAAAAGTGACTTGGAGTGTTCACTTAATTTTTTTCTTTATTGATTTTAGAGAGAGAAAGGGAGAGGGAAATAGAAACATCGATGAAAGAGAACATCGATTGGCCGCCTCCTGCATGCCCCCCACTGGGGATCGGGCCCACAGCCTGGGCATGTGCCCTGACTGGGAATCGAATCAGCGACCTCTTGGTGAATGGGTCGACCCTCAACCACTGAGCCAAACTGGCCAGAGCTGAAATGTACCCTCCCCTTTTTAACACTCTGAGTTGCCTGAATCTTTATAATGGGCACCAACAGCTCAGAGAGCAGATGAAGGTTAGGGTGGCACTAGTGAGATCCAACCCTCAAGACCTAGAAAGCCCAGAATCTGCCTCTGGAAGTGGTCCTGCACCACCCTGGCTCCTGGAAGAACCCCCTGCCCAGCTTAGCTCAGATCAGGACTACCTGCACCCTCCTCAGGGCTCGAGGCATAGATGACAGTCACAGAGCCCTGAGATCTCTGGGGTGCACATGTCCACACCCACGACTAGGCCAGGCCTTGCCATTACCCAGTCGCACCGACGTGGCTGCCTGCAGCGGGGGTCTCCCCTCAGCTCACTAAGAGCTGAGAGTCCTGGGGTCAGGAATAGCCCACCAGGCAAAGTCCAGTTTTATTAGAAATCCCACCAGATGCTCACTTCCCTGGAGCAGCCCCCACCTTGCCCAGCACACTGGGAGCCCACCTCCACTGCCTTGCCAGGGTGGGCCTCTCTGAAAACCAGCACCTCCTGACCCACAAGGTCGGGAGAAGGGAAGGATGGGCCGACAGGAAAACTGGAGGGAGGGCTGAGGTAGACACTCTTTCCCAGCCCTCCCAGAGAAGATGACCCAGGCAAGCACAGACATGATATCCGGTGGTGAAGAGGAGCACGGGCCACAAGGCCTCCAAAGGTCTCCCAGACTTCAGATCAGATGGCAGAAGAAACAAAAGCAGAAATCGTCTGAAACGCTGGTGATGCGTGGTCGCCAAGAAACAGAGGACACCAGTGCATCCCAAAGGGAGTGCACGCACCCACGTGGTTCCCGGAACACCTCCATTAGCAGTGAGGATTCCAGACAAACCGAGACGAGGCTGGCTCTACGAAGGGGAAGGGCTGTCTTGTTTAAAAACGGGACGTCTCGCCCTGGCGAGTTTTGGCGCCGGCCCTCGGACCAATGAGTCGCGGGTTCGATTCCGGTCAAGGGCACGTATCTCAGCTGCAGTTTGTCCCCGACCCTGGTCAGGGTCATGCAGGAGGCAACCTGTTGATGTGTCCCTCTCACATTGATGTTTCTCTCTCTCTCTCTCTCCCCCTCCCTCCCACTCTATCTGAAGAGAAATAGAAAAATATCCTCAGGTGAGGATTAAAAAAAAAGAAAAAGGGATATCTCAGAAGACACTGAGCAACTGTGGAAATGTCTAGACCAAAGGAGGCTGACCAGGACAGGTCCTGGCTGAAGGCACAGGGGCACTGTGTCCTTCCTGCTTCGCTGCAAATGGATGATGCACAACCCCTCGCCATACCTTGCCAAGTGGGGCACATGGGGTCGCCCTTAGAGGGTGCACTTGCTACGGGCGCAGGACACATGGAACACGCCAGCGAGAGGCAGCTCTGGGCAGAGGGTTGGAGTCATCTCCTTCTCTGTGCAACAGTTTATGAACTTGGGAGATTTTCCAAGTAAGAGTTGAAATAATGACGCTACCCGACCCAATTCCAGTCTCTGTGTGCCCATGAGGGGCGCTCCCTTGGTCTGCCTTCCCACTGCTGACTATTGGACACTGATTCAAGGTGTACGTCCAAAATGATGTTTTCCACGTGTCAGCCCAAGCAACACTTAGCTGGAGTGCTGGTGAGACTGTGTGGCCATGACCCACTGCCAGTATTAAGATTGAAATAAACTGTCACCCAATCTCTGCCAAAGTAAGTGAACACATGAATGTGAACAGACATGGCAAAAATCCGCTATGCTGGGGAGATCCTCCCATGGACTGAGAGCCCACTCTGCCTGCAGGGGATGCTTGGGGAGGGGACCAGGCCCAGTGAGACAGTGAGCACAGCAGACGTGCTGAGTTCGGTGACACCAGGGTGGTCCCAGCAGAGGAGACCACCAGGCAGAAACCCCAGGAGGAAGGGGCCTTAATGGTTGATGATGACCATGGAGCTCAGCCCACAGCACTGCACTCAAACACGAATTTTAGTTCAATACAGGAATCTCTCAGAAGAGTCAAATACATCCGACAGGCACACTGACACCATGGTGAGACACACAGACTTTAAGCACCCAGATTTTCCCCCAGCACAATTTTATTTTCATCCACTTTGGCTCTTTGATCAAAACAAATCTGCTCACCAGATGTCCCATATCCCGCCTCACTGGAGGACACCCTTTCGGGCTGGACCAGGACAGACTCGCAATAAGACACCTGGTCCCCCCAAATTAAAACCAAGGAAAGCGGTCCTGGCTGAGTAGCTCACAGCTGGTTAGAGTGTCATCCCAATACACCAAAGTTGTAGGTGATCCCGGGTGTTTCTCTCTAAAGATCAATAAATAAAAACGTTTTTAATAAAACAAAATAAAACCAAGGAGGCCGGTCGGTGTGGCTCAGTGGTTAACCGTTGACCCATGCACTAAGAGGTCGCCGGTTCGATTCCCAGTTAGGGCAATGCCCGGGTTGTGAGCCAAATCCCCAGTGGGGGGTGTGCAGGAGGCGGCCAATCAATGCTCTCTCTCATTGATGTTTCTCTCTCTCTCTCCCTCTCTCTAAAAAAAAAAATCAATAAAGAAAAAAAATTTTTTAAAAAGACAAGGAAAGCAACGAAGTCGTAGATGATGTGAGATGGCACTCACACGGGGACTTCTCGCCGGCACAACAGCTCAGGCGTGGCCCTCAGTGACCAGGAGACAGCAGTCTGGCCGTGACAGAAACACCAGCCCTGTGTGTCCACACAGCCTGCACTTTGTACTTTTCAGTTTGGCTTTTAGTGCTTCTTCCAGAGTAGCCACTACACAGACCCTTCCGCTGGGGACCCTGGGGAGAGCTGCCACCCTTGGAGGGCAGAGTTCCATAACCACCCGCGTCAGACATCCACAGGAGCCACACACAGCCCTGCTGCAGGGTGTCCAGAGAAGGGCGTCCACCGGGAAGGGCTGAGCCAGCACGTCTCATGTCCCTAGTCCACAGTATATCGGAGCTTTTATAAAATGTAATAAAATTAACTGCCAAAAACACGAAGACATACAAAACTCGAGTCCCAACTTCTTACTGTTATAGTCCACAAGCATAAAACGCCCGTCCACCCCTGGCCGGTTTGGCTCAGCGGGTGAAGCGTTGGCCCGTGGACCAATGAGTCACGGGCTTGATTCCGGTCAGGAGCACGTGCCTCGGATGCAGTTCGTCCCCGGCTCTGGTCGGGGTTGTGCGGGGGGCAGCCAGTCAATGTCTCTCTTACATCGCTGTTTCTCTCTCTCCCTCCCTCCCACTCTATCTGAAGATAAATGGAAAAATATCCTCAAGTGAGAACTTTTTTTTTTTTATCCTCACCAAGGACATTTTTGCTTTTATCTTCAGATAGAGCGGGAGGGAGAGAGGAAGGAAGAGAGAGAGAGAAACATCGATGTGAGAGAGACACATCGACTGGCTGCCATCCACACAACCCCAACCGGGGGCGGGGACAAACTGCAACCGAGGTACATGCCCTTAGTGGGAACCGAACCCGGGACTCCCGGGTCCACAGGCCGATGCTCTAAACGCTTAGCCAAACCGGCCAGGGCTCGGGTGAGAACTTTCTAAAAACTCCCGTCCAGTGGCTACTAGGTGCTCACTCTTCCGTTTGTCTCTCAGCTGGTGTCCAGATGGTGACGCACCCACCAGCAGCGCCCTCGAAGAAACCAAGCTGGTGACCAGACCTCGACCTGCACCACTAACTCAAGCAACGACCTCTTTCACAGCATCTGCACTGATTTAACAACGTCCATGTAAACAACCCAAGTGGCCAAAAGGACCAGGCCGGAGCCCAGACCATGTAGCACCATCAGGCTCTCGGTTCATGAGGCCCCAAAATGCAACTAAAGACAAGCTAGCAAATTTGCCGGTTTGGCTCAGAGGTTAGAGTGTCAGCCCACAGACCAAAGAGGCTCAGGTTCAGTTCCCGCTAAGCGCACGTGCCTCGGTTGCAGTTTGTCCCCAGCCCCAGTTAGGGTCCTGTGAGTGACAACACTTGATGTGTCTCTCTCACATCGATGTTTCTTTCTCCTTCTCTCCCTCCTGCTCTATCTGAAAATATATGCAAAAATGTCCCTGGGTGAGAATTAAAAAAAAAAAATTTTGCCGCTTTGGGGAAAATTGGGGGGAACTGGTCAACGATGCCAAGGGAGCCAGGAGACTCCAACTCGATGAGCCCTCCTCCTAACTGGTCCGCTCCTCATGAAGCACACAGGACGGACACAGAACCAGAGAAGCCTCCAGTCCGAGCGGGCTGTGAGTAGGGCTGAGGGAAGGCGGTGCTCCCAAGCAGGGAAAGCTACAGCAGCGCTCACCAAAACGCTGATTTGTTTTCAGAAAAGTTTCTATGTTGGAAAACTTTTATCTTCATGGAAGTAGGTGCACTGACGGGCACAGGTCGGGAGACTGGACAACTTCTCAGGAGCAACCTGACCGCTGGAGGAAGGTCCAATGACCGCTGGAGGAAGATCCAATGCCCACCGGACTCGAGCCGCCCTGCCCACGAACTCCAGCAGCAGCTCCTGGCACAGCGCCAGCCCGAGTTCTTGAATGGGTAGGCAAAGCCCCACAATACCCACATCTTTATTCTAGAGCCTCTTACTAAAATAAGTAAAAAGCAAACTTTATGACTTAAAAACACGAAATATGGAAAAAACTAAACACCTCCTTTCATATACTCTATAACTTTTTTTTCTCTATTGATATAAGAGGAAGAGAAAGGGACAGGGAGAGATAGAAACACTGATGAGAGAGAACATCGATTGGCTGCCTCCTGCATGCCCCCCACTGGGGATCAGGCCCACAATGTGGGCATGTGTCCTGACCAGGAATCGAACTGGCAAACTCTTAGTATATGGGCCGATGCTCAACCACTGAGCCATACTGGCCAGGCTAGACTATAACTTTGAACCAGTTGGTCTCGGTTATCTTTTTCTCTTGTAAACTTAGTATTTAAGCCACTCAAATTACAAAGCACTTTACAGTCCCTGCCAATCCTCCCTCCTTCCTTCTCACAGCCCACTCTCCTCTCTGCAGGGAGTTAAGGGAGATCCCTCCGTTCTGAGATCTCCAAAGTAATTGCTGGATGGGCCCCACCCCTTCCAGCACCTGCTCCGAGCTTGCCTCACAACACTGTGGTAGCTGCTGCTCTAGACAGTCCCACCAAAGGCTATGGAGAGTGCCAGCTTTGCCCCAATCCACATTCCAGTGGGGCCTCCTGCACACACCCAAAGTCAACACCTCGGTCTCACAGCACCTGTCCTGACAACCCAAGGAGTGATCCAATGCCAGTTACCACCAGGCAAAGGGCAGCTGGGAGAA
This sequence comes from Tadarida brasiliensis, assembly GCA_030848825.1. Classification (NCBI taxonomy): domain Eukaryota; kingdom Metazoa; phylum Chordata; class Mammalia; order Chiroptera; family Molossidae; genus Tadarida; species Tadarida brasiliensis. Next base: position 863,673 of record CM061263.1, on the reverse strand, counting down.
CTTCCAAAGTGGTAAGGTGACCCAAAATGTTAGGGTTTCCCAGAGAATCCTGGCAACTCAGGCGGCAAAGCCTGTGGCCACAAACCCTTGTCCAATATGTCCTTTATCTCTACTACAGACAGTTTATTCCTAAATTAGGGCGGGGAAAAAAACGAAACACGGGCCAGACTACACCTTTCGTTTGTGGTTTCGAGGCAGCACCTGCTTTGAATACGTAGTGCCAGGCACGAGTTTCTTCTGTCAGGCCTGGGCATCTTGGAGGCTCGAGTGCATGTTTCCCACCTGCGAATGCTCCCCCAGAAAGGGCCTGCAGCCCCACGGCACCGCCAGCTCCACACACTCCTCCTAGAGCAGGCACTCACAAAGGGCTGGGGACACAGGGAAGGCACCGCTTGAGACTTCTGGTTTTCAATTTGTTAGATCATATTTTCTATTTCGTTTACTTCAATTTCAGTAAAGCTGAAATTTTTAGGGCACTTAAACCGAAGCTCTTGATACAAATCCTACACTCTCAGACTCAGAGACAGAAATCCAGATAAAACTGTCTTTTAAAAGTCAGGCTGACTGATTTGCAAGAAACACCTTGGTTTTGACAGTGCTTTTCTCTGCATGAGAGGGATTGTGAGAATTTTTTTTTAACTTTGTCTGAATTCACTGATTCTGTAATTAGTATGTACTACTCTGTAAAAGAAAAAAGATTTCACTTCAGGAAAAAAGCCACGCTTCCAATTCTTAACACAAAGTGTGTGTTTGCTCCTCTAAGGACAGAATCAGTCATCTCAGTGGCAGATCCCACTGCACTCTTACAACCCACCTGGAGAGCAGCACGTGAATCGTGACACGTTAAAACCAAACTCTATCTTTTAATCATGTGTTGGTAAGCATGAATTATTTTACATCACAGACATACAGGAAAATCATACGAAAAGCTAACATTCAATATAATGATCATTTTTACTTAATAACAAAAATATCCTGGTAGTCTGTTATCCACTTGATCTGAAAGATAAATACAAATTTATTTACACGTGACTTTCAAATAACAAGACATTCTAGGTAACAAGAGTCACCTCACCAGCAGTTCTCCCGAGCAGACATCCATTTGCATCTCGACTTCACCAGCCTGGTGCTTTACTTCCTTAGCCAAGTGTCTTAAAGCCCCATGCCCTATTACACAGACAGGGTGTCACTTCCTCAAAGCTCAGGAAGTGTTGGAGTGGGGACGCCTGCTCTCCCAGACTCCCAGGGCACTCATTGGCTCTGGTGTGAAACTTATCGAGTCACTTACCTTCTGATCTGAACAAGAACGGTTTGAAAGGTAACAATAAAAAGGTCAAGTCTGTAACAGGAGGAGCAGGTGAAGAGGCAGAAACAAGCTAAGGGGTGGACACAGCAGGATGAGGGCCGGCCCTGAACAGGCAAGAGCACAGCAGGGCCCGGGCCCCACCACTGTGGACCACTTCAGGTCAGAGAGCCCTACACTGACCAGGCCACGTCCACATCACAAAGGAAACGGTCAGCAAAACCAGAAAGACTGTCATGCGGCAGGAAGGGGGCCATCCCTCCCTCCTGCCCACAGCTCTCGTCAGTCCCACTCTGATCTCCACTCGTGTGTTCTTACTCAGTCACACTGCTTCACTTTCCAACAAATTACTTTAAAATCCTACAAAGTTTGCCAGGCTGGTGTGGTTCAGTGGTTGAGCGTCGACCCTGCACCAAGAGGTCACCGTTTTGATTCCCGGTCAGGGCACATGCCCAGGCTCTGGGCCCGATCCCCAGTGGAGGACATGCAGGAGGTGGCCAGTCAATGTTCTCTCTCATCGATGTTTCCATCTCTCTCCCCCTCTCCCTAACATCAACAAAGAAAAAGAATATTTTAAAAATCCTGCAAAGTTCCCAAATCTTGGTGGGGAAGCAAGGTGAGGAAGGGCACTTTATCATGTCAAAGACATCGACCACACCTAGACCCACTACAGTGCCCCAGACCCCAGTACTGCAGTCAGTGTGGCCACAGTCACCCTGACAGCGTCCAGCTTACCCCAGGGGTCGGTGTGGGCACTAAGGAAACCACACGTCCTTCTAGACCTAATAGACTCGAGTCTTTTGCAACATCCATGCTCCCACAAGGTGATGAATGAACGAGGCCACATTCCAGGGGACCATGAGGAAGCTTCATAAACAGAAGGCGTGAGGATGCGCTAACACAGCCCTGCGGGGCCCCTCCCTGGTGCCCCCATTCTAGGCTCATCCTGGTCCCCACACCTGCACATGCTTACCTCTGGGGAGGGATATACGGAGCACACACAGGTGGCATGGCCGCACAGGGCTCGCTCAGTGTTTTCTTCGCCTTCTTTGCTTTCTTCCTGACCTTGGACGTGGACCTGACCGTTTTGACTGAGCTGTCTTTTCGACACACACCGTTTTTCATTTCGACATCTCCGTAAATGTTCAGAGGCCTCCGGATACAGCCCGGGGGCGTGTGTACATCACAGTAAGCGGTCTTTCTGACAGAGAAGGTTGTGGCGCCCCCAGTCAGTTCTTTCACAGGCTCCATTTTCATGTAGAGGCCAGCCTTTTGGGCACAAGTCACATGGAAGGCTGTGTAGCAGTTGGCCTTGTGGCACTGGATGCAGGCGCCCACACCCTTCTGCTTGCAGAGGTAGCATGTCAGCTTCCACCGGGCGGGAGGGATGTTCCTCACGCCGTCGATGGGCTCGATGAACACCGTGTTGGCAAAGCCGACCTCCGGGATCCACAGGGCACATACCACGTGGCCCCAGCGGTCATCGTCTGTCTTTTTGAAGGCACCTCCCTTGTTGGGGCACAGTACGCAGTCGGCGGGCCGGGCCCGAGACTGCAGGCAGTGCCGGCATAGCCACTGGCCCTCGGGGATGTAGGGCACCCCATAGCACTCCTGGTGCACAGCCAGGTTGCACATGTCGCAGAAGAGGATCACGTTGCTGTTCTGGCACTCACCGTCCATGCAGATGCAGCACACGGCATCCTCGTCGATCAGGGACTGCTGCTCCCCCTGCTTCTGGTTCTCGCAGTAGGACTCCTTCTCGAAGCGGTCCATCAAGAACTCGAACACGCTCTGCGACACAGCCGCCACGCAGTCGCCCTTGCGCTTCTCGTTGACGATCTCCAGCCAGGCATAGTCCTCCTCGTCCATGTCGTACTCCACCTCATTGTCCAGCTCCTCGGCCGACTTCTCAACAAACTTGTAGTACACGGGGGGCCTCCTGGGGGCAGATGGGGGGCTATACTCCACGATCCGCACCTTGGGCTCCGGAAGTGCACTAGCCGAGGCTGGTGTGCCATGGGTGCTGGGAAGGGCTTCATTCTTCTTTTTGACTCTGTTGTTTTTGTGACGCTTAGTTCTTAAGCACACAGGTGGCCTCTCGCTATTTTCTTTATTGCTGTTGCATTCGCTCATTTCTTGAGCAGTGAGGTCATCTTCCAATATGATCTCCAAGGGATCAAAAATACTGATCCTGTGCAGGCGCCCTTCAATCTCTATCTCCACCATCCTCTGAGCTTGCGCGTAGGTCAGGGTTTCTCGCGTCGGGGAGTGCTTAGTACTGCACGGGGAGGAAGGGTGCCTCACTGCAGCGCCTCGATGACATCGTCCTTTCCTCCTCATTTGGTAATGACTCCCTGAAACAGAGGCAGAGGTAAAATCAACTTGAGAAAACAGCCAAACAGAGCCAGCTGACCCACTCAGGCTAAATCAAAACTCCCAGTTAACACAACTTTGAGGTTTCCAAAATCACTCATCCCAAGACTCATTATTATTTTTCAACAGCCCGTCCCCACCAGACCATGCCTCACCAAGGACTCCCAGGACCAGACAGCAAGGAGTGGCCCTTGAGAGGCATTGTACAACGACAAGTCCCCCTGGTACCCTATGACTCCCATAAGGTGGCTTGCCAGTCACCTTCCTAGACCAAGCCAAGAGGTCACTGAGATGAGTGGAACATCCCTCAAGAGCAAGTGTACCCACCCTGCGCCCAGAGAAACCCACACACAGGGTTAGACTCCAGCAGGTATGGAGGTGGTGACCATGAGGCAAGAGTGCTCACCAGCTCCCCACTCCTGACCAATGATCCCCATGACCCCACTCCTCCTCCCCTACTGCTGCCCAGGAGAGTGCCCTTGGAGCCCCAGTGTACCAGTCCTGGCAGTACCCATGCTGGGGGCCAAAGGCCTCAGAGATCTGACCACACACAGCCTGTCTTCCTTCCTCTCTATAAACATGTCCTCCACACCCGTGTTGAGGCACAGGGCAATCAACCACACCAAGAGCCAAGAGGGGAGCCCCACACTGATCTAGGGGGACAGTCTTCACCCCCAGGAAGCCCCAACCCAGCTTCTGCAGGGCCTCAGCAGTGACCACCATGGAAAGCCCCCCTGGACGAGTACGCCTGCTCTTCCCCTGAGGGGCACTTCTCAGCTGTTGGCTTGACCACAGTGCCAGCCCAGGCCCTCCTCCTTCTCCAGTACACTCAGACACATACAAGGTGCCAGAGACAGCATCTCTGCTCTTGCTCCACAGTGAGGGCCACCCCCGAGAAACCCCGCAGAGCCCCCACTATGGGTTTGCCGGCAAAAGCTCAGGTACCTGAAATCTTGGCCAGATTTACAATTTGCCCTTTTCAGCCTCCACTGTCCGTCACTGACTGAGTCTATTTTCACGTGAAGACGCCAAACAGAGTGTCTGTCACCTTAGGAACTGACAACAAGGACCTCTCTTGGACCTCTGAGGATCCACCTCCAAACAACCATCTCACTGACAGAAAGCAAACTGATATCTGAGAGACCAGCTTACAAACAGACGTTGTAAGCTGGAGCCCAAGGTCCACAGCTGCATGTGGTCAGCAGGGCAGGAAGCCCGGTGTCAAGCGCCTGTGGGAGCCTGAACCACAGCCTCACAGCCACCTAGCTGGTCTTTGAGAAAAGTCTTCAAAGAATGGGCATCACATTGTAAGCCCCTAAATGCACTTTTTTAGCCAAGCTCTCAGATTGTGGGGTTTTTTTTCCTTTTGTCAAATGAAATCCACACTTTAACAGGAATTCCTTGTCAAGTGAAGCACGGCAAACCCCCGTGGTCAGCCAAATCCCAACTCACCTGCATTCATGGTCCTCCCCGTGAACCCAGGAACCCAGCCCTCGATTCCTGGGGAGCAGTCAACAAAGGCACCTCCCAGCCAGCACTGAGCCTGTAATCCCTTCAGAGGGGAGCTAGGCGTGTCCCCCAGGTGTCAGTGCCACAGCGTGCACAGAGGGGACCCTAATGCACCCAGGGGCAGGTTCATGTGTCATTACTGAGGTGGGGCAGAAGCAACAGTTGCTTACTCACCAGATTAAAAGCAAACATATAATTGTCTCCTCTACAGCAAAGTACCAAGTAGCTCCAACTATAACCAGCCCTCAAAACCCACACCGTCCCAATGGGTGCTGAAGCTCTATCTGGCCACTTTCTACCAGAATTTCCCCTAATACTTAACGGTCACAGCAGCTAAGGTGGACATTTAACTGTGACAGGAAAGAAGGCATTCAGCAGCACCGCCTGGCACATGCATCTCCCACCTCAGCTGCCCCATCATTTCCACACCTGCCGGCTCTGTATCCTGCCCCCGACTCCATCCACCCTCAGCACTTTTGTGCAAGGACAAGCATTTGCAGGGGGAAGGGATCAACAAGGACAATTCGCAAGCCTCTCCAGAAATAGTTCTGTTAAGCAAATCCAAAAAAGCCATGTGGGCCCCAAGAGGGGAAGACTCCACACTGACCATTCGCTCACACTGTCAAGTCAGTTCATTTCCTGCCTGGCTTTGGACAACACACTGAACCTCCGGCGCTGCTCCTGCGCTGCCAAGTGGGAAGAAGAGTAGCACACACCTCCCCGGCTGTGCGTTCAGGCCCGAGCCTGGCAGAGCAGGTGCAGGCCCGGGGAGCAAACAGCACCCTGAGTCTACGACAGCCCTGTTTTACGCGTGATCCGGCTGGGGTGAAGTTTGCGAACGACCGACCGTTCTCGACGGGGTGGCGGCTTCCTGGGCGTTAGACGTTGGTGAGAACTCACTGCGAGCTCCCAGCAGCTGCGCTTTCTGCAAACTGTGCCTCCATAAAGTTCCTCCTTCAAAGAAAGGCTCGGGAGAGCCGGGGCACAAGTCCACTTCGCGGTGTTTACTGCCAACGCCGCCCGGAAGCGGGAGGGACGCCTCCCTGCGCCGCCGGCGGCCTGACCTTGCGTCCACCGGCTCCCGGTCTCCCCGGGTTCGGAGGGGCCCTTTGACGTCGAGCCTGCGGACAGGCTCCGGCCCGGCAGGACAGGCGAGTGTACCTGTTACATAATGCGACCCGCGGGCGCGCCGGGGGCTCCCGGCCGGGCTCGGCCGCCACTCGCGCCGGTCCCGCCCCGCAGAGGCCGCCCCTGCGCCGCCCGAGCCGGAGGAGACCAGCAGGGCGGGCGGGCCCGGAACCAGCCCGGCCCCGCGCCCCGGCCTCGCGCTCCACGGCCCGGCCGCTGCGATACGCCGGCCCCCGCGGCCCAGACCACCGGCCCCCGCCCCACGGCCCGGCCGCCCCAGCTCCCCGCCGCCCCGGCCCCCGACGCCGGCCCCGACACCGGCCTCGCGCCGCACAGCCCAGACTGCCGCCGGCCGGGCCTCCAGGCAGCCGGGCCCCGCCGCCGCCCCGGCCCAGCCCCGCGCCCCGCGCCCGGCCTCCCTGCGGCCCCCGCCCGCCGCCCGCGGACAATGCGCCGCCGCCGCGGCCTCAAACATGGCGGCGGCTCGGACCCGGCGGCCGGCGGCCCGCGACGCGGCGGCGCGACCCTGCCCGGCCCCCGCCCACTCACCTTCGGGGCCGCGGGAGCCCGGCGGGCGGGCGGGCGCGGGGGCCGGCGCGGCCGAGGCGGCGCTAATGGCGCCCGCGGCTCCTCCGCCAACGGCCGCGCAGGCCCGGCGCCGCCGCTCTGGGCGCGGGCTCCTGTCGGCGGGCTCCTGTCGGCGGGCGGCGGGGCGGGGAAGCCGGGGCGGCCCGGCGGGGCCCGGCCGGCGGCGGGAAGCGGGGAGCGGGGCGCGGGCGCGGACTCGGGGCTGCTCGGACGCCCGGGCCGGCTCGCTCGTTCGCTCCCCAGCGAAGGAAACAATGCGGCGAGCGCTCCGCCCGGCGCGCTGCGTGCGAGACGTGCCCCGCCCGCCGCCGTGACGCGACGTCGGGGGAGGGGCGCCGGGGCGGGGCGGGGGCGGGGCCTGAGGGCGGCCGGACGCGGGGCTGAGGGGGTGAGGGGCGGGGCCTGGGGGCGGTGGACTCTGGGAACGAGAGGGCTGGGGGCGGGGGGCTGGGGGCCCGAGGGGTCAGGAGGCTGGGGGCCCGAGGGGGCGGGGAGCTGGAGGACCCGAGGGGGCGGGGAGCTCAGGGCCCGAGGGGGCGGGGCCCTGGGAGGGCCGAGGTGGCGTCAAGGGCGTCGGGCTGGGAAAGGAGCCAAGCGGACCAGAGGGGCGCTGGGCGAGGGGTGTCTTTGGGGACCCCAGCAGGGAGAAGACCTAAGAAGTGGGGTGGGGCTGAACCAGGAGCAGGAGGATATTCGATGGGGGGCCCTGGGACCGCACTGATGAGGAAGCGAGCCCCCAAGGGTGGAAGGAGAACCGGCAGTGACACCAGGTGGGGGAGGGGTGCTGGTAGGAATGGGAGAAGCAGCTGGCTCCCCATGGGGTGGGGCTGGGGGGGTAAGCCCCTCTCAGGCCTCAAAGCTGAGCATGTGGGAAAACGGGTTCCTGAACTTTGTTTAAACTCTAAAATCCAATGGTTTTGTGACAGTTTTCTTCCTGACATTAGGTCCCAAAATGTTTAGAGGGGGAGGAGAATCCTGAATGGTTCCTCGGTTTCCTTGGAGGATTGGTTAGTGCAGAACTGGCTGTGTGAGCACCCCAGACCCAGCCCAGGTGGCCCCCAGCCTGCAGCACCAGGGAGGCTGCTCAGGAAGAGAATGGACACCCCCACACACACCCAAGGCAGATGCTGGGTCCTTCTGAGCTGGCCACCCCATGTGGGCAGGCAGGGCAGGTCTACTGGTTAGGATCCTCCACCAAACGCCTGATTGGGAGTGGGCTGCACCTGCCCACTCACGTGGCTTAAGTGCAGGATGGAGCCCCACAGGCCTTTTGCTGACCAGCACCTGTGCCCACTGCACCCAGAGTTGAGAAGTGGAGGCTTGGTGGGTGGCTTAGAACTGCAGCCAACGTCACCCAGTGGTCATCCCTGAGCAAGGTCCAACCTCGCAGCTGGTGCCTCTCGACAGATCCTTGGGCCAACGTGAGGCAGGCCGAGCACATATGCACCAGACCCAGAAGCTGCAAATGTCTCCTCTGCTTTAAAGACTTCTACTTATCTGAATCCAAATGGCTGGGACAGACAGTAGTGGAGGGCAAGGGAGCAGGGCCTGCACCCTTCTCTCCTCCACCTTGGGCAAGCCAGATGCAAACCAACAAACTGGAGGATCTCACAACACAGAGCACAAGTAAGAGACAGTCTCATAAAAAAGATGGAAGACAACGAAACTTTTCTCCAGAGAACATGAGAGAAAGAAGGGGAGAATGACTTCTCAAAGGATGGAAGTTCACCCAAAGAGTTAAAGACCGATAGGCATGTCACAGTGACATTCTGGAATTGCAAAGATAAAGAGCCGAGCTCAGAAACCTTCAGAGAGGAAAGACCTTTAATCAGACTGAACCTGATTGTCAGTTCTTTTGAGAGGAGGGAGAAGCCTAGATAGATGGTTCCTTGCCAAAGGAGTGACTGACTAAATTCTAAGAGGATTGAGTCTAGAATTCCATACCCAGTGAAACTAGCATTCAAGTGAAACAGCAAAGTAAGGCTATTTCATAGCCTGTAAACATCCAAGTTTACCTCACACAAAGTCTTTAAAATATTACTGAAAGATATACCCTAGCAAAATGAAAAATGAATTCGAGAGTAAGACATGGATGCCAGCAAAGAAACCAGTTTGGACTGTTAAAAGAAAAATTATAACTTGAGAGAAAATCCCAGATGAACTGAACATGGCTATGACAGAAGAAGGAGACAGGAAGTAAAAGTGTACTAAAGTTCTTGTATTGTCATAGTATTTTAGAATCTACAGGAAAAGGTTTAAAATATCCATGTTTCCACTAGAAAAATAGAAGTAGGATTTACAAACTTCAAGAGAGCTAGGGGAAAACTAAAATGAAGAAAAATTGATGGTGCCAACAAAAAGCAGAAAAGAGGCCCTGGCCGGTTTGGCTCAGAGATTAGAGCGTCAGCGTGCGGACCAAAGAGTCTCAGGTTCGATTCCGGTCAAGGGCGTGTGCCTCGGTTGCAGTTCAGTCCCCGGCTCCGGCCGTCGGGGTCGTGCGGGAGGCAACCAGTCGATGTGTCTCTCTCACATCAATGTTTCTTTCTCTCTCTCCCCCACCTCCCACTGTATCTGAGGATAAATGGAAAAATACCCTCAGGTGAGGGTTAAAAAAAAAAAAGAAAGAAAGCAGAAAAGAGAAAAAGATAAATGCATAATAAATAAGAAACAAATATGAGAACACAAGAATAAATTCAAATGTTTGAGTAATCGGAGACATGACTGAATTAAAGTCATCTATTAAAAGACACTCTCAATTTGGAATATAAATATCGTTAAATACTGTTTACAAGAAATACACCTAAAAATGTCACAGAGATTGAAAATAAAAGAATGGGAAGCATGTACCATAAAATTTTTGCTCCTCAAAAGACCACAAAGAGAATGAAGAACAAAAGACTACAAGCTAGAAGATATTTACAACAAATGTACCTTGCAAATGATTAGAATATACAAAGAACCCTTTCAAATCCAGTAGAAAAAGACAAGCCAATAGAATGATGGGCAAAACCCATAATTGGGCTCCTTACAGAAAAGAACACGGAAAGGGCCAATAACTTCACTAGTAGTTTTAGAAATGCAAATTGAAACCACACCAAATGAGCACAAATGTTAAAGTCTGGCAATATCCAGTGATGGCAAGAATGTGGGTCAACTGAACCCTATTGGCCAGAATGTCAGGTAGTGCAATTATCTTGGTAAATAATATGACATTACCAAATGAAGTCGGATATGTGTATCATTTGTCGCTGCATAGCAAACCACCCCAAAACTTCGTAGCTGAAAACAACAATCATTCCCTTTGCTCCTGGGTCTGCTATGTCAGCAAGATTCAGTAGTCACAGCTGGTCTACTCCATGCTGTGCCAGCTGGGGCACCTCCACTGGGGGGCTGAAGGGGCCATGTCCAAGATGGTGCACTCATGTAGCTCCTAAGCTGGTTCAGGTTATGGGCTGTGGGCCCTGGGGACTTCCTTGTGGGATAGTGGTCAGGTTTCAACAGCAGGAATCCCAGGAGAACCAAGTGGGACCTGTATTACTTTTTATTTTTATTTTTGTTTATTTATTTTTTTGCATGGTGGCACACTGTGCTTCTAGATCTGTATCCCCTTTTTTTTTCTTTATTGATTTCCCCTTTTTTTTTCTTTATTGATTTTATAGAGAGAAGAAGGGAGAGGGAGAGAGAGCCAAACATCGATGAGAGAGAACATTGACTGGCTGCTCCTACATGCCCCCTACTGTGGATTTGGCCCACAACCTGGGCATGTGCCCTGACTGGGAATTGAACTGGCGACCTCTTGGTGTATGGGTCGATGCTCAACCACTGGTGATGGGTCGTCGCCACACCAGCCGGGCGACAATCTGTATCACTTTATTTATTATTATTTTTTTTAATCCTCACCCAAGGAGAGTTTTGTATTCATCTTCAGATAGAGTGGGAGGGAGAGAGGGAGGAAGAGAGAGAGAGAAACATCGATGTGAGAGAGACACATCGACTGGCTGCCACCCACTCAACCCCAACCGGGGCCAGGGACAAACTGCAACCGAGGTACGCACCCCCAGCGGGACCCGAACCTGGGACCCTCTGGTCCGCGGGCCAACACTCTAACTGCTAAGCCAAACTGGCCAGGGCGATCTGTATCACTTTTTTATGTTGTTACCTCAGAAATCACATAGCATCACTTCTGTACAAGTCTGTCCAGATTCAAGATATGGGGGGAACACCAACCTCTACTTGCTGGGGAGAAACGTGTCCATCACATTTTAAGAGAAGCATGAGGTATGGGAGAAGTTGCTGTGGCCACTTTGGGAAAATGCAAGCTGCCCAATGTGCATGCCCATTCCCAGCTGTAGGGTTAAACTGATGTATATGCCAAGGTAAATTCCATGCCTAGATGTAGGCCAGGGAAACCTGCACTTATTCATTGGAGGAAACATTCGTCAATGTACAAAGCAGCACTATTCTTATTAGCAAAAATACTGGAGGAAAAACCTTCGATGTCCATGGATAATAAAGTGAGGTGTGCCCACACAGTGGAGTAGCATACATGGCTAAAATGAATGAATTGCAACACTTAGAACCACCTGATGAATCTCAGTAACACTGAGTGGCAGAGACGGTTCGCAGAAGACTGTAATGTAAAGTGTGAGTCCATTTACACTCAGCAGAGAGCTAGGAAAGAGATGTGTAAGTATGTATGCACACACACACACCTACCTTCTTCAACATCTATTAACAAACCTTGAGTTCATAATAACAGCTCCAATCCAACCCAGCAGAGTTCATTCTGTCCTTTCCCCTTCCTATAGAACTCTCAGCAGTGAGAAGCCTTTATGAGTTCACCTAGTGGCTCAGTCCTCACTATGTGTCGGGGCCAGAAACTTGTCCCCAGATACATCAACCCCCACACCATTAGATGCACCTGCCAAAAGCTCAGTTCTGGGGACATCACACCCCCACCCCCAGCCCCATACCATTAAATCTACTGCTGAAAGCTTGGGCCCAACAAAGGCAAGAAGGGCACTGGTGTTATTTTTTTAATGTTCTATTTTCTGGCAGAAGTAACAAAATCCCTTTTCTTTTTGATCTATCTCTAACCTTTAATTTAGTAGACTGCACTTTCACAAAACAAGTGAAACACTCTTTAAGTGGTATTTTCTCCAAAATTCAAGAAACAGTTTTTACTGACTCTTCACTTTTAATATAAATCTAGTGATTTGTATACTTTCAATAAAAACCAGCCCTCCCTTTTACCAGGATATGATTAGACAAATCCACTGTGCCACCAAGGCCATATGTTGCTGTCGCAGTTGAGAATACATCTCACGTGATTCCGTCTCAGCTTCGGAACGAGGGTTGTGGCATCTGTGCTGACCCAGTGTCCACACAGCCCTCAGACCCACACTGGTCAGCTCTCAGCCATACAAGTAGCAGGGAAGACAGGAACTGTGGCAGATGCCATGGTCCTCAAGGAGACAGAAACAGACCTGTGTTGACAGGCACTGCTGGCTAACCTCAGGGAGACTGGTTTGGTTGTATTTTGTAACCTAGGAAGAGAAAAGCAAATGAGAGACATTAAAATCTCAGGAATAATAGAGGCCCAGTCCTACATTCCTCATGATGACATCTCCAGACAGAAGTTGAATTTCTGGCCTCTGTGTTGGGTAACGCCATATGGCTGAGACATGCTGGCCCAACCAGGAGGCTCCTGCGTGTTAATTACCACTTCTTACAACACCTGTGTGCATGAATCAGGTCCAAACACAATAAGACTAGCGTTCTGTGCTCAAGAATAACCTTTGGAGATTATCATCATGAAGGTTGGGGTGGGGGAGGGAGCTGGTAAAAATTTTCCCAAACACGAAAAGGCAGAAGGGTGGCAGTGGGTCCTTCGGCTGGGTGGGAGGCTGAGTGTTGCCTAGCAGACCTGCCAAGGACATTTTCTGATTCTCTGGGGTGTGGCATTTAACTTGTTACTTACTACTGATTGTGGTTGGTTGTTTTTTACAACTCGAGGAGGGCAGACTTGTAGAAAACGATGACTTGGTAGAATGATTCCTGTCTGAAAGCAATGCAAATGAATTTTGCCCAGTAGTAAATGATAGAAATTATTTCTGTCTGTAGAAAAGATTCTAGTTAGAAGAGTTAGCAGTTTTACGGCCCTGTAGAACGTTGGCCTCTTTTTGATCTAAATTAGTAAGTTTACTCAAGCAAGCTTTTTTCATCCACTACAAATACTTCCCCCTCTCTCCCGTGGTTAGAAGCAGCTTCACCATCATGTTGGTTTCCTTATGAATGATTTAAATAAATCTTTGACACATCCTTACTTTGAAGCTGTAGAGTCCTATTTTTAACGTTTTGAAAATTATGCGTTGACAGCTCCTATATCTAGCTGCCTCCCCAGCATCTCCTCTGGGATGTCTAGTAGGCGTCTCAAACTTAACATGCCAGATACTGAGTTTGGTCTTCATCTCCAAACTTCTCCTTCCTTGTCTTGCCCATCTGTTATGGGTTGAATTGTGCCCACCCCAACCCACCCCCCGCAACACATATGTGGACATCCTAACCCCCAGAACCTGTAATGTGACCTCGTTTGGAAACAGCATCTTTAAAGATGATCAGATTAAGAGGAAGTCATTAGGGTAGACCCTAATCCAGTGCCTGCTGTCCTTATGAGGAGAGGGGCTTTGGACACAGACACAGAGGAGGACATGTGGCAACAGAGGCAGTGACTGGGAGGATGCAGCTATGAGCCAAGGACCACCAGCCACCAGGAGCTGGGAGAGGCAGGAACACCCTCCCATACAGGTTTCTGAGGGAATGCAGCCCTGCAGATACCTGGATGTCGGACTTCCAGCCTCCAGGACCATGACACAAAAACATTTTCTGTTTGCTTTTTTCATACCACCCAGTTGTGGTTCTCAGTAAATGGTGACTCCACGCTTCCGGAATGAAAGGCAATGCCTTACTGCTCACACGTGATCCATCAGCAAACACTGGGGGCTCCTGCTTCACCACATGCCCAGAAGCAGCCCCATGTCGCCACCTCCTCTGTTACCACCTCAGGGGTGGTCACGACCTCTCTCACGGTCATCTCAGCATTCCGACCAGTCCCTGTGCTTCACCAGGCACCTCTGTATTTTTTCCTACACACAGCAGCCCAAGTGATACTGCCACTCCTGTGCTTGGAACCTTCCAGTGGCTCCCTGCCTCTCTCAGAATAAAAGCCAAAGTCCTCCACTCGGCAACCAAAATAAACAACCAGCTTTAAAAAAAAAAAAAAGGGTCAAGGACTTGAGTAGACACTTCTCCAAAGAAGATATAAAGGACCAATGAGCCCGGCCAGTGTGGCTCAGTGGATTGAGCGTTGTCCCATGGACTGAGAGGTCCTGGTTCGATTCCGGGTCAGGGCACATGCCCAGGTTGTGGGCTCAACCCCTACTAGGGGGCGTGCAAGAGGCAGTCGATTGATGTTTCTCTCTCACATTAATGTTTCTATCTCTCTCCCTTCCTCTTTCTTTAAAAAATCAATAAAAAAAAACATATTTAAAAGGACCAATGAACACATGAAAAGATGCTCAGCAAAATTAGCCATCAGAGAAATGCAAGTCAAAACTACAACGAGATACCACCTCACACCCACTAGGACAGATACAATCAAAAAGTCAGATGAGCCCTGGCCAGTGTGGCTCAGCGGTTAGAGTGTCGGTCCTTGGACCAAAGGGTCACGGCTTCAATTCCTGGTCAAGTGCATTAACTCCGTTGCAGTTCGTCCCCAGCTCTGGTCAGGGTCATGCGGGAGGTAGCCAGTCGATGTGTCTCTGTCACATTGATGTCTCTCTCTTTCTCTCTCTCTCTCCCCTTCCCTTCCTCCCACTCTATCTGAAGATAAATGGAAAAGCATCCTCGGGTGAGAATTAAAAAAAGAAAAGAAAACGGGTAGTTCCTCACAACGCTAAACAGGGTTACCATATGACCCAGCAATTCCACTCCTAAGCCTGTACCCAAGAGAAATGAAAAAAACCTCTCCACACAGAAACTTATGTGTAAAGTTGCACAGTAGCCAAAAAGGGAAAACAAACCAAATGTCCATCAACTGATGAATGGACAGGTAAAATGTGGTCTATCCATAAATGGAAAATTATTTTGGCAATAAAAAAAATGAAGTACCGCCCAGCCAGTGTGGCTCAGTGGTTGAGTGTCCACCCATGCACTAAGAGGTCACTGGTCTGATCCCCGGTCAGGACACATGCCCAGGTTGTGGGCCAAATCCCCAGTGGAGGCATGCGTGAGGTGGCCAGTCAATGTTCTCTCTCGTCAATGTTTCTATCTCTCTCTCCCTCTCCCTTCCTCTCTCTCTAAAATCAATAAAGAAAAACAAATTAAAAAAAAAAAGAAGTACTGAAATGTGCTACAACGTGGATGAATCTTGAAAACATTATGCTAAGTGAAAGAACCGATCCAAAAGGCCACATATTGTATGTTTCATTGATCTAGCCCAGCTGGTGTGGCTCAGTGGTTGAGCATCGACCCTGCACCAAGAGGTCGCTGGTTCAATTCCTGGTCAGGACACATGCCCAGGTTGTGGGCCCGATCCCCAGTGGGGGCATGCAGGAGGCGGCCAATCGATGTTCTCTCTCATCGATGTTTCTATCTCTCTCTCCGTCTCCTTTCCTCTCTCTAAAATATCAATAAAGAAAAAAAAATTGAGCCCTGGCCGGTTTGGCTTAGCGGTTAGAGTGTCAGCCTGCGGTCCAGAGAGACCCGGGTTCGGTTTCTGCTGGGGGCATGTACCTCAGTTGCAGTTTGTCCCCGGCCCTGGTTGGGTTGTGCGGGTGGCAGCCACTCAATGTGTCCCTTTCACGTCGATGTTTCTCTCTCTCTCTTCCTCTCCCTCCCACTCTATCTGAACAAAAAATGGAAAAATGTCCTCGGGTGAGGATAAAAAAAAAAAAAAAGAAAGAAAAAAAATTGATATGAAATGTCCATAATAGGCAAATCTATAGAGGCAGAAACAGATAGGGTTGCCAGGGCCTCAGGTGAGGGGCAATGGGGAGTGACTGCTGACTGGCACAGGGTTTCTTTGGGGAAGGTGCAAATGTTCTCACACTGACTGGCAAGGGTTTCACACCCTGTGCATACACTAAAAACCATTCAGTTGTACATTTTAAATGGGTGAATTACATGGTATGTAAATTATATCTCAATCAAGCTTTTTTTCCAAATTCTTTTCTTTATTGATTTGTAGAGAGAGGGGAATGGAGAGGGAGAGAGAGATAGAAACAGCGATGAGAGAGAACATCCACTGGCCACCTCCTGCACGCCCCCCACTGGGGATCGGGCCCACAACCTGGGCATGTGCCCTGACCAGGAATCGAACCGGCGACCTCTTGGTGCATGGGTCAACGCTCAACCACTGAGCCACACTAGCTGGACTCAATCAAGCTATTTTTAAAATACATTGAATAATTACTAAATGAAAATTTAAAATAATATCAGAGACTTCTAGTTCAGGAGTAGATGCTGTGACCTCTCCCTGCTCTTCTAACTAAATACAATTTTATTTTATTTATTGATCTCAGAGAGAGAGGAAGGGAGAGGGAGAGAGAGATAGAAACATCAGCGAGAGAGAACATTGATTGGCCGCCTCCTGCATGCCCCCTACTGGGGATTTGGCCCACAACCTGGGCATGTGCCCTGACCAGGAATGAAAATGGCGACCTCTTGGTGCATGGGTCGACACTCAACCAGTGAGCCACACCAGCTGGGCACTAAATACAATTTTAAAAACTGGGGGAAATGCAGCAGACAAGTACAGGCCTCTGAATGGTGGGGAAAGGAAGTAGGCTGGGACCTAGGACTACACAGCAGCTTGAGGCTCCTGCTCCCCACCCAGCAGTAGAAGGCAGCCAGGCCCAGTGTTTCCCTACCGGCCCTCACACTAGCAGCTGTAGGGAGCCCAACTATCCTCCACAGGGAAACTGGCAGAGACTGAGCAGGAACCCTGCTGGCACCAAACCTCAGGAAGCATTCTCCATCCCATGGGTCCATCCTTTCCCAGTAGCCACCAACCAGCTCTGGGCAGCCTGGACTATCACCTCTGTCCCTATAGACAGCACCAGCAGAACTAAGTGGAAGCTCCCGTGGAACCAGATGAACAAAACAGACCAGAATAGAAATGCAAAGGCCCCGAAAACTAAATTATCATTGCAGCCACAAACCACAAACATAGGCCAAGACGTGCTACACCGAACCAGGATGACTGCCTGCTGAAATGGACGGTTTAAGTGGGATTCAGATCTCCTAACACACTATTCCAACTGTTTAGATTACAGTTTTTAAAATTACTGTCATGCCGCCTAGCTGGTGTGGATCAGTTGATTGAGCATCGTCCCATGCGCCAAAACGTCGCCAGTTCGATTCCCAGTCAGGGCACATGCCCAGGTTGCAGGCCAAATCCCCAGTGGGGGGCATGCAGGAGGCGGCCAGTCAATATTCTGTCTCATCAATGTTTCTCTCTTTCCCTCTCCCTTCCTCTCTCTCTAAAATCAATAAAGAAAAAAAATTGTTTTTAATCAATAAAAACATATTTTAAAAAATTAATTAAATTACTGTCATAACAAGAACCAGGAAATTCATAACCTGAATGAGAAACAATCAATAGGTACCAAACTGAGGTGAAGCAGATGTTGGAATTATCTGACAGGCACTGTAAGCAGCCATCACAAAAATGCTTCAACAAGCAATTACATATTATCTTGAAACAAATTTTAAAACAGAAATCTTAGCAAAGAAACAAGTTATTTAAAATACGGAAATTATAAAAGTGAAAAATACAATACACTATAATTTCAAAATTCTCACTCAATTGCCTCCATAGCACACTTGCTATGACAGCAGAAAGAGTCCACGAACTAGAAAATAAAACAATAGTATTGACCCGATCAGAAAATAGACTGAAAAAAATAAAAGCTTCAGGGAACTGGGACTATAAAAAAAGAAAATTAACATTTGTATCATTGGATCCCAGTAGGAGAGAAGAAAGGTATGAGGCTGAAAAAAATATTTGAAGAACTAATGGCTGAATCTCTAAATTTGGCAAAAGACATAAACCTATACATTTAAGAGACTGAGCAAATCCCAAACAAGATAAAACCCCCAGCTGGTGTGGCTCAGTGGTTGAGTGGTGACCCATGCTCCAAGAGATTGCTGGTTCAATTCCTGGTCAGGGCACATGCCCAGGTTGTGGGCCAGATCCCCAATGGGGGGCATGCAGAAGGTCGCCAATGTTCTCTCTCATCGATGGGTTTCTCTCTCTCTCTCCCTCTCCTTTCCTCTCTCTCTAAAATCAATAGAGAAAAAAAAAAGATAAACCCAAAGAAATCTATGACATACACATGATAATTAAACTTCTGAAAACTAATGACAAAGAAAAAAAATCTTGAAAATGGACAGAGAGAAGCAATGTATTGCCTATAGGGGAAGAACAATTGGAATAACCGTGGATTTTTCATCAGAAACCATGGAGGCCAGAAGGAAGTGCCACATTTTTCAAGTGCTAAAAGGAAAGACCTGTCAACCATGAATTTTGTATCAAGTGAAAATATGCTTCAGGAATGAGGGGGGAAATAAAAACATCCACAGACACAGAAAACTAAAATAATTTGTTGCTAGTAGAACTACCCATAAAGAATAGCTAAAGGAAGTTCTCCAAACAGAAAAGAAATTATAATAGAAGGCTCAGAGCTTCAGAAAGGAAAGAAAAAGGCTGGAATGGGTTAAACAGGGGTAAATATAATAGATTATCCTTTTTATCACAAGTTTATTAAGTCATATTGGATTGTTGAAGCAAAACTTGTAACTATCTGATATGGAACTAAAGGTATAAATAGAAAATACCTTAGATATTCATATTTTAAAAAATGGAAGTAAGATTTTTACACTGTGCTCAAAGTGCTAAAATGATATCCACAGACTTGATAACTTATGTATGTATACTACAATACCCAAAGGGCCACTGAGAAGACTATTCTAAATGTTACACTCAAAAGCAGTATGAAAATATAAAAATGGAATTCTAAACCATGTTCAAGTATCCCACAGATGGGCAAAATATAGATAGGAATGAGAAAGAGAAGGAATAAACAGGAAACAAATAATAAAATGGCAGACATAAGCCCTAATATATAAAAAAATTAATGTAAATAGTCTAAATACACTGATTAAAACACACAGATTGTCAGAGTGAATTCAAACACACACACACACACACACACACAGCCTGGCGGGTGTGGCTCAGTGGTTGAGCGTCGACCCATGCACCAAGAGGTCACCTGTTCAATTCCTGGTCAGGGCACATGCCCAGGTTGTGGGTCCGATCTCCAGTGGGGGGCATGCAGGAGGCCGCCAATCGATGTTTTCTCTCATCGATGTTTCTCTCTCTCTCCCCCTCTACCTTCCTCTCTCTCTAAAATCAATAAAGAAAAGAAAAAAATCCAAGATGTCAAAATTTCTGGGATACAACTAAAGCAGGGCTAAGAGGAAAATGTAATCTATAGCACTAAATACAAGTCTGAGAAAAGAGGAAAAGTCCCAAATCAATAATCTAAGCTCCCACATTAAGAACCTAGGGAGAAAAAAAGAGCAAAATAAGCCCAAAGCAAGCAGAAGAAAGCAAATAATATAAATAAGGGCAAAAATCAATGAAATTGGAAACAGAAAAACAAGAGAAAATCAATGAAATAAAAAGCTGATTCTTGGGAAAGATCAATAAAATTGACAAACCTCGGGCAAGACTGATAAGAAAAAAGAGAGAAGACAAATTACCAATTTAAGAATGAAACAGGAGCCCTGGCCGGTTTGGCTCAGCGGTTGGAGCGTCGGCCTGCGGACCAGAGAGTCCCGGGTTTGGTTCCCGCTAGGGGCACGTACCAAAAAAAAAAAAGAAAAAAAGAAACAGGAGTCCAGCCGGTGTGGCTCAGTGGTTGAGCGTCGACCCATGCACCAAAAGGTCACCAGTTCGATTCCTGGTCAGGACACATGCCCAGATTGTGGGCTTCATCCCCAGTGGGGGGCATGCAGGAGGCAGCCAATTGATGTCCTCTCTCATCAATGTTTCTATCTCTCTCTCCCTCTCCCTTCCTCTCTCTCTGAAACCAATACAGGGAAAAAAATTTTTAAAAAAAGAATGAAACAGGAGGTATAGCTCTAGTCCCTGCAGACATCAAAAAGGTAATGAGAGGCATGTGGTAGTTAATTTTACATGTCAACTTGACTGGGTTGTAGTGCCTAGATATTTGATCAAACATTCTGGATGTGTGTCTGTGAGGGTGTTTTTTAGATGCAATTTACAATGAAATCAGTGGACTATGAGTAAAGCAGATTGCCCTCCATAATGCGGGTGGGCGTTGTCCAATCAGTCGGATGCAACAAGTTTTGACCTCATTAGCCACTAGGCCCTAGTGACTAGGGAAATGCACACTAAAAGCACGATGAGCGATCATACTTGTTATGATGATGAAAATAAAAAGTTGTGACCACAACAAGTGCTGGTGAAAATGTGGAGAAACTTGATCACTCACACATTGCTAGTGCAGATGTGATATGGTGCTGTTGCTCTGAAAACCAGCTTGGATGTTTCTTCAAAAAGTAAACATGCAAGTACTATATGGCCCAGCAGTTGTGCTCTGGGTACTTATCCCAGAGAAATGAAAACTTCTGTTCACACCCCAGCCTATACACAAATGTTCATAGCACCTTTATTAGTCATAGACCAAAGCTGTAATCAACCCAGATGTTCTTCAATAGGTGAGTGGTTAAACAAACTGGTCCACCCACACCACTGAATACTACTCAGAATACAAAGGAACACCACTGATGCGTGCAATGACTTGGAAGGATCTCCTGGGAATTACACTGGGCAAAACAGCGACTCAAGTTTACTTACTATGTGATTCCACTTACAGAGCACTAAAATGACAACATTTTAGGGGTGGAGGACAGATTTGTGGTTGCCAGGGATGAGTGACCAGTGGGGGACATTCAGGAGGTGGGTGTGGTTAAAAAAAGGGCAACCAGAGCCATCATCATTGGGGCGCTGCAGTTCATGCAGGAACCAACTTGGGCAATAAAATTGTACGGAATTTATTACACACATGAATACAACAAGTAAAACCAGGAAATTGGAACAAGATGGGTGGATTGTATCAGCATCAATATCCTGGTTGTGATCTTCTGTTTCATAAAAACCTTACCTCTGGGGAAACTAGACAACACGCACAAGGGCGCCTTCTGTGTTATTTCTTAGAATTGCATGTGATTCTACAATTACCTCCATAAAAGTTTCAATTAAAACAAATTCCATTGCTAAGAACTATTTCTGAAGAAATCACCAGAAGGGTCTGCATAGGCATAAGAGCAGTCATGCTTCTTTGAGAACTGTCTATGATAGAGGGCTGGATACAGCTGGAGCCCTTTCCCAGAGCTGTGCGCTCACCTGTGCTGTACGGTGCCTGGCAGCCAAGAAAACCATGCTGTGCATCATGATTGGGCTGGACATAGGTAGGTAGGTATTGTAAGTGAAAACAGCAGATTAGAAAAGGGTACACATAGTAAAATCTTTTTAAAAAATCTACTGGCTTGTATATAAAACCTGGGAAAGATATTATGAAAACATCTAATTGTCTTCAAAGTGACTCTTCACCTTCACCCGGTAGCAAACTTTCCGGAGGTGGTTAAGTGCAACCCCACCCACGAGGCCTTGGCCCCTGGGAGGCTAGCCCTGGCGTCTGCCTGCCTGCCCCACCTCCCCTCCCACCATGGCCTCCTGCAGCATGGGGGCCTGTTAGCATCAGCATCCGTGGGGGTTTCTGTGGACCAGGCAATGTTGGGGGAAATGGGTGACAGGTCGTTTGAATTTCACATAATTTTCACAGCTCATGAAACATTACTCTTATTTTGACTTTTCCCAATGCACTTAAAAATGAGAAAACAGTCTTTACTGGAGGGCCACGAAAAACAGGTGGCGGGTGGCGTTAGGACTGCACTATAGTTTGCTGCCTTGAGCTATATAACAAATGCCCAGCACTGCCCTATGCTAGGCAGCAATCCGGGAGCCGGGAGCCCTTCCTCCCTTCCACTCTCTCTAAAAATAAATAAATAAAAATCAATGGAAAAAATATTCTTGGGTGAGGATTAACAACAAAAACCTCTGCCATTGAATTATGGTAATAAATGAGTAAATTATCGACAGTGTGAGGTCCTCAGTTCCTGCGCCTGGCTGTCATGGAAGCCAGGAGCCTGAGGCTGGAGCAGAATGAGTGGGCTAAGGGGGCGCTGCCAAAGAGGAGGGGGTATGGAGGCTGTGAGGCTGGGGAGGAGAGCCACCGAGGGCTCTGTGCAGAAGGGGCCTGTGAACTCACCTTCCAAAACTAGGCCAATAACTGTGGAGTCAATGACTTCCTAATCATTCCATCCATACTTGTAACACGACCACACTTATCTCATTGTCATCCAAAACAGGGCGGCAAAAATCGTGACCCTGGGGCAAATTCAGTCTATGGAACAGATTTGGCCTGCACACAAATTTGCATTAGGAAATTGTCCATTACACATTCGATTTCTTAGATAAACTGAAAGGGGGCTTGAGATCCTTGGGGTCAGCACCTGCTGCCGCTGGGCCGCTCCACGGGAGGGGCCGCTCAGAAGGCACAGCCGCCACCCCAAGGCCTCCCTGCTGCTGGCCACCGCAGTGTGGGGTCCTCCTCCGGCCCCACAGGGGTTGTCTTAATCCCAGGTCCACAGTGAACGAGGCCGCGCATGGAAGCGCCTTATCGCCTTAGGTTTCAGGGCTTAAGGGCGCCCAGCACGTGGCTGCAACAGCCTCCGGAGCCCCTGTGCCAGAGCCGGGCACTGGGCGCCGCTTCCGGTCGGCCGGCCTCGGGGCGCTGCGGCACGCGGGCGAGGGCATCCGGCAGGGCGCCTGCAGGTGGGCTTCCGGTCCCGAAGGCTCGGCGCCCCACGGCCCCGCGGGCTTGGTGCCGCGCCCACAGGCGGGAGCACGCACACGGGCCGCTGCCGGCGCACCTGCACGCACCTGCCGGTGCAGCCTAGCGCCCAGCCGCGCCGCCAGGGGCTCGCACCCTCGGCTGGGGACTCAGGCCGGGAGATGGCTGGGTGAGGCCGTCCGGCCTGGCAGGGGCGGGGCCGGTCCGCAGGTCTGCGCCGGGGCGGTCTGTCCCGACAAGAGCAGGGCGGGGTCGGCGCGCGGGGTCTGCGCCTGCGTCGTCGGCCCGGGGCCCTCCTGTCAGCGGCACTAGGAGCCTGTCGCAGGGCAGGTCGCCCGGGCGAGGCAGGCCCGTGGGCACTGCGCCTGCGCATTCCGGCCCCGCCCCCGGCCCCGCCCCGCGCCGCGCGGGGCCCTGGGAGGGGTGCAGCGTCCGGCGGCGTCGCTGGCAGGCGGGTGGCGGCGGCGGCGGCGGCGGGAGGGCCGCGGGGGCAGACAAAGCCGCGGCTAATGAATGGGAGCGCGTCCGCCTGCGCGTCCGAGGTGTGCAGCCGGGCGGGAGCCCCGCCGCCGAGCCCGGCGCCCGCGGTGAGTGCGCGGACCGAGCCCGCTCTGCCTCAGCCCGAGCTCGCGCCTGGGCACGGCCGTCGTGGTGCGTCGTCGGGGCCGGGCCGGGGCCGGGGTCGGGGACCGGTCGGGGGTCGGGGGTCGAGGGTTGAGGGTTGAGGGCCGGGCCGGGGTCGAGGGTAGGGGTTCAGGCTGGGGTCGGAGGTCGGGGGCCGGGCCGGGGTCGAGCCAGGCCGGGATCGGGGGCCGGGCCGGGGTCGGGCCAGGCTGGGGTCGGGCCAGGCCGGGGTCGGGGGTCGGGGGTCGGGGTCCAGGCCGGGGTCGGGGTCCAGGCCGGGGTCGGGGGCCGGGGGTCTGGACCGGGCCAGGGCGCCGCGATCCTGTCCTCGCCGGGCAGGGCCGGGGCTGGGCCGGCGGACGCGGCCTCCCGTGGCCTGGACCCCGCCCGGCCGCCGACTGGGCCGCGATGCCTGCGGCGCCCCTGCCCGGCCCGGCCCCGACCCGGCGGAGACCCGGTGGACGGACGGAAGGACGGTCGCCCCCGGGGCGCGCTTTCCGGGCAACGGGGTTTCATCGACCAAACACCGCAAGTGGTGAAAGTTGGTGCGGGGACCGACGGCGCGAAGAGGCGCCTTCGCAGAAGTGCTCCCGTGGGTGCCGCCGTGAAGGGAGCGCGCGTGGGTCTGCGCGCGACGCGAGCGTGGTTTCTGGTGCGGTCCTGCCGCGGGGGCGGAACTCGCCGGGAAGGGCTCGGGTGGGGTCGCGGCCAGGCGGCGGGGCGGCCACTGCCGCGGAGACAGGTGCCCAGGGCGAGCGTTTCTCCAGGCGCTTTGCCCGCGGCCGCCGGGCCAGGTGCCGCCCAGTCGTGTTTGGGGCTTTTCTCTAGATCCGCTTCACTGTCGCTGGGGTTTCCTGGACGAGCAGCCGGGGGCTTGGCTCGAGCACGTCTTAGGGAGTGGAGGGGGCGAGTGGGTCGCCAGTCCGCGCTTTGGATGCTTCCCAGTTACCGGCTGTCTTCTGGGTCCGCCACTCCAGTTGCATTAGCAAACGTGCGAGTCAGCCCTGGCCGGCTTGGCCCTGGGACGAAGGCTCTCGGGTTCGATTCCGGTCGAGGGCACGTACCTGGGTTGCAGGTTCGATCCCGGCCCTGGTTGGGGTCGAGCGGGAGGCAACCCATCCATGTGTCTCTCTCACATAGATGTTTCCCCCTCCCTCCCTCCCTTCCACTCTATATAAATGTCAGTGGGAAAATATCCTCCGGTGAGGATTAACAACAACAAAATAATAATAATCATACTAAGATAGAATAAAGCTACTGGAAAATTTAAAGAAATATATCAATCAAATCGCTAAGCATAATTTCAAATGTTTTCCAGTTGCTTGTTTTACTAGGCCCAAGTCAACTTCGAGTCATCTGTGTATCCTCTTTCCTCCTTTTTCTGCGACCCAGCCACCTCCACTGCTTAAGACAACCGCCAGCCTTCCAGGCCTCCCCTATGCCACCTTCGTGTTTTGGGTGGCACTCAGTAGACACATGCATCTCTGCAAGCAAGAGCCCTCAGGAGAAACTTCTCTTTAATGCATTCTCGTGTTTGTAAAAAAGGGAAGTTAATTTGTTTTGAAGTTAACTGTGACCAGATCAAGTGCATGGTTTTTAAAATCCACTTTAGACTTAATGAGGCTAGTTTGCTAAGTAAAACAAGGGCATCCTTGTTTCTTTATATAGAAATATTAATTTTTGATATTTCCTATATAACATAGTGATAAAATTAGGAGACTAGGAAGGATTTAGTAGGAGGTTTTTTGTGTTTTTTTTTTTTAAGTACTGTGAATAAGCCAGATATCAATTATGGATTAATTTCAGTTACTAAGCAAAGTTATCTTGGGAGAGGAAACTGCTTAGGAGGAGTTTGACTGCATGCTGAGGGTTTCCATTGGGATGTCCGTGAGTAATGTGCCAACGGTAATCCTTAGATTATATCTGCTTGTCATGATTTACATTTTCTCAGGAAAAGCTTTAAGACAAGTTAGAGATATTCTGTGAGTGTTCAGAAAGTTTCAGAGGATACAGTTCATCTCCTACATTGGATGAAAGATTTTTAGTCCACTTGACAGGTGATTGATAGCCCCCCCCACACACACACACACACACTCTTGTTCTGTTTAATTCCTGATGTTGTTGGATGTGAACACCCTGCTCTGTTCTTTAATGCACTTTAGGAGGTTCAGGAGAAACACAAGCTGTGCAAAGAATATTCTTAACACCTTGGAGAAAGATTTTTTTTTTTTTTTTTTTTTAATCCTCACCTGAGGACATTTTTCCATTTTTTGTCCAGATAGAGTGGGAGGGAGGGAGAGGAAGAGAGAGAGAGAGAGAGAAACATCGATGTGAAAGGGACACATTGAGTGGCTGCCACCCGCACGACCAACCAGGGCTGGGGACAAACTGCAACCGAAGTACATGCCCTTAGCGGGAACCGAACCCGGGTCTCTTTGGACCGCAGGCCGACGCTCTAACCGCTGAGCCAAACTGGCCAGGGCTTGGAGAAAGATTTTTAAGTAAATTATTAGGGTTGTTGACTGAACTCTGTGTGCAAAGCAGCTGCTATGTAGTATTTACTTAGTGAAGGAAGTATGTTGGCCCTCTCTGTATGGGGGTTCCACCCCTGCAGGCAGGTGGAAAGAAAATACTAGGAAAGAAGTTCTATTCTTGCTGATGTAAACTTCGTACTTCAGCCTGTGATGCTGTCTCTTGTGCCTGTACTGAATGTGTACAGACTTTTTTCCTCATCATCATTCCCTAAACAATGCAGTGTAACTACTGTTTACATTATATTAGGAATAATAAGGAATCTAGAGATGATTTAAAGTTTACAGGGGGGATGTGCAAATATGGTCCAGGGCTTTGAACCATGAGGGTCCACTTATACCTAGATATGTTTTTTTCATTAAATACTGTAAATGTACTTTCTTTTCCTTATGATTTTTTTAACATTTTCTTTTCTCTATTGTAAGAATGCAGCATGTAAAAACATGGGTAAAGTATGTGTTAGTGGGCTGTTTATATTACTAGTAAGGCTTCTGGTGAACAGTGGGCTGCTAATGGTTAATTTGCAAGGAGTCAAAAGTTATACATGAGCCCTGGCCGGTTTGGCTCAGCGGTTAGAGCGTCGGCTTGCGGTCTGGAGAGACCCGGGTTCGGTTTCCGCTAGGGGCGCGTGCCTCGGTTGCGGTTTGTCCCCGGCCACTCGATGTGTCCCTTTCACATCGATGTTTCTCTCCCTCTCTCTCTTCCTCTCTCTCCCTCCCACTCTATCTGAACAAAAAATGGAAAAATGTCCTCAGGTGAGAATTAAAAAAAAAAAAGTTATACATGATTTTTTACTGTGTGGGGTGTGGGGGTCAACTGTACTACTTACGCCCTTTATGTAAGGGACATGAGCATGCGCGGATTTTAGTATCCAAGGCAGGTCCTGGACCCCAGCCCCCATGGACACTGAGAGATGACTGTGTGTGTATCTGTGTTTCAGATCCCTGTCCTGAGTAGCTTTTGGAGAGTGACCGACCAGACGGGGAAATGGAGCTGCTGGCCCAGGAAGAGCAGTGAGCATGGTCTGTGGCCCTTCTCTTTACTTTGTGCTTGCTGTTTTTTCTTGGCGGGCTTCAGCCCTTTCAGTCTGATTTCCTTCTCCTTCCATGTGACGGGTGCCTTGGGAGGGGACCAGAGCAGATGAGTGACCATGGGCCCCTCGGCAGCACAGACCGAGGAGCCTCCCATGTTGGGTGGAGGGCCGTCCACTCTCCCTCACCTGCATTTGGTTTCGTTCTGAGCCTCTGCACAAAACGTGTTGTTTCAGTCAGCAACGGTCAATCTTCTAATTGGGCTTGGATTTTAAGGCACTACTTAAATCTCAGGACTTGAGGACGTGAGCTGTTGGAATCCATTCTTCCTGTTTAAGTTTTATGTTTTACTGAATCTCGCTGCATGAAGGCACAGAGAGCCTCCAGTGCTTACAACCCAAAGCCTCGGGCTGGCTCCCTCCGGAGTTCGGGCCCCCATACTTCCCCTCTGCCTCGCTGTCTTTCTCCCTGCTCCACTTCTCATTGCCTAGGTTTGCCTTCATTCTGGAATAGCTCAGATCACTTCCTTGCTAATTTGATAGGTGCTTTTTCAAATTCTGGAAGGTATTGCTGGGAATAAAATAAAATCTTTTCTTCTGATGCCCCCTATTTCTGAGGCAGAGGGGACCCAGAGAGACAGAGGTGCTTGACTCTATGTGAGGTTTTCTTGTTTCTGAACTCTGCACCTGGCCCTGTTCCTCCTGCTGAGGGCTACAGTGGATTTTAACAGAAGGTCCTGCCCCAGGAGAATTTAGCAGTGATGGTGTATAGATGGAAACCAGAAAAAAAGGCCCAATGAGTGCCCCGAGGACAATACAGGCGGGTGAGGCAGAGGTTGTGGGCAGTCTTGGTGTGAGAGTGTGCCCTGGGAGACCTCTTTGAGAGGAAGAGGATATTCTAGTCCCTCCCTGAAGGGTCTGGGAGCGACACGGTGGAGGACCCTATGAAAGGCATCAGTGTGGTAGAGAGTCTGATGCCTCTGCCTGAGCCTGTGTCCTGTCATTAAAGCCCCTGCCTGCTCCTCCTGCTCCTTGGGTGCCTGCTCTGCTTGGTTTCTGATCTCCTTCAGGGAGGGCCCCTTCCCAGCGAAGTCTACCACAGGCAAGGCTGCTACCGGCCCGGGCTGGCCTGAGCTGGGGCGTCCCCCTAGCCTACCAGCTGCCCTCTGTGTGGTGGCTCCTGGATTTGGCCATGTGCCCCTGCATTTGCTCTGTCCTCTTCACTACCTCTTCAAGTATGAACTGAGTTTCCTCCAAGGCCGCTGCTCCCCGGGCCTCACCTACGGTCAGCTCACCTGCTTGAGGCCGAGGGAGCAGCATCAGGAGCCGTGCTGTGTGGAGAGCTCCTTGTCCTCCATCACAGAGGCCGTGCTCTACATCCTATAAGTGAAAGGACACTTCCAGCAATGTCACTGGTGCATTGCCCTGCACCCCAGAGGAAGAGGTGGGGTAAGGGAGACCCATAAAAGTAGTAAGCAGAACAACCCAAGTCACTCTGGCCTGTGACCCAGACACATCGGGCGCAGAGCAGGCACCAGTGACCTTAACGTGGTCTGTTTGCTGGCTCGAGAATGTGCTGCTTTCTGGGAGCCTTCTCACAGCTCGGACCACATCTTGTGGAAGGGGCCTGAGTCTGGGTCTCTGAGGTCTGACTGTAGCTGCTGTCTTGCTGTGGGCCTTGGGTCTCCTCTCAGGTTAGCAGTGCTGGAGTACAGTTTCCTTGTGAGCACTGTAGCTCCTGCTGGGGTTTCTGGCTTTGAGGCAGTTGATGCTGTTGCCACCCCTAGAGTGTGTCAGCTGTGGTTATACACTCTCCGAGTGTGTTAGAGTGACTCCCAGCCAGAGACCAGCCCTCTGTATAACCGTGCTGGGAAGACCACCTCCAGGTGTGAAGCAGACAGGAGTGCCGCTGCTCACCTTTGAGCCCTTGGTGTACTCGACTGCTCCTTAAGAGCAGGTGTGCTTTGCGTTGAAAACTGGCTTCAGTGCTGTAAAGGCTATATTCTGAAATATTAACTCACAGAGAGGGAAAGCATGGTCTGTGGTGCCCCTCTGTGCCTGGCCCAACATTGTCATGACTGCCACCTTCCGCCCGTCGGTGCTGAACTTTTTCAAAGGAATTGCAGATATCACACTTCACCTCCGAGTGTCCTTTTCTCCAAATAAAAGGCAAAAGGGTGTTCTTCTCTATAACTAACAGGACCATCGCTACCTTCTAAGAAATGTACCATTAATCCCCTCATGTCACCCAGAGGCCAGTCCAGTCACATTTCCCTAGTAGTTCCCAGTTATCCTTGGTAGCTGTTTCTTTCCAATCAGAATCTGTCCAAGTCATTGCATTGGTTGTTGTGTCTCTCTTTAGTTCTGGAACACCACCACCAACACCCTGCATGCCTGCCCCAATATTCCCCATGACACTGGCTTTCTAAAGAGACTAGCCGGATTGGCGTAGGAGATAAAGCCTTGGCCTAAGGACCAAAGAGTTGCAGGTTTGATTCCCAGTCAAGGGCATGTACCGCGGTTGCAGGTTTGATCCCCAGCCAAAGTCAAGGTCATGCAGGAGGCAACCAATCTCTCTCACATCAGTGTTTCTCTCTCCCTCCCTCCCTTCCTCCCTCTCCTTCCCTCCCTCCCGCCCTCCCTCCCACTCTATCTAAAAATCAATGTAAAAATATCCTCAGGTGAGGATTGAAAAACAAGAAAGACTAGGCCAGATGTCTTGCACATGTCCTGTGTTTGGAATTGTTTGCTGTTTTTGCACTGTCCTTGTCTACTGTTTGGTTATCTAGTGCTCATGTTCATGTAGCAAACTGAAGATCCGTGCTTAATTCTTTATCAGTTTTCAAAATAATGAATCATTTTTCTATCCTCCTTCAAAGGTGACCAGTTGATTTTATTTTGGTATTATGAACTCATAGGTTTAAACATACCAGATGAGTTTTAATGTGATTATGGGCCTATTTTATGTTCAAATTGTCTCATTTTGGACAGTGGGAGCCTTTACAAGGTGGCCCCTGGACCCTTTGACAGAACTTGAGTACACTCTCAACTGCTCCTTGCTCTCTGGGACGCCAGCATGTCCCAGACTGACCTGTGTTCTTCCTACCCAACCGGGAAGAAGCCATGCTGTGAAGAAGCCCTGGTATTTTTTTTTTTTTTAATTATTATTATTTTTTTAATCTTCACCTGAGGATATTTTTCCATTTATCTTCAGACAGAGTGGGAGGAAGGAAAGGTGAGAGAGAGAGAGAAAGAAACAGCAATCTGAAAGAGACACATGGACTGTTTGCCTCCCACATGACCCTGACCTGGGCCGGGGACTGAACTGCAACCAAAGTATGTGCCCTTGACCAGAATCGAACCCACGACTCTTTGGTCCGTGTGCTGACGCTCCAACCGCTGAGCCAAGCCGGCCAGGACAAGAAGCCCTGGTCTTTTTAACAGGCAACGGTATTTCAAAACCACCACCTAGATGTTAGCTATGCTCATTGCTGCTTGGTTGGTCATTGTTTCTACGTGTTTGCAGTGAACAGAGCTAGGGTTTATATCTGTCCACTGACTACAGGGTGTTTATTTGACCTTTTGGATCTCATGTCTCTCTACCCTGAGAATCCTGGTTCCCAAGGGCATAGGAGATGAGAGTATTAGACTATCACTACTCATTTGCCTTGCCCCTCTCTACACACACTACAGCCTCAGAATAGCAATGGCAGTACGACTACCACTGTGTCATTACAGAAACCAGTTAAAATATTTTTGGCATAAGACTTCCCGTATCCTCCTAT
The DNA here is from genome assembly GCA_030848825.1 of Tadarida brasiliensis. Taxonomy (NCBI): domain Eukaryota; kingdom Metazoa; phylum Chordata; class Mammalia; order Chiroptera; family Molossidae; genus Tadarida; species Tadarida brasiliensis. The sequence continues at coordinate 832,797 of CM061263.1, read as the reverse complement.
CCTTGACTTTGTAGCGTACGTAGCCATTGCTGGAGCGTTGTGACCCATGAGCCCTTGCTCAGTCTTGGTTCAGGCAAATAGACACTCAGTGCACACACCCAGTCCTGATGTCACAGTTTCTCTAGACTTTTTGGTTGAGGTTTGTTCTCTAGTAGGTTCCTCGGGAAGGATGCATGGAAAAAACTTTTCCTCATTCTTGCATGTTGGTAATAGTTTTTCTGCATCCCTTACACTTGAAAGGCAGATCGACATAATATCTCGGCTCACGTTTCCTTTCCTTGGATACCTTAGGTATGTTGTTCAGTTGTTCTCTGGGGTAAAACACTGCTGTCAAACTCATGACAATTAATATTCTTTCCTCTATAACTGACTTTGATTTTTGCCTGAATGGAATTTCTTTTTCATTAGGTCAGGAGTTTTGCTAGACTGTACCTCAGTGTTCATTGCTAGGGGTGGATTTCCTCAGGTACGTGGTTTGCTCTTTGAGCCCCTAGTTTTTCCTTTAAGAAAGGTTTAAGTTTTCAGTAGTATTCTGTCTCTTGCTTTGCCTCCTCCGTTTGTGTGAGCAGTGCTCTGACTGTACATATGTTGGATCTTCTTTACCTGTGTTTTAAATTGGTCAGTTTCTCTTCACTCTTTCTAGTTCATTAAAAAAATTTGTAGTTCATTAAAAAAATTACTCTCTCCCGGCCCTTGTTGCTCAGTTGTTGAGCCTCGACCCCATGCACCAAGAGGTTGCCGGTTCGATTCCCAGTCAGGGCACATGCCCAGGTCATGGGCCCAATCCCCAGTGGGGGGCATGCAGGAGGCGGCCATCAATGTTTCTATCTCTCTCTTCCTCTCCCTTTCTCTAAAATCAATAAAGAAAAAAAAATTATTCTCTAGCCCTGGCTGGTTTAACTCAAAGGTTAGAGCATCAGCCCATGGATCGAAGGGTCACAGTTTCGAATACCGGTCAGGGGCATATACCTGGGTTGAAGGTTTGATCCCTGGCCCTGGTGAGGGTCTTCGGAAATCATCCAATCGATGTGTCTCTCTCACATCGATGTTTCTCTTTTCTCTCCCTCTCTCCCTTCCACTGTATCTAAAAATCAATGGAAGAAATATCCTCGGGTGAAAATTAAAAAAAAAAAAAAAATCTCGCCCTGGTGGGTTTTGCTCAGTGGTTAGAACGTTGGCCCATGGACCAGAGGGTCATGGGTTCGATTTCCAGTCAAGGGCACATACCTCGGTTGCAGGTTCAATACCCAGCCCCGCTCAGGGTCTTGTGGGAGGCAGCCAATCAATGTGTCTCTCTCACCTCGATGTTTCTCTCTCTCTCTCTCTCTGTCCCCCACTCCCTCCCTTCCACTCTATCAAAAATTAATGGAAAATTATCCTCGAGTAAGGATTAACAAGAAAAAAATGAATCCCTTCTGTTCATTTTAAGCAATCATCTACGGCGTATGTTGCTTGTAACTTAGTCTTGATTCTTGACATGACATTTTATTTCATTTCTAAAACTTTCCAAGGATCCATGACCTCATTTCAGTGTTTTCCTATCCTGATTTATGTTGTTCTTTTGTAGTATTTTTAAATATTGTTAGCTTCTTTTTTTTAAATCAGTTATTACTTTTTATTTAATTTGAGGCTTTGGTTTTCTTGCGTGCTTTCATTATCTATAGAGATGTTTATCTCTTCTTTTTTTTTTTTTCTCTCGTATCTTTATGTCAGATTTGACCTTAATCCTTTTCTGTTGTTTATGGTGTCCACCAACCTAGAAGTTCCCCGAACCTTGTACTTCTGGGATATTTATGGAGACTTCATCACGTAGGCATGACCAGTTATTTACTCATTTTCCAGCCCATCTCCCCCTCTCTGTAGGATGGGGGAGGGTGTAGGTCTGTAGTTCCAAGCTTCTAGTCATCGCTTGGTCTTTCTAGTACTGAGTCCCCATTCTGGAACCACCCAGAGTTGCCTCATTAGAACAAGACATCCTTCTATCATTCAAAGACTCTGTGTCAGGAACCAAGGTCAAACACACATATTAGCAGGTTCTAGAGGCAGAGACATATTATTTCACATTGGGTATAATTGACATATAATGAATTGTACAATTCGATAAACAAACATATACACACACTCATACATCTGTGTCACGTTTTGTACTTAAACAGCTGCTATCAACATTGGGGACAAGTTAGAGTCCCATGGGGCTCCGGCCGCCCTGCAGCTGCTATGTGAGCAAATGAAGCTGGGCAGCCCAGTGTTCCTCCCACGTGTTTGGGCACAGGCCGTGTTGGCTGGTACTTCAGGTGTTCATCCCTGGGAACCAGTGCCCTTCAGTGGCCTCATCCGGTCTGCTGGCTCTGGGTGGGGTTGAGGTGGCAAGGATGCTGTGTCTTCGTGCTGCTGGAGGCACGGAGTGAGTCTCAGGCCAGCCTCCTGCGGTCTGCTGGGGCTGAGGCAGGCACCGGGGTTAAGCCCATGCCCATCCTCTGCATGGGCAGCTTGAACACGTAGGCAGAGCTTGTGGCTCACCCCAGCCCAACCGCCCTGGGCAGCCACCATCTGCTCCAGGGAAGCATGGCCCTACCCTTGACCTGGCCCAGCGACCCAGCCTAGCAGGACCCTAGGCACCTGGGGCAGCTCAGGGGCAGCTGAGTTGTGAGGGACCTGCCAGACGCCTGGTCTTCCATGGCTATTCTCTCCTACCACAGCTTAGCATGAGCTTTTTATTCCCATTTTCTTGATTTCTCTTGCATTGGGTTTTGTTAGGAGGTTGGCTAAGCCAGAGGGTCAGAAATCTGCCTTTTGTCCCCACCACTTGGCATTCTAGTTTTGGTTTATATGTAGTTTGAGTGTTTCTATTCTGGTGGATTTATGTTAAACACTTGATTGTTGTTTTAAAAAAAAGTAAGTTTTTTGTAGGTTATGTGGAGTCTAGCTTTATTATAGTTAGTGTGCTTTTCCTGTATTTGTGTTTCCATACTGCCAAGAACAGTTTTTGTTGCCTTTTTATTAACTGCTCCACTCCTGCCTCACCTCTTCTCCACCCTTCACATCCCAGAGTGGCTGCTGTGCTTCCCATGCCTGTTCCCCATGTTTGCTCCGCTCCCACGTGCCTTCAGAACGTCACGTGTCCTAGTATCTAGTGTTGGTCGTGGGGAAGATCATAGCTCTTGAGGATGGGTGTTCCCTCAGGCAGGAGTTTGCTTGGCACTCACAGGACTGTCCTCCATTCCTGGACGCAGGGACCTCATGTCTGTAAGGCATTCAGTGATTTACTCTGTGAATCGATTGTTTCAGAGCTTAGATGTAGGCGTTTTAGTTCCTAAGTCGTGTCCTTTCTGATAGCAAAGGGGAATGAAGTTGATTTTAGGGAGTTCAGGTGTGCTGAATAAAGCAGCCCTAGGTGCCTCCGGTACACTGTGTAGTGGGTGAGGGCATCAATTCTAGGCTAAAGCAGCCTCTCCTCTCACTGTTTTAGGAGTTTTTCCATGTTCCCCCAATTCTTTATTAATACACTGTTTGAATTTAAATTCCTATCTTACTTTACTCTTATTTTCCAGTTTTAGGGTATTTTCATTGTGTAAAGATGATTGTAAAAAAGGAACGTGCCCAGCCGGTGTGGCTCAGTGATTGAGAGTCGTCCCATGGACTGAGGGATTCTAGTTCAATTTCTGGTCAGGGCACATACTTGGGTTGTGGACTCGATCACCAGTAGGGGGTGTGCAAGAGACAGCCAATTGATAAATCTCATATCAATGTTTCTATCTTCCTGTCTCTAAAAAATAAAAACAAAAAAAGTCAAGGAAAGACTTTTCCAATTTTAATTTACTATAAAGGCAGTTTTTTATGCATATTGAGGCCAATAGGTGCCTGGCACTACAGGATTGAAATGTGTAATTCAGTTAAGTGCTTGACCTGATTTCATCTCTTGTAGGTAATGCAGATAGACCATCAAGATGGCTGCAGTCCTATTCCCAAGACGAGTGGGTCAGCACAACGTGAACTTACGTCTGCACCACAAAGTCCTTTGCAGAACTCCTGGAAAGCAATGGTCTGCGCCTTAAGACAATATGCTCCTGAGCTACATCTTCTGTTTTTCAGTAACATTTATGATTAGCCATATTCATAAACATCCCGAAAGACAGAATCGTTTTGAACACACTGAAGATAATGTACGTTTGGGGGCACAAATGAGCATTTGGATCATTTTCTTACCAACCTGAGAGGTCATATGACGACACAGCCAGAATAGTTATGGTCAGTCATGGAGAATGACCAGGGAACCCATCCCAGTGTGGGTGGTGATTTTGTTTGTGATAAAATAAGTTTGAAAATAGAAGAGGAAGATGATGGAATTCCAAATCACAATTTGGAAGGAATGGACTTTAAAACTGAACAAGAGAACAGGAAAGCATCCGACAGTGGTGACGAGCAGGCAGAGATCAGAGAAGCGAGCTACAGCTGTAAGACCCCAGGGAAGTGTTCCCCTGCTGACCACGAGGACGACTACGGGGCCCTGTTCTCACAATACAGCAGCACGTTGTACGATGTCGCCATGGAGGCTGTGACACAGAGCCTCCTGTCCAGCCGCAACATGAGCTCCAGGAAGAAGTCTCCAGCCTGGAAACATTTCTTCATCTCTCCTCGGGACAGCACGAAGGCCGTGTGTGTGTACTGCATGAAAGAGTTCAGCCGTGGCAAAAATGAAAAGGACCTGAGTACGAGCTGTCTCATGCGGCACGTGAGGAGGGCGCATCCCTCGGCGCTCATCCAGGAAGATGGCAGTGTGTCTGCCCTGGGCTCCCTCTCCTCCCCTGCACTGCTGCTCCCGCCACAGCCCGAACCTGTTGGAGACCTGGGCACCATACTGTCACCCATCAAACTTGTCCAGAAAATGGCCTGCAAGATCCCATCTTCCGAGCAAGTGACGGAGGAATCTGTGTCTGCCATCTCTTCTGAAGAGGTCTCCTCTGACTTGTCCACCTCTGAGAAGTACAGCCGGGAAGAAGCCCTGGTGGGGCCACCCCCACCGCTGCCCACTCCTCAGTATGATGACGCTGCAGCGAGCGGGCCAGAGAAGAGCCTCCCGATTCCAAAGAGCACCTCTGGGTCTCGAAGGTGGTCTGCGGTCTGGAAGCACTTCTACCTGTCTCCTCTGGACAGCTCCAAGGCTGTATGTATTCACTGCATGAATGAGTTCAGCAGAGGGAAGAACGGGAAGGACCTGGGTACCAGCTGCCTCATCCGGCACATGTGGCGGGCACACCGTGCCATTGTGCTGCAGGAGAAGAGTGGGGGTGCAGCCATGCCGTCCCCCTACTCTGCCCCCCCTACCCTCCTGCGAGCCCTCCCTCCTCCTGAAAGAGATCCTAGCTTCGTGTCCTCTTCGCCAGGGAAGGCAGTACTAGAGGCCCCCTCAGCATCCTCTTCCCCGGACCGGCTGACTGAGGACATGCCGTTGCATCTGAACACCACAGATGCACTGCTGGGAGATGCGTCAGTGCTGTCATCCTCTGATGACGTCGGCGAGGCCTCGGTGGTGTCCTCTCCTGAGAAGCAGCGGGATGATGGGGCAAGCCCTCATGTGTTTGAGTCTGGTGCTGTGTTCCAACAGAATCAAAAGGTGATGAAGAGACTGAAGTCAGAGGTTTGGCATCACTTCTCACTAGCCCCCATGGACAGTCTGAAGGCGGTATGCAGACACTGTGGTTGTGTCATCAGCCGGGGAAAGAAGGGTGATGTGGGCACCAGCTGTTTGATGAGACATCTCTACAGACGCCACCCGGAAGTTGTTGGGCACCAAAAGGGCTTCCTGGGGGCTAGTTTGTCCAATCCTCAGTACGCCACCTTGGCGTCTGCAGAAAGCTCCTCCTCCAAATTAACTGACTTGCCAACGGTGGTCACAAAAAGCAATCCAGTTCTCTTTCCCGTTCACGGCAAAAAGACCTCCAAGCTGTGGAATCATTTTTCTGTCTGCTCCGCAGACCCCACTAAAGTCATGTGCTTGCACTGTGGCCGGACGATCAGCAGGGGGAAGAAGCCGACTAACCTGGGCACCAGTTGTCTTCTGAGGCATTTACAGAGGTTCCACGGCAGTGTGCTGAAGACGGACGTCCCCAAGACCACTCTGCCCTCTTCTCCAGGCACCCGTGTGCCCCTGAGTGCAGAATTGTCAGGAGCTTCCTCCTTTGTCGACACTGATGAGAAGTTTTATGATTCTCATCCAGTTGCCAAAAAGATAACAAGTCTCATAGCTGAAATGATTGCACTTGACCTTCAGCCATATTCTTTTGTAGACAATGTTGGCTTTAACCGGCTGCTCGAATACTTGAAACCTCAGTACTCTTTGCCCTCCCCTTCCTACTTTTCCAGGACAGCTATCCCCGGAATGTACGATAATGTGAAACAGATCATTATGTCACACCTTAAGGAGGCTGAGAGTGGGGTGGTCCACTTCACATCTGGAATATGGATGAGTAACCAGACCCGGGAGTATCTGACCCTCACTGCCCACTGGGTCACCTTCCAGTCGTCAATCCGGCCTCACTGTGAGGACCACCACTGCTCAGCACTCTTAGACGTGTCACAGATTGATTGTGACTATAGTGGCAGCAGCATTCAGAAGCAGCTGGAATGTTGGTGGGAGGCCTGGGTGATATCCACCGGCCTTCAGGTTGGCATTACGGTGACTGACAATCCCAGCATAGGAAAGACGCTGAATGAAGGGGAGCACTCCAGCGTGCAGTGTTTCAGTCACACAGTGAATCTCATTGTCAACGAGGCCATCAAAAGCCAGAGAATGGTCCAGAATTTACTCAGCATCGCTCGGAAGATATGTGAGCGGGTGCTCCGGTCACACGAAGCCAAGGAGAAACTGGCAGAGCTGCAGAAGGAGTACGAATTGCCGCCACACCATCTTATTCAGGACGTCCCGTCCAAATGGAGCACGTCGTTTCATATGCTGGAACGGCTCATTGAACAGAAGAGAGCAATTAACGAGATGTCCATCGAGTGTAATTTCAGAGAACTGATCAGTTGTGACCAGTGGGAGGTCATGCAGTCTGTGTGTCACGCACTGAAGCCCTTCGATGCTGCGAGTCGGGAGATGAGCAGCCACATGTCCACCCTCAGCCAGGTCATCCCCATGATCCACATCCTGAACAGGAAAATCGAGATGCTGTTTGAGGAGACGATGGGCATCGACACCATGCTGAAGTCTCTGAAGGAGGCCATGGTGAGCCGACTGTCCGCCACCCTCCACGACCCCAGGTACATCTTTGCTACATTGTTGGACCCTCGTTACAAAGCCTCCCTGTTCTCTGAGGAGGAGGCGGAGCAGTACAAGCAGGATTTAATCAGGGAACTAGAAATGCTGAATTCTACCTCAGAGGACACACCTGTCTCCAATGGGTGTGATCCAGGCTCCCCATCAAGAGACTCCAGTGGGGACGAGAGCCTGTGGTCACTCATGGCCAAGATAAAAAAGAAAGACCCAAGAGAAAAGACGAAGGTGCCTGAGGCCATGGTGCTTGCATATCTGGAGGAGGAGGTGCTTGAACACAACTGTGACCCACTCACCTACTGGAACCTAAAGAAGTCGGCCTGGCCGGGCCTCTCAGCCTTGGCTGTCAGGTTTTTGGGCTGTCCCCCGAGTATAGTCCCTTCAGAAAGGCTGTTCAGCACACCCACTGAGAACGGTAGCTTTGGCCAGTCCAGGCTCATGATGGAACATTTCGAAAAACTTATTTTTTTGAAAGTGAATCTTCCCTTAATATACTTTCAGTATTGAAATCCCAGTCAGCCACCAGGCTAAAGATGTTGCTCACTAGGCACCAGCTGTTTGTTGCGATCTGGTGGCTGGCACCAGTCGGAGCCAAGGAGGACATCAGACCAGGCACTCTCAGGTCCACGCTGAGTTTCCCTTAGTCTCACTGTAATGTCTCTATGTGCCTTACTCGTAGTCCTTCAGGCCAGGTACCACGGTGTGTTTTTTACCAAGCCACTAGAAACAGCCTGTCTTGTCAATTATGAAATGATTCCTAGGCTTTAATCCCTAACTGTAAAGTTTCTTAAAAGCTGGGGGTTAGTAATTTGTTTTACTAGAATCACAGAGAAGACGTAAACAATTTTATTCTGTAGGCTTTTTATTCAGTTATGTAAAAACAAATCAGGTACTGTATTTTAGTTAAATATTGCTTTAATTGAAACAAAACAGCCTTTGTGGTTGTAAAAAGAAAAAAAAATGTAAATAGAAGGTGGAGTAGAAGCCATCCTGACTGAGCGGTTTTGATCTGCAGCTCTCATGTATGTGTGGCATGCAGAGCATATTCTGGAAGATAACTGTTCACTATGACAGACGTGGCATTTGGAGACAGAACTAAACTGAGAGGTATGGTGGAATGTCAGTTACGTGGTGGTTGGTAAGGAGAACTCACCCATATTCTGCTTTTACGTGGAGGTTTCACATGGTCAGTTAACTCAGAGATGTCCCGACTACTTAAGAGCTCCTTGCTGTCTGCTGTCCAGCCAAAGGACAATATGACACGTCTACAGCAGTTCTGGTGATTAAACCTCCACGCCTCTGACCTAGTGTCTACATTCTGAAGCTGTCTTTTGAAATGTGTGTAGTGACCCCCAATTTGATCAGATCACATCTAAAATTCTCTTTAGAAGAGGTGGCTTATGAACAGGGAAGAAGATTGTTTTATTACAGTTGTAAGACTAGCCTTAGGTGTTTAGATTTTTTTAATAATATGGAAGACTCAGCCATCACGGGTATTCTAGAATCCCAGGGACATCAGAATGAAGTGTCAGTTGTCAGATTCTTTTAACATTAATATGTCTTCGGAGTTTTTGCTTCAACATTCAGAAAAGGGTTCATTTTCTTTTTTCACACCAATTAAATATACGGGGTGAAACAAGCCACTCATTGCCTATGACCTTTTAGAAAAGTTGTTTTGTCAAAATACTGTACCTATTATTAATCTCACTTTGCATTGACTATGTTTTAGTATATTTATAAATGGGGAACTTAGTTTCTGAAATTAAACTTTTTATTTGCAATTTCCTGCTGTTGGCAGACAATGGTTTTTGTTCTTGGGATGATAAAATAATCATCTTCTTTGGGGGCCACAATACATGGACACCACATTCATTCAGCCCTTGAATTTTACCTTAGCTCTGGGTAGGACACAGGAGGGGTAATGATGTGGTTCGTACAACAGCGTTTCTGAGAGTGGTGCTGACTTGTGTTCAGAGTGAGCGCTGTGCCATGTGTGGTGCCCGAACACAAGAGCCTGTGGGTAGGCTTGCAGTTGCCTTGGCCATGTAACCTCTCCCTTGGGTTGTTGTGCACGTGTTCCTGAGTCCAGCCTCTGTTCCGGAGGCCCGGGGAGCACCCATCAGGGACACTAGTGAATCAAGCTGACATGGTTTTCCCATGACTCACGTTAGAATTCCTATAAATGTGTGCTCAAGATGATACTACGTTTAAAGACTTCACCAGTTTGGGATCCAGGCTGTCATCATTCTTCCCTGTGCTGGGTCTAACCAGGTCCAGGAAGTGAGTCCAAAAGGTCAGAGTAGCCTTGGCTGGTGTGTTCAGTGGTTAGAGACTTGGCATGCACCAAAGAGTTGCGGGATCCATTCCCAGTCAAGGGCACATTCCTGGGTTCAGGTTTGATCCCCAGCTCCAGTCAGGGCTTGTGTAGGAGGCTACCAATCGATGTGTCTCACATCGAAGTTTCTCTCTCTCTCCTCCCTTCCTCCCTTCCACTCTTTCCAAAAATCAATGGAATAATATCCTCGGGTGAGGATTAACAACAAGAACAACAAAAACAATAGGTCACAGTAGATGGCCTGGAGATCTGGTGTTGGGGTCATGGCTTTCCTGAAGGGAGAGTCCCTCGGCTTTTTATCTGGGGTTGTTAGCAATCCTTCACAAGACCCAGTAGGGTGAGGCTATGTGTGGCCTCCTGGCTCTGGGCCCTGGGCTCTCACCTGGGCACCTGGCTGGACTTGGCATTGGAAATGTTTCCTTGAAGGGTCTGTATACCTAGTGGTGTGCTGACTCTGAGTTGTTCAGGTCTCTAACCTGCTGTTCTGCCTCCAGTTCATCAGTCATGAGCTGGGACTGCCCAGCCCTCAAAGTTCTATGGGCCTGACAAGGTTCTGTGTATTCAGTGCCATTTGTATTGCTCATGTCAGGGACAAGCGTTGATGTACTTTCCTACTTCTCTGTGTTAACGCTTCAAGGGTTCGACTTAGGTTCCCCTAAGGGAGGAGTTCATCATGTAAAGACAGTGGACAGCAGTGTGGCCCAAGACTCAGCTAGCCCATTCCCTGCGAGCTTTGCTGTCCCCTGCACAGGCTGGGACCGGCCCCAACATGAGGCCTCCTGGCCCCTACACTTACAGTTTAGTGCTGTGCCCAACAGACTGGGACTTGTGCCAGCCCGTGAAGGTGCCCAGGCAGCTCTGGTCCAGTCAGCTGTGGGCTGCAGATTATGTGAGGGTTCCCACAGAGACCATCTCTTCTGACTTGGGTGGTGGGAGAATGTTCAGCTCTGCCCGTGCCAACCTCCAGCCCTGCTTGTCTCCAGGTTCTATTTTGAATGGTAATGCCCTGAGGATTGGGGTACTGAGCTTCGTGGCCTTCCCCCTAAAACAGGTCAGCACAGAGTTCATGGCAGTGTGTCCTGTTGTCCCCTCCTTTCTGCTGGCCCAGAGCTTGGTTAGAGTGGATGCAGCCCTGCCCCTTGGAGCAGACAGTCTCAATCAGGCCCACGGGGCAGTCTAATATGCTGCCTGTTTGGTAGGTGAAGTTTCCTTCATGCGCTATCTACACTGCTTCTGAGCTATGGGGCAGCACTAAATGGTTGTCAGAGACAGGCCCACAGAGCCGGATGTTTAGTGTTGGGCCCTTTACGGGACAAGTTTGCTCACTTCAGTGGGCAGAGAACACGGCCCGAGTGATTCCAGAGAACACAGTTCTTTGTGCATTGTGCATTAGTCCGTGTTGACTATTCAAACAGCCCTGTGAGCACTGTGAAACCGATCAGACGGTGTGTCTTTGCACTGCTGACAGTCCTGTAGGAGGAGCCAGGACCAAAGCTTCCAGCTGTCTAACGCTGCTCATTGCCACTCCTGACACTGCCATTTGCACAATAGAGGGGTGCTGGATGCAACTCGAAATGCATCTGCTTTGCCATGCCACTGTAGCTTGTGCAGATACAAGTGCCAAGCTGTTCATTTCCCTACTATAGGTGACATGTGGGGCAGGTGGCTTCACTTCCCTGGTCATTCCTAATAAAAGGCCCTTTGTGTAAGTCACAGGAACTCTCATTTCAGTGAATGAATACTGTTGTAAGTGAAATGTCGGAGTTCACTTAAAGTTAAAATTTCCTTCCACTCTGACTGAAGCAGCAGCTGGTATGAGACCAAGAACTGTTCAGGCCAGAGGAAAAAAAATGATAAAACAATCTTTTTGTGGCCTGGCCGGTGTGGCTCAGTCGCTGAGCATCAACCCATGCACCAAGAGGTCGCCAGTTTGATTCCTGGTCAGGGCACATGCCCAGGTTGTGGGCCCAATCCCAAGTAGGGGGCATGCAGGAGGCGGCCAATCGATGTTCTCTCTCATCGACGTTTCTATCTCTCTCTCCCTCTCCCTTCCTTTCTCTCTAAAAATCAATAAAGAAAAAAAACCAATCTTTTTGAAGATATCAAGGCGCACCCAAGGATTTGAGGAAGTGTGATTCTAGCAAAGGGACACCTGCACAAAGGTAAGTCCTCTGTTCACAGCTCTTCCTCTGTGGACATTTGCTGGTGTGCAGAGATGGTAGGCAGAAGTAGCAGTGGTGACATTGGGCTAGGGAGATCCACGGTGACATCAACCAGGACTCCAAGAGCCAAGGTCTCGGAAAGGAAGGTGCCTCAGGAGAGGCTACGTCCCATGCAGCCTCCTTAGGAATAGGTATTGGTCCCTGGGAGGCACTCGTGTGAAGGACGAGAGGCTGAGAAGTTCACTGGGAACCCTGTGCAGGGAGACAACTGGACTCCAGTGGCTGCCAGCAAAAGGACCCCAGATTTCCAGGAGAGACCCCTGAAGGAAAACAAGGTAGACCAGCCGTCACAAAGCCTGAAAAAGGTGCCTGATCCCAACCTTGAGTACATCATGGTGGTTTGCCCTATTCCACCCTTCTGCCTGAAGGAAAAGACCCAGAGCTTCTATAACTTTACCTACATACAGTTTGACTCTTAGTAAGAAATTACCCAACACTAAAAATAGGCCTAAAGACTGAAAGTAAGAGCATGGACAACAGAAACACACACAGGTGATCCAAATATCAGTTTTCAGACATGGATACTAACTGTGATTAATGCATTCAAGAAAATTGACAGGGTGGAAAATATCACCTGAAAGTAAGAATCTATAAATACATTGTAAACCTAAAAAATAAGATGACGAATCAAGAATTCAAAAGATGGACCTAATACAAGTTAGATGAGAAGACTGCCAGATTGGAAGCCAGGTCAGCAGAAAAGCTCTAACTGAAGTGCAGAGAAAGAATGTGGCATGGGACAGTGGGAGGTGACAGGTCCCAGGAGTCCTGGAGGAAAAGAATGTTCACAGGCAGTACCTAAAGGAGACAGTGGGTATATGAGGGCTTTCCCAAACTGACAGCAGATGAAGCTACAGATGTCAGAATGTCAGGGTAAATTAAAAATGACACAAAAAACCTACACCTAGGCAGATTGCAGTAAAGTGCTGAAAACCGAAGACAGGAAATCTGAAAAGCAGAGAAAAATAGAGACACTTCAGAGGAACAACTCAACTGGCAAATTACTTTTTCTTCTTTTTTTTTGTTAATCCTCACCTGAGGACATTTTTCCATTGATTTTTTTTAGAGAGTAGGAGGGAGGGAGGGAGGGAGAGAAACATTGATGTGAGAGAGACACATCGATTGATTGCCTCCCGCACGACCTTGACTGAGGCCAGGGATTGGACCTGCAACCCAAGTACACGCCCTTGACTGGGAATCAAACCCGCGATCCTTTGGTTCGTGGACTGACGTTCTAACCACTGAGCCAAACTGGCCAGGAAAGCAGCTTACTTTTTGTAACAGAAACAGTGAAAGTTATAACAATGGAATGACATCTGTAATGCCAACCCAGACTCCCATGCCCCTCACAGATACTTCAAAAATGAAGGTGAAATGAAGTTTTCAGACATACAAAAACTGAAAGGATTTGTCACCAGTGGACTTTCCTTGAAATATCTCCTGAAGGGTGTTTTCAAGGCCAAAGGGAAACCATTCCAGATGGACATGTGATGATGCCAGAAGAAGGAGGGACATTTCTGGGAAGGGTAAGAAATGAGGAATCAGAATAAGTACTGGCTGTTTAAAACAGTGGTATCGTTCAGCCCTTGTGGTTCAGTGGATTGAGTGTCATCCTATGGACCGAGAAGTCCCAGTTCAATTCCTGGACAGGGCACATGCCCGGGGTTGCGAGCTTGATCCCCAGTAGGGGGCGTGCAGGAGGCAGCCAGTGGATGTTTCTCTCTCACATCGATGTTTCTATCTCTCCCTCTCTCTCAAAATCAGTAAAAACATATTTATAAAAAATAAAACAGTGGTATCATTTTGGGTTTAAAGTAAAGGCAGATTGAAATATACAGACAACAGCATGACAGGCAGGCAGGACAGGATGGGAAGCAAAGGCTGGCTGGACCCTTGTGCTGTAACTGTTTGGGAACTCTGTTGAATACTGAAGGCTCATAGCTTCCAGGGGAAGACTTGAAGGGTGAATTTTGGTCAATCTGAGCTCTTAGCAGAGTAGTAGCTACCCATCCCCTACACCCAGCCACACAGCTGTGCATATGTTCCTGGAGCAGCTCACACACAGTGTGGGGGATCCAGGGGTGGGAAAAAAGGACCTTGCCCTCCAAATAGCAGGAATCTGTGCTAATTGTTGCTTTTGATTACAGAGGTGCAGACAAGCAGGTGGGCAGCCATGTTGCTGCCCCTCCCCTTCCACTGAAGAGTTTTCCAGAAAATTTATAGTGTCAGCACCTTTCCCCTTACTTCTACCCCCCCCCCCACCTCTTCTTATCCCTTTTCCCCTTCCAGGAGCCAGACTTTCCAAACTAACTGCATATATGGGGAAGAATAGAAAGTGATGAGTATGCCCAAGGAAAGACACAGAAAAGACATATGAAGACATTAAGTTTATGCCTCAGGCTGATCCTCAACACAGAGATGGCCTGCATAACAATATAAATATGCTAACAAGAAAAGCAAACTCTGGGGAAAGGAAAGAATCTGATTTTCAGAGTTATCACATTATTAGATTCAAATGTCCATTTTTAACAAATAATCCCAAAGCATACAAAAGGAAAATATGGCCCAAAGAAAAATAAATCAACAAGAACTGTTCCTGCAAGGAAAAAAAAAACAAAAAAAAAAAAAACATGATGGCAGATCTACTAGACAAAGACTTTAAAACAACTGTCTTAAAGATAATTAAAGAACTAAAGGAAGATGTGGAGACATTTAAGAATAGGATGTGTAAACAAAATGAAAATATGAATAATAGCATAGAAAAAGAAGCCAAAAAGGAATTTGGATATGAAAGGAATAACTGAAACTGAAAACCTACTAGAATGATTCAAGGCAGAATCAAACAAAAAGAAGAAAGAATCAGCAAACTTGAATATAGGACAATTAAAATGATTGAATCTGAGAAATAGACAGTAAATAAAAAGTGAACAGGGCCTAAGGGACCTATGGGAGATCAAGAAGCAACCCACTCATTGTGAGCGTCCTAGAAGCGAAAGGGAGAGAGAAAAGGACAGACACAATATGTGAACAGATAATGATAAAAATAATTCCACCCAGCAGGTGTGGCTCACTGGTTGAGTGTCGACCATGCACCAGGAGGTCGCCGGTTCGATTCCTGGTCAGGGCACATGCCCAGGTTGTGGGCTTGATCCCCAGTAGGGGGCATGCAGGAGGTGGCCAGTCAGTGTTCTCTCTCATCGATGTATCCATTTCTCTTTCCCTCTCCCTTCCTCTCTCTCTAAAATCAATAAAAAAAAATCCCCAAGTTTGATGATAATAAAAATATCCAAGAAGCTCAATGAACATCAAGTAAGATGAACTAAAAAAGATCCACATTGAGAAACATTATATAATCAAATTGTCAAAAGACAGAATCTGGAAAGCATCAAGTGAAGTGACTGGTCACATACAAGTAATCACAAGATGATCAGCAGATTTCTCATCACAAAACTTGGAGAAAAGTAGACAAATACCTTTAAAGTGCAAAGAAAGTACTGTCAACCAAGAATCATATCTAGCAAAACTGTCCTTAAAATGTAAGGGATAAATTAAGACATTTCCAGGTGAGCAAAAGCTAAGGGAGTTTGTGACCACTGAACCTACCCTGCCAGAAACGCTCAGGGCCAGTCCTGCAGGATAAAATGAAAGGACATGAGACAGTAACTTTAACACTTGTGAATAAAGGGTTCAGAAAATGTAATTTCCCAGGCAATTATAAAAGGTAGTCTAATTGTAAAAATGCTTTTGTAACTCCATTTTTTGTTTTTGGCCTGATTTAAGAGACTGATGCATTAAAAAAAATTATTGACTTCTGGTATTGGGTTCGTCATATATGAAACTTGCCAGTCACCATTCCATCCTAACAAGTAAAAAGCGGAACAAACTGAAACATCAGCAGCTCTTCCAGGTTCTATAAGACAAAGGAGGACACAGGGCAATCCCCGGCTCCAAAGCTGGAGAGACAGGCGAACACAAGTCATCATGGTTTCCAGGAGCAGAGACTCACAGGCAGAAACTTCCAGGGGAATCTGTGCCCATGGATCCCTGAACCTTAAATGACAAATTTCTGGAGAGTCAACATGGACTCAGCTGAGAGATAAAAACTCCAGGGAGACCCAGTCATAGAGGGCCCCACCCTACAGCAAGATTTTCCTCCAGGAGCATGAACAGGGTCCCACAGCAAATACCAGAGACAAGTCCCTTTATGTTTCCAGCAGGAGGAAAGGAGAGAAGCCATTAAAAGATAACAGAGTCCTCTGTTCTTTTTTTTTTTTTATCCTCATCCGAGGACATTTTTCCATTTTTGTTCAGATAGAGTGGGAGGGAGAGAGGAAGAGAGAGAGAGAGAAACATCGACGTGAAAGGGACACATTGAGTGGCTGCCTCCCGCACGACCTCAACCAGGGCCGGGAACGAATTGCAACCTAGGTACGTGCCCTTGACTGGAACCGAACCCCTGACTCATTGGTCCGTGGGCCAATGCTCTTAACTGCTGAGCCAAACCAACCAGGGCCACAGAGTCCTCTGTTCTTAACAAGGCCTGCCTTCAGGAGAAACTACCACACCAGGGCCCAAGTGTTGGGGAAGGCAAATACGCAACTCCAGCTCCCTTGAGCTATGTGTCCAAGCCACGAGGGAGAAGAAAACTAAAACTCCTTAGGAGGTCACAGCACAGAGGGACAGATTTCACTAGAGACTGAGCCTAATCATAGAATTACAGAACACTCCCCTCCCCACACCCCACCACCACGTGACTAGGGCCTATTTACAGCAGCTCCTTTCACCTGGTGCACTTGTCTGGCTATCAAGAAAAAATGACAAGGCACACCACAAGGTAAAAAACAGACTGAAGAGACAAGCAAACACAGACACCACCAGAGGCGGGTGAGGATGTGGAGCAGCAGGAACGCCCACTCACTGCTGGTGAGAATGAACACGGTGCAGCCACTCTGGAAGACGGTCTGCCAGTTCCTTAGGAAACTAAACACATCCTCACCACGCCATCACCAATCATGCTCCTTGGTATGTACGCAAAGGAACTGGGCACTTATGTGCACACAAAAACCTGCACACAGATATTTAAAGTAGCTTTGTTTTTGTTTTTTTTCTGTCTATTTATCTTCAGATAGAGTGGAAGGGAGGGAGAGAGAGGGAGAGAGAGAAACATTGATGTGAGATGGACACATCGACTGGTTGCCTCTCGCACAACCCTGACCAGGGCCGGGGACAAACCCCAACCGAGGTATGTGCCCTTGACCAGAATCGAACCTGAGACTCTTTGGTCCACAGGCTGACACACTAACCACTGAGCCAAACTGGCCAGGGCTAAAAAAGTAGCTTTATTTGTAATTGCCAGGTCTTGATGCAGAAGTTCAGTTTGTGACTTCAAATCTCTGAGGCAAAGATGGACCTCTAGTAAGTACACAGCCATGTGGAAAAGATAAATTAGCTCTACCCCTCACACTGTATGAAAAACAAATTCAAACAAATGAGAGGTCTGCACGTGAAAAACAAACCACAGAAGCACGGAGATAAAACAATGCTGAACTCCTGCATCGGAAACCTCCCAACTCTGATGCGGGAAAGGACTCAAACATGAAAACCTCGAGTAGAGAACACTTCTGCAGAGTCAAAAGACAAATGGAGAAATTACTTGCAACATATATTGTAATACTGGGTGAACAGCCTACTAATTGAAGAAGTTTTAAAATTGTGAGAACAAAACTTGCCCTGGCCAGTGTGGCTCTGTAGTTAGGGCGTAGGCCTACACATGGAAAGGTCACCAATTCAATTCTCGGTCAAGGGCATGTACCTGGGTTGCAGGTTTGATGCCTAGCGAAGGTAGGGGAGTGTGCAGGAAGCAACCAGAGAGTGTGTTTCTCTTCTCTCTCCCCTTTCCTCCCTTTCAGTCTCTCTAAAAAAAAAAAAAAAAAAAGTCAATGGAAAAAATATCCTTGGGTGAGGATTAACAACAACAAAAACCTCTGCCATTGAATTATGGTAATAAATGAGTAAATTATCGAGAGTATGAGGTCCTCAGTTCCTGCGCCTGGCTGTCATGGAAGCCAGGGGCCTGAGGCTGGAGCAGAATGAGTGGGCTAAGGGGGCGCTGCCAAAGAGGAGGGGGTATGGAGGCTGTGAGGCTGGGGAGGAGAGCCACGGAGGGCTCTGTGCAGAAGGGGCCTGTGAACTCACCTTCCAAAACTAGGCCAATAACTGTGGAGTCAATGACTTCCTAATCATTCCATCCATACTTGTAACACGACCACACATCTCATTGTCATCCAAAACAGAGCGTCAAAAATCGTGACCCTGGGGCAAATTCAGTCTATAGAATAGATTTGGCCTGCACACAAATTTGCATTAGGAAATTGTCCATTACACATCCAGATTTCTTTTTTTTAAATATATTTTTATAAATTATTTATTTATTTTTATCCTCACCGGAGGACATTTTTGCATTTATCTTCAGACAAGGAGGGAGGGAGGGTGAGAAACATCCACGTTAGAGAGACACATCGACCAGTTGCCACCCACACGACCCCAACCGGGGCTGGGGACAAGCCGCAACCAAGGTACGTGTCCTGAGTGGGAACTGAACCCAGGACCCTCCCGGCGGCAGGCCCACGCTGTAACCGCTGAGCCAAACCGGCCAGGGCTATTTTTATAGATTTTTTAGATAGAAAGGAAGGGAGAGAGATGGAAACATAGATTTGGGAGAGAAACAGCTGCCTCCTGCACGCCCCCACGGGGGGTGGAGCCCACAACCATGGCATGTGCCCTGACCGGGAATCTAACCGCGACCTCTCAGTCCATAGGACTACGCTCAATCCACACAGCCTGGGCTACATCCAGATTTCTTACATAAATTGAAAGGGGGCTTGAGATCCTTGGGGTCAGCACTTGCTGCCGCTGGGCCACTCCACCGGAGGGGCTGCTCAGAAGGCACAGCCGCCACCCCAAGGCCTCCCTGCTGCTGGCCACCGCAGTGTGGGGTCCTCCTCCGGCCCCACAGGGGTTGTCTTAATCCCAGGTCCACAGTGAACGAGGCCGCGCATGGAAGCGCCTTATCGCCTTAGGTTTAAGGGCTTAAGGGCGCCCAGCACGTGGCTGCAACAGCCTCCGGAGCCCCTGTGCCAGAGCCGGGCACTGGGCGCCGCTTCCGGCCGGCCGGCCTCGGGGCGCTGCGGCACGCGGGCGAGGGCATCCGGCAGGGCGCCTGCAGGTGGGCTTCCGGTCCCGAAGGCTCGGCGCTCCTCGGCCCCGCGGGCTTGGTGCCGCGCCCACAGGCGGGAGCACGCACACGGGCCGCTGCCGGCGCACCTGCACGCACCTGCCGGTGCAGCCTAGCGCCCAGCCGCGCCGCCAGGGGCTCGCACCCTCGGCTGGGGACTGAAGCTTAGGGCGTGCTCCCGTGTGACAGGTCCTGCCGGGATATGCCGGGACCCGGTCAGCGCCTGAAAGCGCACCTAAGAAACCTCTCCCTACCAGCGCGAGGGCGGCGCAGAATTATGGGGACTGCGCCTGCGCGGTGAGTCCGGCCGGCTGGGGAGGGACAGGAATGAGCATCTGCACCTCATTGGTAGGTTCCGAGCTGCGCGGGGGCGGGGTCGTAGCGCAATACCCGCGCCTGCGTAGTCTGCCCTGGGCGCTCCTGTCAGCGGCACCAGGAGCTTGTAGTCCACAGGTCCCAGGGACCTGTCCCATCAGTGGGCACTGCGCCTGCGCGCCCCAGCCCCGCCCCCGCCTCGCGGGGCCCTGGGAGGGGTGCAGCGTCCAGCGGCGTTGCTGCCGAGCCGGCGGCGGCGGCGGAGGCGGGAGGGCCGCGGGGGCAGACAAAGCCGCGGCTAATGAATGGGAGTGTGCAGCCTGGCGGGAGCCCCGCCGCCGAGCCCGGCGCCCGCGGTGAGTGCGCGGACCGAGCCCGCTCTGCCTCAGCCCGAGCTCGCGCCTGGGCACGGCCGTCGTGGTGCGTCGTCGGGGCCGGGCCGGGGTCGGGGTCTGGGGTTGAGGGCTGAGGGCCGGGCGCTGGGGCTGAGGGCCGGGGTCCGGGGGCTGAGGGCCGGGGTCCGGGGTCCGGGCGCTGGGGCTGAGGGCCGGGGTCCGGGGGCTGAGGGCCGGGCGCTGGGGCTGAGGGCCGGGGTCCGGGGTCCGGGCGCTGGGGCTGAGGGCCGGGGTCCGGGGGCTGAGGGCCGGGGTCCGGGGGCTGAGGGCCGGCGTCCGGGGGATGGGGCTGAGGGCCGGGGTCCGGGGGATGGGGCTGAGGGCCGGGGTCCGGGGGCTGAGGGCCGGCGTCCGGGGGATGGGGCTGAGGGCCGGGGTCCGGGGGCTGAGGGCCGGGGTCCGGGGGCTGGGGCTGAGGTCGGGGCCAGGCCGGGGTCGGGGGTCGGGGGTCTGGACCGGGCCAGGGCGCCGCGATCCTGTCCTCGCCGGGCAGGGCCGGGGCTGGGCCGGCGGACGCGGCCTCCCGTGGCCTGGACCCCGCCCGGCCGCCGACTGGGCCGCGATGCCTGCGGCGCCCCTGCCCGGCCCGGCCCCGACCCGGCGGAGACCCGGCGGACGGACGGAAGGACGGTCGCCCCCGGGGCGCGCTTTCCGGGCAACGGGGTTTCATCGACCAAACACCGCAAGTGGTGAAAGTTGGTGCGGGGACCGACGGCGCGAAGAGGCGCCTTCGCAGAAGTGCTCCCGTGGGTGCCGCCGTGAAGGGAGCGCGCGTGGGTCTGCGCGCGACGCGAGCGTGGTTTCTGGCGGTCCTGCCGCGGGGGCGGAACTCGCCGGGAAGGGCTCGGGTGGGGTCACGGCCAGGCGGCGGGGCGGCCACTGCAGCGGAGACAGGTGCCCAGGGCGAGCGTTTCTCCAGGCGCTTTGCCCGCGGCCGCCGGGCCAGGTGCCGCCCAGTCGTGTTTGGGGCTTTTCTCTAGATCCGCTTCACTGTCGCTGGGGTTTCCTGGACGAGCAGCCGGGGGCTTGGCTTGAGCACGTCTTAGGGAGTGGAGGGGGCGAGTGGGTCGCCAGTCCGCGCTTTGGACGCTTCCCAGTTACCGGCTGTCTTCTGGGTCCGCCACTCCAGTTGCATTAGCAAACGTGCGAGTCAGCCCTGGCCGGCTTGGCCCTGGGACGAAGGCTCTCGGGTTCGATTCCGGTCGAGGGCACGTACCTGGGTTGCAGGTTCGATCCCGGCCCTGGTTGGGGTCGAGCGGGAGGCAACCCATCCATGTGTCTCTCTCACATAGATGTTTCCCCCTCCCTCCCTCCCTTCCACTCTATATAAATGTCAGTGGGAAAATATCCTCCGGTGAGGATTAACAACAACAAAATAATAATAATCATACTAAGATAGAATAAAGCTACTGGAAAATTTAAAGAAATATATCAATCAAATCGCTAAGCATAATTTCAAATGTTTTCCAGTTGCTTGTTTTACTAGGCCCAAGTCAACTTCGAGTCATCTGTGTATCCTCTTTCCTCCTTTTTCTTCGACCCAGCCACCTCCACTGCTTAAGACAACCGCCAGCCTTCCAGGCTCCCCTATGCCACCTTCGTGTTTTGGGTGACACTCAGTAGACACATGCATCTCTGCAAGCAAGAGCCCTCAGGAGAAACTTCTCTTTAATGCATTCTCGTGTTTGTAAAAAAGGGAAGTTAATTTGTTTTGAAGTTAACTGTGACCAGATCAAGTGCATGATATTTATTTATTTATTTACTTATATGTACATATATATATTTTCTATCCTCACCTGAGGATATTCTTCCACTGATTTTCAGATAGAGTGGGAGGGAGGGAGAGAAAGAGAAACATCCATGTGAAAGAGATACATTGATTGCTTGCCTCCTAACCCTGACCAGGGCCAGGGATCCAACCACAGCTGAGGTACGTGCCCTTGACTGGAATCGAACCCTTGACTCTTTGGTCCAAGGGGCTGATGCTCTAACTGCTGACCAGATCAGCCAGGGCAAGTGCATAGTTTTTTAAAATCCACTTTAGACTTACCGAGGCTAGTTTGCTAAATAAAGCAAGGGCATCCTTGTGACTTTTTTATACAGAAACATTAATTTTTTATGTTTCCTGTATAATATGGTGATAAAATTAGGAGACTAGGAAGGATTTAATAGGAGTTTTTTGTGTTTTGTTTTTTTTAAGTACTGTGAATAAGCCAGATATCAATTATGGATTAATTTCAGTTACTAAACAAAGTTATCTTGGGAGAGGAAACTGCTTAGGAGGAGTTACATCGACTGGCTGCCACCCACACAACCCCAACTGGGGCCGGGGACAAACTGCAACCGAGGTACGTGCCCTTAGCGGGAACCGAACCTGGGTCTCTCCAGACCGCGGGCCTACGCTCTAACTGCTGAGCCAAACCTGCCAGGGCTTTGTTTTTGTTTTTAAATTCTTTTTGTCCTTAATATATACAGTTGACCCTGAACAATACAGGGGTTAGGTACCAACCCCCATGTAGTTGAAAATTTACATGAGCATTGGGTTCCCCAAAAACGGCCATCAGGATAAGGGGGGATTGGGTCTAGGACCACCCCCCACTCCCTGATGCTGAGGTCCCCATATGAAATGGTGTAGATCAATACATACAGTGGCCCTCTGCATCCATGGATTCCCAACTTGGAATCAGTACTACAGGTATTTATTGAAAAAAA
Organism: Tadarida brasiliensis; assembly: GCA_030848825.1. Taxonomy (NCBI): domain Eukaryota; kingdom Metazoa; phylum Chordata; class Mammalia; order Chiroptera; family Molossidae; genus Tadarida; species Tadarida brasiliensis. The sequence continues at coordinate 810,311 of CM061263.1, read as the reverse complement.
AACCCATGTATAAGTGGACCTGTGCAGTTCAAACTTGTGTTGTTCAGAGTCACCTGTGCCCTGCTTAGGATGCATTTTACAGTACTGTGTTTTAAAGCCCTTGATGAATATTCTTTTATCTGTGGTTATGTTGCCTATTTGATATACAATTTGGTTTGAATTTGGATTTTTAAAAATTTTATTTTTATGTCCCTGGCGGGTTTGGCTCAGTGGTTAGAGCGTTGGCCCGCGGACCAAAGAGTCTCGGGTTCAATTCCAGTCAAGGCACATACCTCGGTTGCAGTTTGGTCCCTGGCCCTGGTTGGGGTTGTGTGGGAGGCAACCAGTCATGTCCCTCTCACATCAAAGTTTCTCTCTCTCTCTCTCTCCCTCCCCTTCCCACTCTATCTGAAGATAAAATGGAAAAATATTCTCAGGTGAGGATTAAAAAAATTTTATTTTTATGTACAAAATAATTACATGACTCAAAGTCAAAATTATAGGAGATGTGATCAGAAATCTCCCGCCCATCCCAACCTCCTCCACTCTTTATTGGCAGCCATTTTTATTTCTGCTCTATCCTGCAGCAATAGGCATGCATGATGCGCTCATGCACACACACACCTATACCCACCTTTGCTTCCCCTCGTCTTTCGTCACAGGTTGCAGTACATTTACCCTTGTATGTCTTGCTGCTTTGTTCAACACCTCTATGAATGTGTCAGTCTGTAGTGATGGTGTTTGAGTGGTTTTCCAACCTTTGGCTGTGGCCTGCCACCAGGACAAATCTTGGGCAGATGATGTTTTAAAAAAATTGTTTTTTTAAATATTTTTTCTTTATTGATTTTAGAGAGAGAGATAGAAACATCGATGAGAGAGGACATCAACTGGCCACCTCCTGCCTGCCCCCCCACTGGGGATCGGGCCCACAACCTGGGCATGTGCCCTGAATGGGAACTGAACTGGCGACCTCTTATTACAGGGTCCACGTTCAACCAGTGAGCCACACTGGCCCGGCAGCAGATGATGTTTTGTACTTGGTGAGGACATGGTCACGGTCAGTTTCTAGCACTGGGATTGCTGGGTCCTTGGGTAAATATAAGGTCCTCTGCACGGGTGTGGTCCCAGTATGCAGCCCATCAGCACTCTTCATAGCCTCATGACAGAGGGTGCTAAGCTTTTGGGTCTTTGCCAGTATTATCCAGTGAGACCTGGTATCTTGACATAGTTTTTATTTAGTGTGCTTCAATTTGAATGGAAATGGAAAAATAGACTTTACTAAATTGGATATATTTAGTAATCAAAGCATTTGAGATAAGTAAATGAAAGGTGGTCATTATATTGGTAAGTCACTGAGTTTGATCAAGCGTTGCCAGGTTAAGAATGGGAAAACCCCACCCATGAGAATTCTCACTCAGACTCACTTCCGCATCATAGTAGTTTGGAAGGCAGTTTCTTTAATTCTCTAAGTAAAAAATAACCATAGATTGTATAACAAGTCAGCACATGTCTGAGGTTGAGAATGTGCTATGCATTTTATTTTCTCTAGCCTGTGGAAAGGATCCTCCAATTAGCTACCTTTAGTTATAGGTGTTTGTGTCTTTAAAACTAAAAATGTAAAATAAATTCCAGAAATTTTTTGTTTTGGATGTTTCCTTTCTACCTCTCATCCTCCTTCAGTCTCTCATCATAATTTAGTATTGTTATGCTCATGATGAGTGTAACAGTATTTTGTTTGTTAATCCTCATTTGAGGATATTTTTTCCATTGCATTTTTTTTTTTTAATCCTCACCTGAGGACATTTGTCCATTTTTTTTTTTGTTCAGATAGAGTGGGAGGGGGAGAGAGAGAGAGAGAAAAACATCAACATGAAAGGGACACATCGAATGGCTGCCTCCCACACGACCCAACCAGGGCCAGGGACAAACTGCAACCAAGGTACATGCCCTTAGCGGGAACCGAACCCAGGTCTCTCTGGACCACAGGCCAATGCTCTAACCGCTGAGCCAAACTGGCCAGGGCTTCCATTGCATTTAAAAAAAAAAAATTTCCCCCTTTATTTATTTATTTATTTTTAATATTTTTTCTTTATTGATTTGGGAGAGAGAGAGAGATAGAAACATCAATGAGAGAGAACATTGATTGGCCACCTCCTGCATGCCCCCCACTGGGGATTGGGCCCACAACCTGGGTATGTACCCTGACCAGGAATCAAACCAGCGACCTCTTGGTGCATGGGTCAATGCTCAACTACAGAACCACACTGGCTGGGCTCCCTTTATTGATTTTAGAGAGAGAGGAAAGGAGAGGGAGAGAGAGATAGAAACATCAATGAGAGAGAACATCGACCGGCTGCCTCCCGCATTCTCCCCACCGGGGATCTGGCCCACAACCTGGGCATATGCCCTGACCAGGAACTGAACTGGCAACCCATCGGTGCATGGGTCAACGCTTAACCACTGAGCCATACTGGCCAGGGCATGAATCATTTTTCTATCCTCCTCCAAAAGTGACAGTTGATTTTATTTTGGTATTATGAACTCATAGATTTAAACATATTAAATGAGTTTTAATGTGATTATAGTCCTATTTTATGTTCAAATTGTCTCATTTTGGACAGTGGGAGCCTTTACAAGGTGGCCCCTGCATCCTTTGACAGAACTCGAGTATACTCTCAACAGCTCCTTGCTCTCTGGTATGCCAGCATGTCCCAGACTGACCTGTGTTCTTCCAACCCAGTTGGGAAGGAGCCATGCCATCAAGAAGCCCTGGTCTTTTTTAACGGGCAACGGTATTTCAAAACTACAACCTAGGTGTTAGCTATGCTCATTGCTGCTGGGTTGGTCATTGTTTCTAGGTGTTTTCAGGAACAGAGCTAGGGTTTATATCTGTTCACTGACTACAGGATGTTTATTGACCTTTTGGATCTCATGTCTCTCCTTTCTACCCTGAGAATCCTGGTTCCCAAGGGCATAGGAGATGAGAGTATTAGACTATCACTACTCATTTGCCTTGCCACTCGCTACACACACTACAGCCTCAGAATGGCAATGGCAGTACGACTACCACTGTGTCATTACAGAAACCAGTTAAAATATTTTTGGCATAAGACTTCCCGTATCCTCCCATACTTGACTTTGTAGCGTACGTAGCCATTACTAGAGCGTTCTGACCCATGAGCCCTCACTCAGTCTTGGTTCAGGCAGATAGACACTCAGTGCACACACTCAATGCTGATGTCAAAGTTTCTCTAAATTGGTTGAGGTTTGTTCTCTAGTAGGTTCCTCGGGAAGGATGCATGGAAAAAACTTTTCCTCATTCTTGCATGTTGGTAATAGTTTTTCTGCATCCCTTACATTTGAAAGGCAGATTGACATGACATCTCGGCTCACGTTTCCTTTCCTTGGATACCTTAGGTATGTTATTCAGTTGTTCTCTGGGATAAAACACTGCTGTCAAACTCATGACAATTAAAAAAAAATTTTTTTTTAATTGATGTTAGAGAGAGAGAGGAAGGAAGAGGGATAGATGGACACATCGATGAGACAGAACATCGACTGGCCGCCTCCTGCATGCCCCCCACTGGAGATCAGGCCCACAGCCTGGGCATGTGCCCTGACCGGGAATTGAACTGGCGACCTGTTGGTGCATGGGTTGATGCTCAACCACTGAGCCACACCAGCTTTGCTGGCTGGCACTGCTTCTGGCACCAGGTGTTCCTGGGAACCAGTGCTTTTCAGCAACCTCATCCGGTGTGTGCTGGCTCTGGGTGGGCTTGACATGACAAGGATGCTGTGTCTTCATGCTGCTGGAGGCACAGAGTGAGTCTCTGGCCAGCCTCCTGCGGTGTGCTGGGGCTGAGGCAGGCACCGGGGTTAAGCCCATGCTCATCTTCTGCATGGGCAGCATGAACGAGTAGGCGGAGCCTGTGGCTGATCCCAGCCCAGCTGCCCTGGGCAGCCACCATCTGCTCTAGGGAAGCATGGCCCTACCCTTGACCTGGCTCAGCCTCCCACCCTAACAGGACCCTGTGCACCTGGGGCAGCTCAGGGGCAGCTGAGTTATGGTGAGGGACCTGGCTCTCCCCTTCCCTGTGCAGGACCTGCCCAGACCCTTGGTCTTCCATGGCTATTCTCTCCTACCACAGCTTAGCATGAACTTTTTATTCCCATTTTCTTGATTTTTCTCCTCTGCATTTGCTTTTACTTGGAAGCTGGCTGATCCATAGGGTCAGAAATCTTTCTTTGGTCCGACCCCTGGGCATTCTGGTTTTGGCTTATGTTTAGTTTTGACTCATTCTATTCTGGTTGTATTTATATGAAACCCCCGATTGGTTTTTAATAAAAGTAGAGTCTAGTTTTATTAGGTAAGTGTGCTCTTCCTGGTATTTGTGCTTCCATATTGCCAAGAACGGGTTTTTGTTGCATTTTTATACTTTTTATTACCTGCTCCACCCCTGCCTCACCTCTTCTCCACCCTTTACATCTCAGAGTGGCTGCTATGCTGCCGATGCCTGTTCCTCGTGTTTGCTCCGCTCCCACGTGCCTTCAGAACGTCACGTGTCCTAGTATCTAGTGTTGGTCGTGGTGGAGATCTTAGTTCTTGAGGATGGGTGTTCCCTCAGGCAGGAGTTTGCTTGGCACTCACAGGACTGGCCTCCATTCTTGGACGCAGGGATCTCATGTCTATAAGACATTCAGTGATTTACTCTGTGAATCGATTGTTTCAGAGCTTAGATGTAGGCGTTTTAGTTCATAAGTCTTGTCCTTTCTGATAGCAAAGAGGAATGAAGTTGATTTTAGGGAGCAGCCTCAGGTGCCTCCAGTACACTGTGTAGTGGGTGAAGGCATCAATTCTAGGCCAAAGTGACCTCTGTACACTGTTTTAGGGGTTTTTCCATGTTCCCCCAATCCTTTATTAAGAGGCCATTTGAATTTAAATTCCTATCTTTATTTTTTCACTTATTTTCCAGTTTGTGGTATTTTTATTGGGTAAGTAGATCGCAAAGAAATTATAATTTACCGTTATGGCATTTTGTATGCATATTGAGGCTAATAGGTGCCTGGCACTACAGGATTGAAATGTGCAGTTCAGTTAAGTGCTTGACCTGATTTCATCTCTTGTAGGTAATGCAGATAGACCGTCAAGATGACGGCAGTTCTATTCCCAAGACGAGTGGGTCAGCACATCGTGAACTTAAGTCTGCACCACAAAGTCCTTTGCAGAACTCCTGGAAAGCAATGGTCTGCGCCTTAAGACAATATGCTCCTGAGCTACATCTTCTGTTTTTCAGTAACATTTATGATTAGCCATATTCATAAACATCCCGAAAGACAGAATTGTTTTGAACGCACTGAAGATAATGTACGTTTGGGGGCACAAATGAGCATTTGGATCATTTTCTTACCAACCTGAGAGGTCATATGACGACACAGCCAAAATAGTTATGGTCAGTCATGGAGAATGACCAGGGAACCCATCCCAGTGTGGGTCGTGATTTTGTTTGCGATAAAATAAGTTTGAAAATAGAAGAGGAAGATGATGGAATTCCAAATCACAATTTGGAAGGAATGGACTTTAAAACTGAACAAGAGAACAGGAAAGCATCCGACAGTGGTGACGAGCAGGCAGAGATCAGAGAAGCGAGCTACAGCTGTAAGACCCCAGGGAAGTGTTCCCCTGCTGACCACGAGGACGACTACGGGGCCCTGTTCTCACAATACAGCAGCACGTTGTACGATGTCGCCATGGAGGCTGTGACACAGAGCCTCCTGACCAGCCGCAACATGAGCTCCAGGAAGAAGTCTCCAGCCTGGAAACATTTCTTCATCTCTCCTCAGGACAGCACGAAGGCCGTGTGTGTGTACTGCATGAAAGAGTTCAGCCGTGGCAAAAATGAAAAGGACCTGAGTACGAGCTGTCTCATGCGGCACGTGAGGAGGGCGCATCCCTCGGCGCTCATCCAGGAAGACGGTAGTGTGTCTGCCCTAGGCTCCCTCTCCTCCCCTGCACTGCTGCTCCCGCCACAGCCCGAACCTGTTGGAGACCTGGGCACCATACTGTCACCCATCAAACTTGTCCAGAAAATGGCCACCAAGATCCCGTCTTCGGAGCAAGTGACGGAGGAATCTGTGTCTGCCATCTCTTCTGAAGAGGTCTCCTCTGACTTGTCCACCTCTGAGAAGTACAGCCGGGAAGAAGCCCTGGTGGGGCCACCCCCACCGCTGCCCACTCCTCAGTATGATGACGCTGCAGCGAGCGGGCTAGAGAAGAGCCTCCCGATTCCAAAGAGCACCTCTGGGTCTCGAAGGTGGTCTGCGGTCTGGAAGCACTTCTACCTGTCTCCTCTGGACAGCTCCAAGGCCGTGTGCAGTCACTGCATGAGTGAGTTCAGCAGAGGGAAGAACGGGAAGGACCTGGGTACCAGCTGCCTCATCCGGCACATGTGGCGGGCACACCGTGCCATTGTGCTGCAAGAGAAGAGCGGGAGTGCAGCCACGCTACCACCCAACACTGCAGACTCCACCTTCTTTTGTGCCATCCTTCCTCCTGAAAGAGATCCAAGCTTCGTGTCCTCTTCGCCAGGGAAGGCAGTACTAGAGGCCCCCTCAGCATCCTCTTCCCCGGACCGGCTGACTGAGGACATGCCGTTGCATCTGAATACCACAGATGCACTGCTGGAAGATGCGTCAGTGCTGTCATCCTCTGATGAGGTCGGCGAGGCCTCGGTGGTGTCCTCTCCTGAGAAGCAGCGGGATGATGGGGCGAGCCCTCGCGTGTTTGAGTCTGGTGCTGTGTTCCAACAGAATCAAAAGGTGATGAAGAGACTGAAGTCAGAGGTTTGGCATCACTTCTCACTAGCCCCCATGGACAGTCTGAAGGCGGTATGCAGACACTGTGGTTGTGTCATCAGCCGGGGAAAGAAGGGTGATGTGGGCACCAGCTGTTTGATGAGACATCTCTACAGACGCCACCCGGAAGTTGTTGGGCACCAAAAGGGCTTCCTGGGGGCTAGTTTGTCCAATCCTCAGTACGCCACCTTGGCGTCTGCAGAAAGCTCCTCCTCCAAATTAACTGACTTGCCAACGGTGGTCACAAAAAGCAATCCAGTTCTCTTTCCCGTTCACGGCAAAAAGACCTCCAAGCTGTGGAATCATTTTTCTGTCTGCTCCGCAGACCTCACTAAGGTCATGTGCTTGCACTGTGGCCAGACGATCAGCAGGGGGAAGAAGCCAACTAACCTGGGCACCAGTTGTCTTCTGAGGCATTTACAGAGGTTCCACGGCAGCGTGCTGAAGACGGACGTCCCCAAGACCACTCTGCCCTCTTCTCCAGGCACCCGTGTGCCCCTGAGTGCAGAATTGTCAGGAGCTTCCTCCTTTGTCGACACTGATGAGAAGTTTTATGATTCTCATCCAGTTGCCAAAAAGATAACAAGTCTCATAGCTGAAATGATTGCACTTGACCTTCAGCCATATTCTTTTGTAGACAATGTTGGCTTTAACCGGCTGCTCGAATACTTGAAACCTCAGTACTCTTTGCCCTCCCCTTCCTACTTTTCCAGGACAGCTATCCCCGGAATGTACGATAATGTGAAACAGATCATTATGTCACACCTTAAGGAGGCTGAGAGTGGGGTGGTCCACTTCACATCTGGAATATGGATGAGTAACCAGACCCGGGAGTATCTGACCCTCACTGCCCACTGGGTCACCTTCCAGTCGTCATTCTGGCTGCACTGTGAGGACCACCACTGCTCAGCACTGTTAGACGTGTCACAGATTGATTGTGACTATAGTGGCAGCAGCATTCAGAAGCACCTGGAATGTTGGTGGGAGTCCTGGGTAATACCCACCGGCCTTCAGGTTGGCATTACGGTGACTGACAATCCCAGCATAGGAAAGACGCTGAATGAAGGGGAGCACTCCAGCGTGCAGTGTTTCAGTCACACAGTGAATCTCATTGTCAGCGAGGCCATCAAAAGCCAGAGAATGGTCCAGAATTTACTCAGTATCGCTCGGAAGATATGTGAGCGGGTGCTCCGGTCACACGAAGCCAAGGAGAAACTGGCAGAGCTGCAGAAGGAGTACGAATTGCCACCGCACCCTCTTATTCAGGATGTCCCGTCCAGATGGAGCACGTCGTTTCATATGCTGGAACGGCTCATTGAACAGAAGAGAGCAATTAACGAGATGTCCATCGAATGTAATTTCAGAGAACTGATCAGTTGTGACCAGTGGGAGGTCATACAGTCTGTGTGTCACGCACTGAAGCCCTTCGATGCTGCGCGTCGGGAGATGAGCAGCCACATGTCCACCCTCAGCCAGGTCATCCCCATGATCCACATCCTGAACAGGAAAATCGAGATGCTGTTTGAGGAGACGATGGGCATCGACACCATGCTGAAGTCTCTGAAGGAGGCCATGGTGAGCCGACTGTCCGCCACCCTCCACGACCCCAGGTACATCTTTGCTACATTGTTGGACCCTCGTTACAAAGCCTCCCTGTTCTCTGAGGAGGAGGCGGAGCAGTACAAGCAGGATTTAATCAGGGAACTAGAAATGCTGAATTCTACCTCAGAGGACACACCTGTCTCCAGTGGGTGTGATCCAGGCTCCCCATCAAGAGACTCCAGTGGGGACGAGAGCCTGTGGTCACTCATGGCCAAGATAAAAAAGAAAGACCCAAGAGAAAAGACAAAGGTGCCTGAGGCCATGGTGCTTGCATATCTGGAGGAGGAGGTGCTTGAACACAATTGTGACCCACTCACCTACTGGAACCTAAAGAAGTCGGCCTGGCCAGGCCTCTCAGCCTTGGCTGTCAGGTTTTTGGGCTGTCCCCCGAGTATAGTCCCTTTGGAAAGGCTACTCAGCACACCCACTGAGAACGGTAGCTTTGGCCAGTCCAGGCTCATGATGGAACATTTCGAAAAACTTATTTTTTTGAAAGTGAATCTTCCCTTAATATACTTTCAGTATTGAAATCCCAGTCAGCCACCAGGCTAAAGATGTTGCTTACTAGGCACCAGCTGTTTGTTGCAATCTGGTGGCTGGCACCACTCGGAGCCAAGGAGGACATCAGACCAGGCACTCTCAGGTCCACGCTGAGTTTCCCTTAGTCTCACTGTAATGTCTCTATGTGCCTTACTCGTAGTCCTTCAGGCCAGATATCACGGTATGTTTTTTACCAAGCCACTAGAAACAGCCTGTCTTGTCAATTACAATATAGAACGATTATGTTTTAATCTGTAATTGTAAAGTTGTTTAAAATCTGGGGTAGATCTCTTCCTTCTCTTGGGAGCACTCCCACACCTTTTCCTTCTTCCTCCTCTTCCCTCTCATGTGTACATCCCCTAATCTCTTAGGGATCCCATGAGTCTTGCAACCAGGGAAGTGTTTGGTAGCAGCAGCTTGTCCCAGGTTAACCCCCTGAAACTGTCTCCAAGGCCACTTTTTCGCTGACATCCCAATGAGCCAAAACAGCCCCACCTAGTCTCCTGTTGCTTCTTCTATTCTAAACCCATCCTTGTTTCACTGTCCCCAGCTTTAACAAAAGTACTATGGAAATAAAATAGTTGCCCTCAGCCAGTTTGGCTCAGCAATTAGAGCATCAGCCCATGGACCGAAGCCTCACCTGTTTGATTCTTGGTTTAGGGCTTTCTACCTGGTTTGCATGTTTGATCCTGGCCCCAGTTGAGGTGGAGTGGGAGGTAACCAATTGATGTGTCTCTTTTACATCAATATTTCTCTTCCTCCCTCCCTCCCTTCCACTCTTATCTAAAAATCAATGAAAAAATATCCCTGGGTGAGGATTTACAAAAAATAAAAATAAATAAAAAAAGCTGGGGGTTATTAATTTGTTTTACTAGAATGACAGAGAAGATGTAAACAATTTTATTCTGTAGGCTTATTATTAGTTATGTAAAAACAAATCAGGTACTGTATTTTAGTTAAAAATTGTTTTAATTGTACACTGGTTGAGCATCAACCCATGTACCAGGAGGTTGCTGGTTCGATTCCCGATCAGGGCACATACCCAGGCTGTGGGCCAAATCCTCAGTGGGGGGCATGCAGGAGGCGGCCAGTTGATGTTCTCTCATGGATGTTTCTATCTCTCCCTCTCCCTTCCTCTCTAAAATCAATAAAGAAAAAAAATTGTTTTAATTGTAACAAAACAGCCCTGTTGGCTGTCAAACAAAACCTGTAAAATGCAGGTGGCATAGAACCATCATGACCGAGCGGTTTTGATCTGCAGCTCTAATATATGTGCGGCATGCAGAGCATATTCTGGAAGATAACTGTTCACTATGACAGATGTGGCATTTGGAGACAGAACTAAACTTACAGGTATCGTGGAATGTCAGTTACATGGTGGTTGTTAAGGAGAACTTACCCATGTTCTGTTTTTCCACGAAGGTTTCACATGGTCAGTTAACTCAGAGATGTCCCAACTACTTATGAGCTCCTTGCTGTCTGCTGTCTAGCCAAAGGACAATATGACACGTCTACAGCAGTTCTGGTGATTAAACCTCCACGCCTCTGACCTAGTATCTCTACACTTTGAAGCTGTCTTTTGAAATGTGTGTGGTGACCCCCAATTTGATCAAATCACATGTAAAATTTCTTTTTAGAAAATGTGGCTTATGAACAGGGAAGAAGATTGTTTTATTAACAGTTATAAGACTAGCCTTAGGAATTTAGAGTTTTTTAATAATACAGAAGACTCAGCTGTCACGGGTATTTTAGAATCCCAGGGATATCAGAATGAAGTGTCAGTTGTCAGATTCTTTTAACATTAATATGTCTTAAGAGTTTTTGCTTCAACATTCAGAAAAGGGTTCATTTTCTTATGTCACACCAATTAAATATACAGGGTGAAACAAGCCACTCATTGCCTAGGATCCCCTTTTAGAAAAGTTGTTTTGTCAAAATATCGTATCTGTTATTAATCTCACTTTGCATCAACTATGTTTTAGTGTATTTATAAATGGGGAACTCAATTTCTGAAATTAAACTTATTTGTAATTTTCTACAGTTGGAGGACAATGGGTTTTTGTTCTTAGGATAATAAAATAGTCATCTTCTTTGGGAGTCAAAATACTTGGAAACCACATTCATTCAGCCCTTGAATTTTCACCTTAGCTCTGGGTAGGACACAGGAGAGGTGATGATGTGGTTCTTACAACAGCATTTCTGAGAGTGGTGCTGACTTGTGTTCAGAGTGAGCGCTGTGCCACGTGTGGTGCCTGAACACAAGATCCTGTGGGAGGCTCGCAGTTGCCTTGGCCATGTAGCCTCTCCCTTGGGTTGCTGTGTGCGTGTTCCTGAGTCCAGCCTCTGTTCCGGAGGTCCGGGGAGCACCAATCAGGGACACTAGTGAATTAAGCCGACATCGTTTTCCCATGATTTACGTGAGAATTCCTATAAATGTGTGCTTAAGGTGATACTACATGTAAAGACCTCACCAGTTTGGGATCCAGGCTGTCGTCATTCTTCCCTGTGCTGGGTCTGACCAGGTTTGAGATGTGAGAACAAAAGGCCAGAGTAGATGTCCTGGAGATCCGCTGTTGGGCTTGTGGCGTACCTGGGTTGCAGGTTCGATCCCCAGCCCAATCAGGGTGTATGCTGAGCCAATCAATTGATGTGTCTCATATCAATGCGCCCTCTCTCTCTCTCTCTCTCTCTCTCTCTCTCTCTCTCTCTCTCTCTCTCTGTCTTCCTCTTTACCTCCCTCCCTCACTCTCTCCCACTGTTTAAAAATGGAAAAAATATCCTTGGGTGAGGATTAACAACAACAAAAAAACACGATGCTTATAGACTGCTTGCTGGTTTGGTCAGTGGTTGGAGTGTCATCCCGTGCAATGAGAGGTTGCAGGTTAGGGGCCATGCGGATGCAACCGATTGATGTTTCCCCTTTTCTCTCTCCCTCTAGAATTAATGAGAAAAAAATCCTCAATTGTGGATTAAAAAATAAATACGGTTAAAGATCTAAAGGAAGATATGCAGAAAGTCAAGAAAATTATGTGTAAACAAAATGAAAATATCAATAATAACAGAAAACCTAAAAGGAAACCAGAAATAAATTTGGAGATGAAAAGAATAATAATTAAAATGGAAAATTCACTCTTGGCATTCAAATCAGAATCAAGCAGAAAGAAAGAATGAGCAAACTTGAAGTAGGACAATTGAAATTATTGAGTCTGAGAAGCAAAGAATAAAGATTAAAGGAAAGTGAACAGAGTTTAAGGGGCTGGTGGGACATTAAGAAGAGAATCAACATATACATTGTGGGAGTCCCAGAAGGAAAAGGGAGAAAGGAACAGAGCATATTATGAGCAATCTATGAGCATATAATGACCAATAACTTCTCAAATTTTATGAAATACATAAATAAAAACATCTAGGAAGCTCAATGAACATCAAGTAAGATAAACTCAAAAGACCCACCTTGAGACACATCATATAATCAAATTGTCCAAAGACTAGTGAATCTGGAAAGCATCGACTGCTCTCATACAAGGAGTCATTAAGATGATCCACAGATTTATTGTCACAAACCTTGTAGACCAAGGAGACAGTGGGCAAATACTTTGTCAACCAATAATCTTATATCTAGCAAAACTGACCTTCAAATCAAACGTAAGGGATAAAGCATTCCCAGATGAGCAAAAGGTAATGGCATTTGTGACCACTACACCTGCCCTGCCAGAAACACTCAGAGGAGTCCTGCAGGATGAAATGAAAAGACACCAGAGTAGACTTCCAGTTAGGATGGCAGCATAGGTAAACCTGGTACTCACATCCTCCCATAACCACATTGGAATTACGACTAAACTACAGAATACCCATAATTGAGAATTGCCTGAAATTTGGCTGAATGGAAGTCCTACAACTAGGGAATTGAAAAAGAAGCCACATCATGACTGGTAGGAGGGGCAGAGATGTTCAATGGGCTGGTCCCACCCCCACGTGTGGCAATTGAGAATTGGGTGGGATATCTTGGCTGTGGAGGTACCCCCTGAGGAGTGACAGCTTCCAGCCCCAAACCAGGCCAACCAGTCCAGGGTTCCAGAGACAGGAATAGAAGTCCCTATAACTTCTGGCCATCAAACACTAGTGGGGCCAGTGTTCTTCTAAGCTGTTCAAGTTATCAAAAACAGAAACTCTCACAGTCAAGAAGAGACTAGGAAGACATAATGACTAAATGTGATGTGGTGTCCTGGATGGGATCTTGAAACAGAATAATGACATTAAAGAAAAACAAAGAAAGTCTAAATAAAATATGGACTTTGGTTAATGATAATGATATTGTTCATTATAACAAACATACTCTACTACTGCAAAATGTTAATAATAGGGGAAAGTGGGGTTGTATTGTATATGGGAATTCTCCACTATCTTCATAATTTTTCTGTAAATCTAAAAGTATCCTAAAATAAAGTTTATTTAAAAAAAAAAAGAAGAAAAACTACTTGTCCGGCTGGTGTGGCTCAGTGGTTGAGCGTTGACCCATGCACCAAGAGGTCGCTGGTTCGATTCCCAGTCCAGACACATACCCAGACTGTGGGTCTGATCCCCAGTGGGGGGCATGCAGGAGGCGGCCAATCGATGTTCTCTCTCATCAGTGTTTCTATCGCTCCCTCACCCTTCCTTTCTCTCTAAAATCAATAAAGGCACCCTGGCTGGTTTGGCTCAGCGATTAGAGCGTCAGCCTACAGACCAGAGAGTCCCGGGTTCGGTTCCCACTAAGGGCACATACCTCAGTTGCACTTTGTCCCCGGCCCCGGTTGGAGTTGTGTGGGTGGCAACCACTTGGTGTGTCTCTCTTGCATCGATGTTTCTCTCTTCCTCTCTCCCTCTGCTCTATCTGAAGATAAATGCAAGAGTGTCTTTGGGTGAGGAATAAAAAAGAAAATAAATAAAGCACAAAAAACCCAAGAAACAAAAACTAGTGGGGATTGTGGCTGAGTGAGACGGAAGCCAGCTGGAGTCCCAGGTGTTCCTCTTAAAGGGCCCATGCACAGACTTACTTGGATGCACTCCCTCTGTGCCCTAGGGCTGGGTCAGCAGGTTGAAACGAGCCAGAGATAATAAGGGCCAGTGGAACTGAACTGTCTCGCATCAGGATGAGTGCTAAGGGAGGCAGCTTTCTGCCAGATGGAGTCCAGTATACCTTTCCTGAGCCCTTCACCCACAGAGCTGTCAGGCGGGCACCATATCTCAGTCTCCATGAACCTGCCTCACACTGTTTGCCCTGACCTTGTGATTCCCTGAGACCCCACCCCACCCAACTTGTGGGCCCACTCAAGCCATTTCCAGTGACTTCCACAAAAATGGCCTGCCTTGCCTCATGGTTCAGACTTTCCTAAAATCTTAAACAAGCAGCATATGGCCTCTGTGTACCCCATACCTCTTGCTATATGGCCTCAGGCCCAGAACTAGTGGCAGCCTGCCTTGGTTCACAGCTTGGCCTCTCCTGGGGACCTCTAAGCCCAGCACAAGTAGCAGCCATGTGCAGATCTCTCTGTAGCTCGTGCCTGGTGGTCCCAAGCTGGGCACGGGTGGTGGCAGACCTTACACCTCCTGGGAAGCCCCAGAGCCAGTACACCTGGTGGACAGCCTTAGACCATGCTGGAGTACAACCCTACCACCTCCATGAGTGATGCCTTGGAGTCGATCCCTCCCAGTGACGCCAACAGCAATCAAGGTTCAAATACAACAGGGCAATGCACACAGTCCACAAAGGAGTACACCTGGAGCACACAGCTCAGGTGACTGTGGAGACTGTGCTACTGGGCCCTACAGAACACCTACTACACAAGACCATGCTGTCAAGTCTGAGAGACTTAGAAGCTCTATCCAATACATAGAAACAAACAGGGAGGCACCCAAAATGTGGAGACAAGCAGGTCCCAAATGAAAGAACAGGAGAAATCTCCAGAAAAAGAACTAAATGAAATGCAGGCAAGCAAACTGCCAGATATCGAGTTCAAAACAGTGGTTATAAGGATGCTCAAGGAACTTAGTGAGAACTTCAACAGCATTAAAAAGAACATAGAAACCATTAAAAAAGAACTAGTCAGAAATGAAGGAGACACTAACTGAAGGAAATAATTTACATTGAATCAATAGTGGAGTAGATGAAGCTGAGAATCAAGTCAGAGATTTGGAATACAAGGAAGCAAAAAACCACCAATCAGAACAGCAAAAAAGAAAAAAGAATACAAACATACGAAGATAGTGTAAGGAGCCTCTGGGACAACTTCAAACATACCAACATTTGCATCATGGGGGTGTTGGAAGAAGAGAGACAGCAAAAACTTGAAAACCTATTTGAAAAAAAATGACAGAAACTTCACTAATCTGGTGAAGGAAATTGACATACAAGTCCAGGAAGTGCAGAGTCCCAAACAAGATGAACACAAAGAGGCCCACACCAAGACACATCATAAGTAAAATATCAAAGGTTAAAGACAAAGAGAGAATCTTAAAAGCAGCAAGAGAAAAACAGTTAGTTACCTACAAAGGAGTTCCCATAAGAATGTCAGCTGATTTCTCAAAAGAAACTTTGCAAGCCCGAAGGGACTGGCAAGAAATATTCAGTGATGAAAGCAATGACCTACAACCAAGATCACTCTCATCTAGCAAAACTATCATTCAGAATAGAAGGATATATAAAGAGCTTTACAGACAAGAAAAAGCCAAAGGAGTTCATCACCACCAATAAATTATAAGCAATAAATACATATCTATCAACAGTTGAATCTAAAAAACAAAATAAGCCTAGCTGGTGTGGCTCAGTGGTTTGAGTGTCAACTCATGCACCAAGAGGTCACCAGTTCAATTCCCGGTCAGGCCTGATTCCCAGTGGGAGGCATGCAGGAGGCAGCCAATCGGTGTTCTCTCTCATCAATGTTTCTATCTCTCCCTCTCCCTTCCTCTCTCTCTAAAAATCAATAAAGAAAAATTTTTTTAATAAAAAACAATAAATGAACAAGCAGAAAATAAACAGACTCATAGACATAGAGAACATTTTGATGGTTGCCAGATGGGAGGGGTGTTGGGGGGGATAGTTGATAAAGGTGAAGGTATTAAGAAGTACAAATTAGCCCTGGCCGGTTTGGCTCAGCGGTTAGAGCGTTGGCCTGCGGACCAGAGAGTCCCGGGTTCGGTTCCCGCTGAGGGCGCGTACATCGGTTGCAGTTTGTCCCCGGCCCTGGTTGGGGTTGTGTGGGTGGCGACCGGTCGATGTGTCTCTCTCACATCGATGTTTCTCTCTCTCTCTTCCTTCCTCTCTCCCTCCCGCTCTATCTGAAGATAAATGCAAAAAGTAAAAAAAAAAAAAAAAAAAAAAGAAGTACAAATTAGTTGTTACAGAATAATCATGGGGATGTAAAGTACAGAATAGGGAATATAGTCAATAATATTTAATAAGTATGCATGGTGTCAGATGGGTACTTGAAATACTGGGTGATCATTTTGTAATTATATAAATGTCTAATCACTGGGGTGTACACCTGCAACTAATATAATATTGTATGTCAACTATAATTCAAAAAGTAAAAAGTGATTTAAAAACCACCACCAGAAATACTGCCTTGACTTCCAGTCAAGATGGCAGCATAGGTAAACACGGTACTCGCCCCCTCCCACAATTACATCAAAATTAGAACTAAACTACAGAAAAACCATCATGCAGAACCACCTGAAATTGAGCTGAATGGAAGTCCTACAACTACAAAATTAAGCCACATTGAGACTGGTATGAGGGGCTGAGGCACAGACGGCTGGTCCCATACCCACATGTGAGGCACAGACGGCTGGTCCCATACCCACATGTGGCGGATAAAAATCAGGAGCGATACCTTGGCTGTGAAGGTCCTCCCCAAAGAGCAAGGGGTCCCCATCCCACATCAGGCACCCCAGCTCAGGGTTCCAGTACCAGGAAGAGAAGTCCCCATAAATTCTGGCTATAAAAACCAGTAGGAGCTGAGGCTGAGGGAGGCTGAGGCTGCTGGAGCCCCAGGCAGTCCCTCTTAAAAGGCCCTACACAGATATGCTTGGACCCATTCCCTCCAAGCTCCAGCATGGAGGAGGCAGCTTTAAAGGTACCAGAGATATATGGGGAAGAACTGAGTTGTTTGGATATGGGGTGAAAGCTGGAGAGGCAGCTTTCTCCTGGACAGATGTGCTGGTGGAGGCTGTTGTTCCTTGGGTAAGCCCTTCTCCCATGGGGCCGGCAGATGGGCACCATATCTAGGACTCCAGCAACCTGGCTCACACTGTTTGCCCTATCCTGGTGATTCCCTGAGACCCGACCCCACCCAACTTTCAGGCCCACCCAAGCTGTTTCCAGTGGCTTTACCATCGGATTGGCCTGTCTTGGCTCTTGCTTCAGATTTTCCTAAATTCTCTCAAACAAATAGCACCTGGCCTCAGCGAGCCCCATACATTTAGCTAACTGGCCCCGGCACTAGAAGCAGCCAGCCTTGGTTCACAGCTTGGCTTTGCCTGGGCACCTCCAAGACAGCACAAGAAGCAGCCATCTGCAGATCGCTTTGTAGCTTATGCCTGGTGGTCCCAGGTAGAACACAGGCAGAGGCTGACCTTGCCCCAGAGCCAGCACACCCAGTGGACAGCTTCAGACCACATCGAAGCACCACCACCCAACCACCTCCACAAATGACCCACTTCAGCCCTGCTGAAGTAAGTCTTGCTCTGTATGGTGGGCCCTGGACAGCTGATCCTCCAAGGTAGTCAGTGGTCAGTGGGCACAGCCAGTCCTTGCAGCTGATCAGCCTGAGTAAATCCCTCCCATTGACATGCCAACAGCAATCAAGACTCAATTACAACAGAAGGGTGGACAGTCCACATGAGGGGTGCACCTTGAGGGCCCAGCTAGGGTGACCAGGGAGGCTGTGCCACTGGACCCTACAGGACACCTACTACAATAGGCCACCCTATGAAGCCTAGGAGACATAGCAACTCTACCTACTACATAGAAACAAACAGGGAGGGAATTCCAAAATGGCGGCGGAGTGAATGGAAGCTACACAGACCATCTCCCAGGACCAAACTGGAAATCCAACTAAAATAAAGTCAAATCATCGGGAAAAAGCAACAGAAAAGCAGCTCGCGAGGACCATACAACCAGGGACACTGAATCGATCCTGGTAGGATTGCGGAGGCGCAAGAGGGGAGCTGGGAGCCCACGGAGAGCAGCAGCCTTAGTCAGGAGCGGCACCCGCCCTCAGGGTTAAAGCCCGAGCCGGCTCCACAGCGAAGAGCCGGGACAGAGCGCTAAAACAGCCACAGCCACTCACCTGGGCTCTGGCAGAGGGAGGGCGGACTGGACTGGAACTGTGTGGGGACACTCGGGATTTGGAGGGCGCTCAGAGCTTTTGCTGAGTTGCGGCCACGCAGGACTGTGGCCTGGCCCTCTTACTCCATCCCAGGGCTCTGGGGAGAGGCGGCAGCCCCTCCCTGGGAGATCCAGCCACACCCTAGTGGGCCATTGAAATGCAAATCGAGGCTCATTAACTACAGGCATCTGCCCCACCCTCAGGAAATCCTCTCACGCTGAACACCTGAGGGAGGTTCTCATTCAACTGAGATCCCAAGGCTCTTCAAGTAACCAGGACTAATAGCCTCTAGGCAAAAAGCTAGAGGATAACTGAACCTTTTCTGGGCTTGCAAATCTACCCAGGAAAGTAAGACTCGACAGTGGTGTATAACGTGGGTCCTCTCACACTCATCCAAACCCAGTACAGGGAGCCACAAACAGCAGAACACCAACATCCACAGGGAAAATTTGGCAGGCTCCAAAAACCACTGAGATAGCCAAAATGGTAAAACAACGAAACAGATGCCAAACGAAAGAACAAGAGACCTCCAATGAAGATGAGATAAATGAAATGGAGTTAAGCAAGCTAACAGAGCTAGAATTCAGAGCCATGATCTTGAGGAAGCTCAACAGCATGTGTAAGGACATCAGCACCATGAGCAAAGACACAGAAATATTGAAAATAAATCAATTGGAAATGAAGAATGACATAGCAGAAATGAAGAACACATTGGAAGGACTAAACAGCAGAGTAGAAGAAGCTGAGGACCGGATCAGTGAATTAGAAGACAGGGTAGAAAAAATCAACCAATCAGAAAACCAAAAGGAAAAAAGAATGAAAAAACAGGAAGACAGCTTAAGAGAACTGTGGGACAACTGGAAACATAATAATATTCGCATCATAGGAGTCGCCGAAGAAGAAGAAAATGAGAAAGGGTTAGAGAATATATTCGAAGAAATAGTGACAGAAAATTTCCCTAATTTGGTGAAGGAAGAAGGCATTCAAGTTCAAGAAGCACAGAGAGTCCCAAGTAAGAAGAACCCAAACAGGCCCACACCAAGACACATAGTAATTAAAATGCCAAAAATTAAAGACAAAGAGAGAATCCTCAAGGCAGCAAGAGCTAAGCAACAGGTTACCTACAAAGGAACCCCCATAAGGCTATCAGCTGACTTCTCCATAGAAACACTACAGGCCAGAAGGGAATGGCATGAAATAATCAAGGTCATGAAAAACAAGGATCTGAACCCAAGACTACTCTACCCAGCAAGGCTATCATTCAAAATAGAAGGTCAAATAAAGAGCTTCCCAGACAAAGAAAGGCTAAGGGAATACATTAGCACCAAACCAGCACTGCAAGAAATGTTAAAAGGACTGCTGTAATTAGTAGAAGAAATAGAAAGGAAAATAGAAACACACTAAACAAAAATGGCAATAAGTAAGTACATATCAGTAATCACCTTAAATGTAAATGGACTGAACGCCCCGATCAAAAGACACAGAGTAGCGGATTGGATAAGAAAGCATGACCCATATATATGTTGTTTACAAGAGACCCACCTCACAACAAAAGACTCACATAGGCTGAAAGTGAAGGGATGGAAAAAAATCTTCCAAGCAAACAGAAAGGAAAAAAAAGCTGGGGTAGCAATACTCATATCTGATAAAATAGATTTTAAAATGAAGGCCATAACTAGAGACAAAGAAGGCCACTACATAATATTGAAAGGATCTATCCAACAGGAAGATATAACCTTAGTAAACATATATGCACCCAATATAGGAGCACCAAAATACATTAAAAATCTTCTGGAAGACTTCAAAGGAGAAATCGACAGCAATACAATCATAGCAGGGGACTTCAACACCCCGCTGACATCACTGGATAGATCCTCTAGACAAAAAATTAACAAGGAAACAGAGACTCTAAATGAAGCACTAGACCAAATGGATTTAATAGATATTTACAGAGAATTACACCCCAAAACTACAGAATTTACATTCTTCTCAAGTGCACATGGGACATTCTCAAAGATAGACCACATGTTAGGACACAAACGAAGTCTCTACAAGTTCAAGAAGATTGAAATCATATCAAGCATCTTCTCAGATCACAATGGCATGAAACTAGAAATCAATTGCAAAAAGAACATGCAAAGACATTTGAATACATGGAGGCTAAATAGCATGTTATTAAACAATGAATGGGTTACCAAGGAGATCAAGGAAGAAATTAAAAACTTTCTGGAAATGAATGAAAATGAACACACAACAACACAAAATCTGTGGGATGCAGCGAAAGCAGTTCTGAGAGGGAAGTTCATAGCACTACAGGCCTACCTCAAGAAACAAGAAAAATCTCTAATAGACTTTCTGACCTCACAACTTGAAGAACTAGAAAGCAAACAAAAGGAAAACCCCAGAGCAAGTAGAAGGAAGGAAATAGTAAAGATCAGAGCAGAAATAAACGACATGGAGACAAAAAAAAACAATTCAAAGGATCAATGAAACAAAGAGCTGGTTTTTTTGAAAAGATAAACAAGATTGATGGACCCTTAGCTAGACTCACCAAGAAACAAAGAGAGAGAACCCAAATACACAAAATCAGAAATGAAAGAGGAGAAGTAACAACTGACACCACAGAAATACAAAGGATCGTTAACAAATACTATGAACATTTATATGGCAACAAATTCGACAATCTAAGCGAAATGGACAAATTTCTAGAAACACACAGTCTCCCAAAACTGGACCGGGAAGAGATAGAAAACTTGAACAGACCAATAACAACCAAGGAAATTGAAGATGTAATCAAGACTCTCCCAGCAAACAAAAGTCCAGGCCCAGACGGCTTCACAGGGGAGTTTTACCGAACATTCAAAGAAGAACTAACACCCATTCTTCTCAAACTATTTCTAAAAATTCAAGAAGAAGGAAGACTTCCAAAATCATTTTATGAGGCCAGCATAATTCTAATTCCAAAACCAGAAAAAGACACTACCAAGAAAGAAAACTACAGGCCAATATCCCTGATGAACATAGATGCCAAAATCCTGAACAAAATACTAGCAAGTCGGATCCAGCAATACATCAAAAAAATTATTCACCATGACCAAGTGGGATTCATCCCAGGGATGCAAGGCTGGTTCAATATTTGCAAATCAATAAATGTGATACACCACATAAACAACATGAAAGATAAAAACCACATGATCATATCAATAGACGCGGAAAAAGCATTCGACAAAATTCAGCACCCATTTCTGATAAAAACGCTCAGCAATTTGGGAATAGAGGGATCATATCTCAACATTATAAAGGCCATATATGAAAGACCTACAGCCAACATCATACTCAATGGGCAAAAACTAAAAACATCTCCCTTAAGAACAGGAACAAGACAGGGATGCCCACTTTCGCCACTCTTATTTAACATAGTACTGGAAGTCTTAGCCACAGCAATCAGACGTGAAGAAAAAATAAAAGGAATCCAAATTGGAAAGGAAGAAGTGAAACTGTCATTATTCGCAGATGACATGATATTATACATAGAAAACCCTAAAGACTCCATCAAAAATCT
Source organism: Tadarida brasiliensis (assembly GCA_030848825.1). NCBI lineage: Eukaryota > Metazoa > Chordata > Mammalia > Chiroptera > Molossidae > Tadarida > Tadarida brasiliensis. The sequence goes on along the minus strand of CM061263.1, from coordinate 788,408 downwards.
ACTAGACCTAATAAATGAATTTGGCAAAGTAGCAGGATACAAAATTAACGTCAAGAAATCGACGGCATTCTTATACACCAATGACGAACTCACAGAAAGAGAAACTAAAAAAACAATCCCATTTACCATCGCAGCAAAAAAATTAAGATACCTACGAATAAACTTAACCAAAGAAGTAAAGGACCTATTTGCAGAAAACTACAGGACATTGAAAAAAGAAATAGAGGAAGATATAAAAAAGTGGAAGCACATACCTTGTTCATGGATTGGAAGAATTAACATCATTAAAATGGCCATATTACCCAAAGCAATCTATAGATTCAATGCAATCCCCATCAAAATACCAGTGACATATTTCACAGAACTAGAACAAATACTCCAAAAGTTCATATGGAACCAAAAAAGACCCCGAATAGCCACAGCAATCTTGAAAAAGAAAGGCAAAGTAGGTGGGATCACAATACCGGATATCAGATTATACTACAAAGCTACTATAATCAAAACAGCCTGGAACTGGCACAAGAACAGGCATATAGACCAGTGGAACAGAACAGAGAATCCAGAAATTGACCCAAGACATTATCCTCAACTAATATTTGACAAAGGTGGCAAGAGCATACAATGGAGCAAAGACAGCCTCTTTAATAAATGGTGTTGGGAAAATTGGACAGCTACATGCAAAAAAATGAAACTAGACCATCAACTTACACCATACACAAGAATAAACTCAAAATGGGTAAAAGACTTAAATGTGACTCGTGAATCCATAAAAATCCTAGAAGAAAATGTAGGCAACAAAATTTCGGACATCATACGCAGCAGAATCTTCACTGATACATCACCTAAGGCAACAGAAACAAAGGAAAAAATGAACACATGGGACTACATCAAACTCAAAAGCTTCTGCACAGCAAAAGAAACAACCATCAAAACGGAAAGGGAACCCACTCTATGGGAGAGCATAATTGCCAATGATACATCAGATAAGGGGTTAATCTCCAAAATATATAGAGTGCTCATACAACTCAACAAAAGGAAGACAAAGAACCCAATTAAAAAATGGGCAGAGGAACTAAATAGACACCTCTCCAAACAGGACATACAAATGGCTAAGAGACATATGAAGAAATGTTCAACATCATTAATCATCAGAGAGATGCAAATTAAAACAACAATGAGGTATCACCTCACACCTGTCAGAATGGCCGCCATCAACAAATCGTCAAACAACAAGTGTTGGCGAGGGTGTGGAGAAAAGGGGACTCTAGTACACTGCTGGTGGGAATGCAGACTGGTGCAGCCACTGTGGAAAACACTATGGTGTTACTTCAAAAAATTAAAAATTGAATTGCCATTTGACCCAGTGATCCCACTTCTAGGAATATACCCTAAGAATCCTGAAACAACAACCAGAAAGAATACATGTACTCCCATGTTCATAGCAGCACTATTCACAATAGCTAAGATCTGGAAACAGCCCAAGTGCCCATCAGTGGATGAATGGATAAAAAGGCTGTGGTACATATACACAATGGAGTACTATGCAGCTGTAAGAAAGAAAGATCTTTTATCCTTTGAGACGACATGGAGGGACCTCGAGAGTATTATCCTAAGCGAAACAATCCAAGCAGAGAAAGACAAATATCACATGATCTCACTCATGTGTGGAATATAATAAACATAACAGTCTGGGGAACAGGGTAGACACAGAGATGTGAAAGTAGGGTACAGACTGACAACCCTCAAAAGAGGGGGTGGGGGGGAGGGAAGAGATAAACCACAGAACTTATACGCATGTATGCATAACTGATGGACATGGACAACAAAGCTGGGGAAGGGGTGGAGGGATGGGGAGGAGGGTGTCAATGGGGAAAAAAGGAGAAACATCTGTAACAAAAATAAATTAATAAAATAAATAAAATAAAATAAAAAAAAAGAAACAAACAGGGAGGCAGCCAAAATGAAGAGACAAAGAAACATGTCCCAAATGAAAAAACAGAACAAAACTCCAGGAAAACAACTAAACGAAATGGAGATATGCAATCTAACAGATGCAGAGTTCAAAACACTGGTTATAAGGATGCTCAATGATCTTAGTGAGAATTTCAAGGAACTTAGTGAGAATGTCAAGGAATTTAGTGAGGACCTCCAGAGCATAACAAAGGATGAGTCAGAAATGAAGGATGCACTAACTGAAATAAAGAATAATTTACAGGGAATCAATAGTAGAGTAGGTGAAGCTAAGAAGCAAACCATCGATTTGGAATATAAGGAAGCAAAAAAACACCCAATCAGAACAAAGAATCAAAAAAAAATGAGGATAGCGTAAGGAGCCTCTGGGACAACTTCAAGCGTACCAACATTTGCATCACGGGGATGCCAGAAGGAAAAGAGAGAGGGCAAGAAATTGAAAACCTATTTGAAAAAACAATGACAGAAAACTTCCCTAACTTGGTGAAGGAAACAGACATACAAGTCCAGGAAGCACAGAGAGTCCCAAACAAGATGAACCCCAAGAGGTCTACACCAAGACACATCATCATCAAAATGCCAAAGGTTAAAGACAAAGAGAGAATTGTAAAAGCAGCAAGAGAAAAGCAGTTAGTTACCTACAAGGGAGCTCCCATAAGACTGTCAGTTGATTACTCAAAAGAAGCTTTGCAGGCCAGGAGGGAGTAGTAAGAGATATTCAAAGTGATGAAAAGCAACAACCTACAACAAAGATTACTCTATCCTGCAAAGCTATCATTTAGAATCGATGGACATACAAAGAGTTTCCCAGACAAGAAAAAGCTAAAGGAGTTCATCACCACCAAACAAGTATTATATGAAATGTTGATGGGTCTTCTTGAAGAAGAACAAAAACATGAACAATTGAATTTACAAACAAAATGAACAAACCAGAAGAGAAACAGACTCATAGATACAGAGAACTTTTTATTGGTTTCCAGATGGGAGGGGGCTGGAGGGATGGGTGAAAAAGGTGAAGGAATTAAGAAGTACAAATTGGTTGTTAGACTGATGAACCTCAAAGGGAAGGGGGTAGGGAGGGTGGGAAGAGATAAACCAAACAACTTATATGCATAACCATTGGACACAGACAATAGCGTGGGGAAGGCAGGAGGGTGGCGGGAGCAGGGAGGAGGGGGTCGATGTGGGGGAAAGAGGGGACATCTGTAATACATTCAACAATAAAGATAAGTTTAAAAAGAAAAAATGACACCAGAGCACTGTTCTTTCTTTTTTTTTTTAACCATACCAGTGACCAACTGATGGGGGAAGGGAAATACCCCACTCCAGCTCCCTCCAGCCATCTGTCCCAGCCACAGGGGATAAGAAAACCGAGAAACTCCTGAAGGTCATAGCACAGAGGCAAAGACTTCACTAAAGACTGAACCTTGCTCTGGCCAGGTAGCTCAGTTAGTTAAAGCATCATCCTAATAGGCAAAGGTTTTGGGTTCGATCTCCAGTCAGGGCACATACAAGAAGCAACCAATGAATGCATAAATAAGTGGAACAACAAATCAATTTTAAAAAAAGGAGAAGACTGAGCCTAATTGTAGGACCACAGAACACTCCCCTCCCCACACCTCGCCATCACGTCACTAGGGCCTATTTACAGCAGCTCCTTTCACCTGGTGCACTTGTCTGGCTATCAAGAAAAAATGACAAAGCACACCACAAGGTAAAAAACAGATTGAAGAGACAAGCAAACACGGACACCACCAGAGGCGGGTGTGGATGTGGAGCAGCAGGAACGCCCACTCACTGCTGGTGAGAATGAACATGGTGCAGCCACTCTGGAAGACGGTCTGCCAGTTCCTTAGGAAACTAAACACATCCTCACCACGCCATCACCAATCATGCTCCTTGGTATGTACGCAAAGGAACTGGGCACTTAAGTGCACACAAAAACCTGCACATGGATATTTAAAGTAGCTTTATTTGTAATTGCCAAGTCTTGATGCAGAAGTTCAGTTTGTGACTTCAAATCTCTGAGGCAAAGATGGGCCTCTAGTAAGTACACAGCCATGTGGAAAACATAAATTAGCCCTACCCCTCACACTGTACAAAAAACAAAATTCAAACAAATGAGAGGTCTGCACATGAAACATGGAGATAAAACAATGCTGAACTGCTGCATTGGACACCTCCCAACTCTGATGCGGGAAAGGACTCAAACATGAAAACCTCGAGTAGAGAACACTTCTGCAGAGTCAAAAGACAAATGCAACAAATACTGTAATAATGGGTGAACACCCTACTAATTGAAGAATTTTTAAAACGTGAGAGGAAATGACCAAAAATCCAAAGACAAGAGATGTGAAGAGTCAATTTACAGAAAAGAGCCCTTAAAGTTATGAGAAGATACCAACTCCCCCCCCAGGGACAGGAGAGCACGGTGATTGGGAGACACCACTGCTCACCCCACAGAATGGCAGGTTGACAAGGCTTAACAGACTCCTTCAGCCCCAGGCTACCCTGTGAAGAGGAATGTGGCAAGACTGAGCTCACACACACTGACCCTCACCCAGCACTCACCTCTAGGAACTCACCTTGAAGATGCCCCTTAAACCATATGAAAGTACAAATGCACATGGTTAGTCATTGCAGTGTCATCTGAATTTTGAAAATATTGTCCACTATCTATATGCCCATACATAGGAGACAGAAGAAATGGCTGTCCACATAACACAAGGCTGTGTGTCCCAGTCAAAAGAGCTCTCCAGGGACAGATGGAGGACTGCAGACGCTCCAGAGGAGCACAGACACAGAAGGCCACCTTGAGTGTGAGAAAAAGGAGGCACCTGTTTATCTTCACAGAAAGTAACACGAAGGACAACCCAGGAAACCAGGGCAGTAATGACAGAGGGAGCGATGTCCCTGTGCAGACCTTGGAGAGGATGGGAAGTTGGACCCTAAGACAAAGCAAACGGAAAGCATGAACACAACCACAAGTCCAAGAAAAGCACAGCCACAATCAAGGGGGACTAATTCAAGGGCAGTATTTGACCATGGACCCCCAGTTGTGGGCGCCAGAGTGAGGGATGCGAACGACCGGCCTCTGTCCGCAGGGTTGTTTCTGCAGTTGCATGGCAGAGCAATTCCGAGGCTAGTTACCCTGCTGAGCAAACGCGTCACCTTTCCTGGGGTTAGGGTCACTGCGGGAGCCGGGACAGGTGTGGACCCGGGGGGCAAACACAAGCCCACAGACAGGTTGGATTGGAAGTGTAGCAGCACATACCATGGATTCTCATGCATGTGTGCAGCACCCTGTCCTTCCTCACTCCGTCCACAGAAGGGGCCTAGAAACAAACCTACTGATAGCAATGAGCACGTTGTGCACCCAATCTTGGTCTGTAAAATCACTCCTCACCAAAAGGTGCTCTCAGAGAAATGGCTGGTTCCAGGGTGGGGACAGAGGCCAAGAGGAGCATGGGCCACCTTGTGCCAAGAAGTAGGAAAGTGCTCCAGAAATGAACAATGACCGGCATGTGATGGGAAAGAGCAGCCTGACAGCCTCCTGGAGTGAATCTTGCACAATCTGACCACAAGGTAAGTAGACAGGGTGACTCTCAAACCATCAGGTCCAGCAGCAACCCGTGCACACGTGCCAATAATCAATGACAACGATTTGAATGCTCAGAAATAATCAATGAGTGACAAATCCCAATCACAAACATCAAGAACCGATGACAGATAGATGGGGGCAGGAGGGAGCTCACATACAGTGTCCAGTGCCAGCTGGCAGGCATGGAGGTCCTGCACAGACTGTTGGCAGCATCACCAGCGGGCGCAGAGTGGGGCACAACCGCAGGAGGTCCCAGTCTTTAGGGTCTGCAGTATGCCAATCAGTCACTGGAGAAAACAGTGACTAAGAGGTGTCTTTCCTAGGTCAAGGCCATGTGGTAGGCAACTCACTCTTGAATGCTCAGGAATAGCCTGTCTTTACGCACATGTGTATGCATGCGTGTGCACACATTTGGTATGTGTGTGTATGCACGTGCAGGAGCACCCCGTTCTCTATATTGACTTTGGTGTGAGACACACTTTGGCTACTTAAGGAATCTGGTTTAGTAAAGTGTAAAAGTGCTGAAATCATCACATAAAAATAAAACCTAGGTGAAGGCACTCTCTGGAACTATCACATATATGATGGCTGCCCTGGCTGGTTTGGCTCAGCAGTTGGAGTGTCACGTCAGCCCGAGGACCAGAGTCGTGGGTTCGATTCCGGTCAAAGGCATGTACCTCATTTGCAGTTCGATCCCTGGCCCTGGTCGTGGTCACGCAGGAGGCAACCAATTGATGTGTCTCTCTCACATCGATGTTTCGCTCTCCCTCTCCCTCTCTCCCACTCTATCTGAAAATGAATGAAAAAATATTCTCAGTGAGGATTAAAATAAATAAGTACATAAAGATTGCTAATAAGAAAAGGTTTAAAAAATTTAATTCTCGTTTCATTTGAACATGTGTACATCTAAAATTTCCTCTGAAATGAAACTGTGTCTCTGTGACTATGAAGACCCACAACTCAGGATACAGGTGGGGGACACCGTCCAGCAGGTGCAAAGATGCTGACTTCACAGCTACACAGACACTCACATGATCCCCCAAAGGCTGAACTTTGTTAGGTGCTCTGAGGCAATGGCAGCAAATGTGTCGTGTCTCCCAAAAGCAGCTTCCCGGGGTGGCCGACTGTCCCTGCAGCTGTGTCCAGGACCCTCGTACTCATGAGCAGTGTACATTGCAAATGTGGGCTCCGTGCCTCAGGTGTGGTGGTGAGTGGCTTCAACCAGCCTTCTTGGGCCTGCGTGGGAGGCATGTTGTGGTTCTGTGTGCTGTTTCCCGTGGGATGCTGTGCGTTCCCCTCAGGAAGGCCTGAGGAGTCTCTCCAGAAGCACCAGCTTCGTCTGTAGGTTGACGTTGAAGGGCGGCAGTCTGGTCAGGTTCAGACTCACCCCAGTGGTGCCCGAAACGCTGGCCAGCACCCGGTGCGTGTCCCTATAGAGGGCCAGGTGCCCGGGGGCCGCCTCCATGAGCAGGTGCGTGTAGGCCAGCATATGCTGCGACCCAGGCTGCACATCCTCCCTCTTCTCATATCTGCAGGACGAGGATGAGAATGTGTGCATCTTGCTGCGGTCCCACGCCAGCCCCATCACCCAGGCATCCCCAGGGTGCCCAAGCACAGCCCCTGGGAGAAGCACCACTACCTGCAGTCACACCATGGCGAGAACATACCTCCAGGCGCCATTGACCTCCAAGAACCGAGACACGCCTGTCTGTGCAGCAGCCACGTCGATGTGCAGGACAACATCTGTGGGAAACCGTGCGCTCGGTTGGAACTGTGGCTGGGCACTTCTGGCCCGAGCTGTGGCAGTCCCCGCACAGCCCAAACACCTACCTGTCCGGGGGGGCACCAGCTCGTGCAGCCTCTGCATAGCCACGCCACCAGGGTAGTTGAAGTGGGACACGTACAGGGCCGTGGCCGAGTAGGCGGCGTTCATCAGGAGGTGCCCTGTCACGAGGAGGGAGCCTGCTTTATACAGCCAAGACTTCTTGCAGTTGTTCAGCCTGGAAGAAAGGCGGTGGTACGTTTCCTGGAAAGTGTGTGACAGTAGTAGGTGGAAGGAATGTCACTGGGAACATAGACCTGCTGGTCACCTTCGCTGAGTCCTAATAAGGTTAATCACCAAGTAGATATATAAATTACCAAAGAAGGTGGGTAAAAACTACCTTACATTTTTTTTTCTGTGAAATTCCACCCAAGATGACAATTTAAAGTTGATATCAGATTTTGAAACATCCTGAGTTATACCTTAGATCGGAGCACAGCCCTGAGGCCAAACCCCGAATGCTGCCTGGCTTGTAAGGGAAGCCAACCAGACGAAGTGGAGCTGAGGCCATGACACGGAGCATGAGGCCCACTGAGAGAATACTGCCTGCCTGGTCCTTGACAGAGGGTGCTGTCAACTCGGGACCCTTGACCACACTCCAGGCAGGCCCTGCTGAGCCCTTCTTGACTAAGTCTCAGCCTGTGAGGACTGCAGACCCTTGGCATGAATGATGTCACCCACCGCCAGTCAAGGTGGCACCCCAAGGGAGGCCTCAGCCCCTCAGGTGCCTGCCTGAGGAAACCCCACGATGCAAGTTCACTGTGTGTTCCAGCCAAGCCTGGTGATGGGAAGGTGGCCCCGGACAGCTCCCGAGCAGTGACTGCAGAAAGCTGGCAAGTGAAGTCCTGTCTCTACCCTTTGAGATGCAAACCTCCCCCTCAACCCTTCACCCTAGGACCAGGGGTCAACGTTCAGGGAGTAATGCTGCTGTGTCCCTGTGGGAGGGGGCACACCGCTTCCTGCTGCTGCAGACACACAGCTTGTCCCTTTCTCTCTGGTCCCCAGCCATCCCACTCTTTCCCCCACAGGGTGAGTTCGGTGGGGAGGGGTGAGTTCGGTGCACCAGCACCCTGCCCCCACCAAGGGCTTTACAGAACTCGACGCTCACGAGTGCCTGGCTGTGATCCAATGTCTGTTTTGCTGTGAACTAGGCACCCCTCCCTCTCAGCCCCCAAGGACAAGCCAGCCTGCCACCCTGAGCAGCCCTTTTTTATGTGACCGTCCAGCCTCAGACCCTCCCTGCCTGGCCGCTAACTCCCATCCTGTTCCCAAGGGACTGAGCCCCGAACACAGCACAGCCATGTGCAGACAGGCCTGAGACACGCATCCAGATGAACTGAACACAGGGACGGACCAAGCAGAGCCGTCGGTCAGAGCGTGGCCCATCCTGACCTGGGCTTGGCCCATGGCCATTGCCATGGAGACAGTCGGGGCTGCCCTGATCCCCTTGAAAAGTGTCCCCTTTTAGAAGCAGTGAGCCCATCTCATGCCAGCACTCACAGGTAGGCGCAGCCCCGGGCAGCCACGGTGTTGAGCAGGGGAAAGGTGTAGATGATGAAACGCAACTCCTTGTGCGGGAGCAGCGAGTACAGGGACACGAAGCCCAGTGCTGGCAGGAGCAGCGCCCAGGCCCTTCTGTCTACGAGGCCCAGGGGCACAAAGAGCAGGCTGCTGCCCAGCCCCCGGGGCAGGGCCGAGTAGAAGTACCACAGCAGGGGTGAGGTCTGGGTGGGAGGGTTAAGGAGGCCACGTGTCAGTGACAGTCACCTAGCCAGTCAGCTGGGCTCAAGGCGGGAGGCAGGGAAGAGACAGCCCTGAAAGGCATCCCTGTCCAGGGTGCCCAGGAACCCTGCCTCAGGTCACCACGTGATCCCCTTCACCCATGAATAGAGGCCGGGACCTGGGCATGAGCACCAGCACTACGTCTCATGGATGGTGACCAGGGCTGCACAGGGTTTTTACTTTCCCTGTGAAAATGACTGTCCTGGGTGAGGGGTGCCCTGGGGACTCAGTACATTGGTCTTTCTGTGTGTTTCAACATCCCACAATAACACGTTAGAAAGCAGAGCATCACAGGACTCAGGGAGAAGCTGGGCTCCGAAAGGTGGTGTTTCCACAGGGTGGACAGGACACCAGAGCAGGGAGACCCCCACAGGCCCTGCCTCCTGGGGTCTCCAGTGTGCACAGGGCAGAAGGTGTGGTCCTGGTGCTGCAGCCGCCACCACCCCCCCAGCTGCACCTCTGTCAGGCTGGCCCCGGCAGGTGTGCATCAGGTACAGAGAGCTGGAAGGAAAGCCGCTCCTTGCGTCTGGCCTGACCGAGGCCCAGCAGCCGCACCCTGCCCAGCAGGCCAGCCCACAGCCACAGGTAAAGGATACTCCCCAGTTGGAGCTTTTGTTCTGGATGGTGTTATACCAAAGCACAGTTCCTTCCGGCCACACGAGGTAGCGCCAAAAGTAGGAGTCCACAGCGACCGTCAGTCCTAACAAAGTGAAACGATTCCCCAGGAAAGGACACAGCACCCGGAAACTCAGACCGCGACCCAGGCTGCTGGGTGAACGAAGGGCAGCCCACGTCCAGGGCACAGGTCTGCGTGCCCATGGACATGCCCCGTCGGCCCAGACACCACGAGACACCAGCTTAAGGGGAAGGGGCTGGTGTATTGGGGCCTTGGTCCTGGGGAGCATCTTCCTGCGAGGTCCCATGCCCCAGGTGCAGCAGGAGGAGGGGCGCTGAGGATGGAGGCTGCGCAGTGGGGGAGCGCCTCATGGGGACGCCTGGCAGCATGGTGAGGACAGCCGCACGCAGACCTTCCAATGCTGCTTGGGGTTCACGCAATCCCATTTAATGACAGAAAAGCCAACCCTCCCATTTCTCTTCACTCAGTGAAACGCGACCAAGCACTGCCTCGTCAGGACAGCGCACCAACTCACCCAGGCAGAGCAGGCCGGCGGGCACGGCGTGGCGCAGGGCCTTGGTCACGGACAGCCGCCGGGTGCACAGCAGCAGCAGCAGCACAAGGCCCAGAAGCAGGCTCAGCTCGGCCCTGAAGACCAGGATGGCCAGTGCCGAGAGCTGGATGAAGCGGGCCCACCTCTGCTGCAGGCAGGCTGTGAGGGCCAGCAGCACTGTGAACACAGCAAGACATAGGCATGTACTTCTCCTGTGAGAGCCATGCAGAACCCCAGAAGACAGCAAACACCGCTCAGGACCAGGTCCACCGATGCAGGCTGAGCTCCATCCAGCGCTGTTCTGCCCTGACCACAGCCCCGCGTCCTGCCCCATCGCACAGCCCGGACCCTAGGGGCTGCGCCCAGCCCCTGCTCCACATCTCCTTGCCCCCATGCAGCGCCCACCTCAGCCATCCTCCATGCCAGTGCTGCTGAGCTCAGCATGTCCTGCTGGCTCCGCCCACAGCTCACTGGGAATGGGGCCCTGCTCGCCACCTTTCACGCTGTGTCCAGCAGAGGGCCCCTCCCCAGGCACGGTGAGGGCCAGGCCATGTCTCTACTGGATCAGCACATCCATGGCCTCCCTGTGGCCCTCTCATCTGCCTGGGGCGCCCCCAGAACACCCAGAACAAGCTGCTCTCTGCTCCGAGTCACTGCAGGGCCTGCACAGGAAACTCTCCCAGGTGGAAAGTGCACCTCAACCCAGCTGAGAACAGACACCCCTGCCCGTCACAGGCTGTCCGGTCTCTGCGCATTTCTACAACATCCCATGGGGAGCAGCTAACGTCAGGCAGGTGCTACTCGACAGATACTCACTCACCTGTCACCTGGCAGGTGTGCCCTGAGCCCAGTGAGAACCATGGGGGTCATCAAGGGTCCTGACAGGCATGCCCATCAGCTACGTACCTGTGGGCAGGGCCAGCACGTTGGGGAGTGTCCGTGTGCAGTAGAACATCAGGTGGAATTGTGTGGCCGTCATCCAGCAGAACATGGTGGCCGCTGTCGCCCCAAAATGCCGTCGCACTTCTTTTTGAAAAGTCCAGAGTCCAAAAATCACGCCAAGTCCGAGGACGGCTCTGACTAAACAAGAACGGCAACACTGTGACCAGCAGACAGACGCCCAGGACAAGCGGGTCTCTGATAAGTGTGACTGGCAGTGGTTGGATAATGACCAGGGGACAGTGGAACAACCCTAAGAGAGGAGTGGTCTTCAGCACTGAAAATGGACTGCATGTGGGGAATGGATGGCCTGGACCCCAGCACTTTGCTGTGACTGCGAGGCCTGGGGCAGGGCAGGCAGTGACCATCCCACAGTATGACAAGCTGGGCACCAGCACCAGAGGCCCCTCACTTGGCCGTGACACCTCCAGGGCCACATTTATGAGGGCCCAATGCTCAGACGGGTTCTCATTCTCCCGTCCAGGGCTCTCCAGCTGTCTAGCTGCCCTGTGTAACGGTGCGTCTCCTACGCTGCCCTTCCGAGAGCTCAACTGCTCGTCCTCAGGAATGACTGCCACAGCTCATCGCCAGGCCAGACAAACTCGCTGTGAGAACGTGTTTGCGTCTGTTGGGGAAATGTGATTACAGTCTGGGTTTGGACGCGATGAAAACATACTGAAACGGAAAGACGGTGATTACTGGCTGGAAACCGAGGCTGCAGAGCTCTGTGCAGCAAACCTTCTAAATCGGGCCCAGACAAAAATCCAGAAGAATCTGCACAGGCAACTCTGGGCAGGAAGGTGCAGACACCCTCATCTCAGTCGAGAGAGATGCTCAGTTTCCTGTCCCTGGTCACACTCTAGAAAGGGCTGACCTCGACCAGTGCTCTGAACCACCACACTGAGTGGCCGAGGGCAGCCCAGATCCACAGGTGGACACTGCTGAGTGGGGGGCCTCACGCTGGCTGGCTGAGAGCACCAGACCTCACGACGATTCTGCTGTCCCCATCGGAAGACTCTGTCCTTACCTGTCAGCTGACAATAAAACTTGGACGTTCCCAGCAGTGACAGCATGCAGACTATAGGGCTGGACACCACCGCAATCACCAGCGGCCCAAGGAACGTCCTGGGGACTACGCCAGGAAACTCCAGGTGGTCATACTGCAGGGGGAGGGCAAGGTCAGCAGAGGCCCTGGGAATCGGGGACGACATGGCCATAGGCGTGGTCCTCACCTGCTCCACGTCCAGCTGGTGGTAGAGCAGGTCATGCACGGCCTGCAGGCTGAAGCTCTCCTCCACCTTGGTGTAGGGACAGGTGACCAAGTGGACAGCAGCTACAGCAACCAGCAGTCCCAGCAGCCGGCGCTGCCTGCCTGAGCCCGACTGCCTCTTCCCGGCCATTCTGTGCTTCAACTTCACGCACCGTCCGTCATCAACCGTCAGCACCGCCACTCTGGGAGCATTTCACAGAATAAAAACGAAGATCCCCAAATTTTAAAAGTCACGCTTGAGGCAACACCTGGGATATCCGGATGAAAGGCAAGTGGGAATGGTTCTCACAGGTTCTGTAAGTATAAAAACACATCGGAACAGTTTCTACAAAACTCTCGAGAGGCATTCTCACTTTAACCAGCTACCTTACACTAAGCTGGGTAAGTATTTCTCCAGGAAGAAAGACCTTGGTTGCAGAACCTGAGTTTAGTCCTGCCTTAAGGGCAGGATGGCCCCTGCTGTGAGGTGGGCTCCCAGGAGGGGGACACAGGGCACCCAGAGAAGCCCCTGCGCCCTGCACGGTGGGTGGGGCTGTGGGCCCCTGCCCTGTTGCTTCTCAACTGCCCCTGGGTGCCACCACGCTGGTCACAAATGTGAATGTATAGGTGGCAAAAGGACGATATGTCCTTGAGGGGTTCAGACAGATGTGCCGGCAGTGGACTGCCCAGCTACCAACAGGACAATGGGGGGGGACCATGGAAGTGCCCAGTCAGCTCCTGCCTGGAAGACTTATGTCAGGGGAGGAAAGGTGTTTCTGGCTTATCTTTAAACAGGTTTGGTGTTAAGCAGGAGCACCAGGGTGCTGTTTGTTCACGTTAGTTTTTGTTAGAGGAAGATTTAAGGAGTCTGCACTCTCCAAGGACAGCCAAGTGGTGGGCAGGTGAGAAAGACCTGGAATCCAGCTGGATCCGGTCAAGGCAGTGGTGAGGTGGAAGAAAGGGAAGAGGCTTCTCATAATCAGAATCACCAAAACAATACCCAATGCCCCTTGGAAGTAACCTGTTTTTCCCTTCCAAACAAAAACCCCCAATGGAAAGATACTGAAGGGTGGGATTTTTCTGGCTTCTGTCCCCCTCCCCACTGTAACCTCAGCAAGGAGAATGGACCCTGGTCATTATATGAGGTGCTCAACTGTGCTAGATGGAAGATGCCTGTGAGTGTCCCGCTGCCGGGTTCACATCCTGTGGGCAGGACCACTGGGCGGACTCACTGCTGTATCAGTAAAGCCCTGGCCACTGTGGCCCAGCTGGCTGGGCATGGTCCTGGGCACTGAAAGGTTGCCAGTTTGAGTCCCAGTTGGGAGCCATTGATGTTTCGCTCTCACATCCATGTTTCCCTCTCCCTCTCCCTTCCTCTCTAAAAGTCAAAACATATTTAAAAAAACAAAACCCTCTTAAGTGTGGATATCATCACACCAGTTTACGTTTTCAATAAAAATACACAAATGCTTTAATTCCAGTAAAGCCAAGACCACAGAACATCTACATGCTACTATTCCTCTGTTGTTGTTTATTTGGGGGGGGTGGGGGGGATAAAGAAATAGGAAGCATCTGTGCCGCCAAACTGCGGAAGCAGCTGCACAGGGCAAGAACCCGCCACAGCTCACCGTCCCCGTCGGCTAAGAACAGGCCTGTCCCTGCAGATCCCGCTCCACGCTTCTGCCCAGAGGATGTTCCCCTGAAGGAAAACCCACTGTTATCTGCTGGGGGGTGAAAGCCTATGAGCAAAACTGGGCCCCCCAGGCCGAGGGGCTTCTCACCCACATGAGAGTGTGACCAGGGCAGAAGACAACTGCCAAGCAGCTCTTTTGGAAGTACCAAGTCTCAGCCAGATGTTCCCAGGACCCACAGTCAACCCACCTCTGGGGCTCAGGAGGGTGAGTGACATTTGTCAGCACTTGTCCACCCTGCTGGCAGCTGTGCAGGGTGTTAAACAGCCACAGGTTAAAACCAGCCACGACTCCAAAAAATGTGGCTTACAGAACCCTGGCGTGTGAGACCAGGGATGAGCTCCAGTGCCACCTGTCCCCTCCATGAGGAATCCGTGGTCTCTACTGAAACTGGTCAAATCAGCCGTTCAAAGAAGTCAGCTCCCGGCTGCAGACACAAACCACCCGCCAACACCAGAGAAAACTCTGTGTCGTTTGTACGTCTTCCTTCCGGGAGGCATGTCCTCCTGGAATCCGGGTAATGCTCACCTTAGTTCTCCTCACTGAGCCCACGCCTGCAGTGCTCCTCACCTGGGGCACCTGGGGCAATGCAGATTCCAGGGCCAGTCAAGACACTGATAAGGCCCCGGGTGAGGATCCAGGCCCCAGGTGAGGATCCAGGCCCCAGGTGAGGGTCCTGGCCCCAGGTGAGGAGCCGGGCCCCCAGGTGAGGAGCCGGGCCCCAGCTGAAGGGCACGCCCCCAGGTGAGGAACCCGGCCCCCAGGTGAGGAACCAGTCCCCAGCTGAAGGGTCCCAGGTGAGGAACCCGTCCCCAGGTGAAGGGCACGCCCCCAGGTGAGGAACCAGTCCCCAGGTGAGGAGCCCGGCCCCCGGTGAGGAGCCCGGCGGCCGTCCCAGCGAACACGCACGGAAAGGCCGGAGGAGCGCTGCGGAAACTCTGGCTCGGGATCCCTGCCGCCCAACCCGAGAGCCCCGGCCGCGGCAGCGTTCGCTGACCTGGCTCACAGCGGCGCCGGGACCCGGAGCGCGGCCGCCTGGCTGCACTCGGCCGGAAGAGGAGCGGCGGAAGTCGAGAGCGGAGGTGAAGCCGTTGCCCGAACCTAACGTGGCCGCTAAAGCCCAGCCGCCGTCGCGCGGGAGCCCCGCTCGCCCGGAGTAAAGATGGCCGCTGCGGCGGCGCACGCGCTCCTCTCCCCACCCCTCCCGGCGGGACGCTGACCCGGGGCCTTCCCATTGGTTACTTCTCGTGGCGAGCCCTGATTGGGCCACATGGGCACGGGGAGGATTCCCCCGACCAATAGCGGTGCGAGGGATGGCGGGGGGCGGGGCCCCGCCCGGGTCCGTCAAGTAGCCCCGGGAACTGCCGGCACCGCTGAGCCGGTGGGCGGCGGGAGGCCGGAGCGCTCGGCCGCCCCTTCGCGACCTCGGCCAGTGCCCGCTCGGCCCGCCATGCGCCCGCCGGCCCCGGCCGCGCTGGGGCTGCTGCTGCTGGGGCTGCTGCTGCTGCCGGGCGAGGCCGCCAAGAAGCCGGCGTCCTGCAAGCGATGCCGGGAGCTGGTGGACAAGTTCAACCAGGTGGGCGGCCCCGCGGGGCCCGGAGCCGGGGGCGCGGGACGCCGAGCCGGGGCGGCGGGGCCCGGAGCCGGGCGGCGGGGCCGGGTCGCGGAGCCGGGGCCAGCCCGCGATGGACTGGGGCACCGCGTCAGGGACCGGGTCACCCCCACGCCCACCCTCCCCGCAGGGAATGGCGGACACGGCCAAGAAGAACTTCGGCGGCGGGAACACGGCCTGGGAGGAGAAGTCGCTGTCCAAGTACGAGTTCAGGTGGGTGCGCGCCCGCCCGAGCGTGGGGGACGGACACGGAGCGTGCCTTCAGCGCGTCGCCTGGGCTCCGGCCCGGGGCTGGCCCGCGGGCCCCTAACCGGCCTTTGGCTTCCCGTGCGCACCACCGAGGCGCGGGCCTCCCGGGGGTGCGGGCTGGGTCGGAGTCCCTCCTGCCCGCGCCCACTGGCGCTGCGTCCCCTGGGCACCCCGCCGCGACCTCGTCCTCACTCAGAGGACAGAGAGGCCGCCCGGACTCCCCACGCGTCCTCGAGTGCAGCCCTCCGCGTAGCACCCAGACCCCGTCCCCACCGGATGTGTTTGTCGCGCCCACCGTGGGCCGCGGTGCTGCAGCGCTGACCCGCGTGCTGCGGCTCGTTGCAGCGAGGTCCGCCTCCTGGAGATCGTGGAGAGCCTGTGCGAGAGCAGCGACTTCGAGTGCAACAGCCTGGTGGAGGCGCACGAGGAGCAGCTGGAGGCCTGGTGGCTGCGGCTGTGAGTGTTCCCGCGCTCTCCCGGGTCGCCGAGATCCCGCAGTGCTTTGCTGTTCACACGTAAATTTGAGATAATTTCGGGTCTAGAGAAGTGACAAAAGCAGTGCAAAGAGTTTTCCCCGTACTTGTCTCCTCTGTTACCCCGTTACCGTCTTTGAGGACCTTAGTGCGGGGATCAAAAGGGGGAAGTGAGCCGGAGAGCGTGTTCACACCTGGCTGTCCCTTCCCAGGTGTCAGGACACCTGGAGCACCTGTTACAGGAAACTGTGCCTTTGCTTTGAAGAAACCTGTTGTGTGAGGCTTAACGAACACTTTTTAAATCCTTAGGAAGAAGGAGTACCCTGACTTATTTGAATGGTTTTGTGTGAAAACACTGAAAGTTTGCTGTCCTCCCGGAACGTATGGGCCAGACTGCCGTGGTACGTCTTTCTCAGGGACATCCTGAGTTACCCCCGTCGTGATTCCTGATGGGCAGAAGCACAGGAGGGAACCTGGGCTGGCTGCTCCCATAGGACCTGGGGCTCCACCTCCTCCAAGCCCAGCTGAGGGATTCCTCTAACCCACCTGCCCGGTGCTGCCAGAGTGCAGGGAGGCAGCTTCCGTGGCCCCAGCACAGCTCTGCTCACAGCAAAGACCCGTTTGTGAGAGGCTGGGGCCAGTGGCATCTGTCGGGCTGCACACATCGCATTCAGCCTCATGGGTGAGTCAGGGCTAAGCCACGCTCACTGTTGGGCATTACCAAAGTCACTCATGTGGTCAGCTGGACAGCGTAGCACAGTTTTCAAGGTAAGACCGCTCCACTGGCTGAAGCTGCCTCCTGCCTGCCTTCCTTGCTTTCCTGGTGATGTGTGGCCACAGTGGGACAGGTCTTGCTGTCCTCTGCAGTTCCACACACCCCGGGTGTGAGCATCCTCATCCCGTGCTTCAGGGGAGGCTGCCAGATGCCCTCGCCGAGCTTGCGGGCTCCCGTGTTCCTCAGAGAGGTGCTAGTTTTAGGGGTAAAGTAGGGTTTGGGTTTTAGCAAAAGAACCAAAAAGCTGTCTTGATCGTGCATCCAGTGAGTGAAGTGGCCTCTTCTCTGTGTGAGACGCACCCTGGCTGCCTGCTGGTGCGCGCCGACACGGTCTGTGTCCCCACAGAATGCCAGGGCGGGTCTGAGAGGCCCTGCAGTGGAAACGGCCACTGTAGCGGAGACGGCACCAGACAGGGCGACGGGTCCTGCCAGTGCCACCTGGGGTACCGTGGGACCCTGTGCACCGACTGCATGGACGGCTACTTCAGCTCGCTGGGGAACGAGATGCACGTCGTGTGCACAGGTACTGCACAGCACCCGCCGTGGGGGCCGAGCCCTCAGAGGTGGGGAGGGGGCATCTGTCAGTCTCCTGCCTTAGGGGTTCAGGGACGTGTGAAGGGAAGAGACAAGACCAATGCACCTCGATGGTTGCACTTCCTGTCCCTAAGCAGCCCCTAGGGGAGAGGAGTGTCCCTTTTCTCCTGACCTGGAGACGGCCTCAGGGTTGGCAGTTCTGTGACATCCTTTCTCGTGACCTGGCACGGGGCTTACTCCCCTGCAGCTCTCCTGTGGGTCTGCTGGCCCTCGAGTGCCCTGCCGAGTGTCAGTGGGTTGTGTGGCGCAGAGGCTGGATGTACCCGCTGTCACTCAGGCTTAGCACCAGAGGGAGCAGAGATAGTGCCAAGCCCAGCCCACGTTACTGAGGAGACGGGATGGGGAGGTGGCACAGATAAGACCCGGGGCACCTGGAGGTCATATGGTGTGACCTTCTGGCCCTAGGTCCTCCTAGAGGACACGCCATCGTGATTACCCCAGTGTTGGGTGAGGTGGGTCTTCCTACCTGGTCTTCAGAGGCCATTACCTGGGCCCTCAGTGTGAGTCTTACACAGGCAGACCCTCTGAGCTGTGCCCCTCAGTGTGAGTCTTACACAGGCAGACCCTCTCAGCTGTGCCCCTCAGTGTGTCTTACACAGGCAGACCCTCTGAGCTGTGCCCCTCAGTGTGAGTCTTACACAGGCAGACCCTCTGAGCTGTGCCCCTCAGTGTGAGTCTTACACAGGCAGACCCTCTGAGCTGTGGCCATTCAGGCGCCGTGGGCACGCACCCTCCTCTGACGCACCAGCCCCGGGCGAGCGCCTAGGGCAGCACTCTGACTGGCAGCTCTGGGGTTGGTTATAAATCCACGGCTGGCGTCATGAGTGGCGGCCTTGGCAACGCATTTTCTCACTGGAGACGTCTGACATGCAGGAAGCTAAAGGCTGGTCCGCCTCTGCCCTGGCTCCCCACGTGGTCACGTGTAGCTGCTCCCCGGCCCTTTCCCGGGACATGGGTGTGGAGTGGGTCACACCACCAGCTTACAGAAAGCTCCCTGGCTGTCCTTTGATGAGAATTTGTCACTAACAATGGGCATCGAAAGCCCCATGTAACGTTATGAGTCACACAAGTGTGTTTTTCTGTCTTTAAATGAATCTTGCTTTCCTGAGATTTTTTGCTTGTTTTTAAAAAATTTTTTTTAACTTTATTGATTTTAGAGAGAGAGGAAGGGAGAGGGAGAGAGAGAGAAACATCGATGAGAGAGAACATTGATTGGCTGCCTCCTGCATGCCCCCCACTGGGGATTTGGCCCACAACCTGGGCATGTGCCCTGACCCGGAATCGAACTGGTGACTTCTTGGTGCATGGGTTGATGTTCAACCACTGAGCCACACCGGCTGGGCTGTTTTTGGTTTTTATTTTGCCCCACTGAACGTAAGTTCCTCTCTTCTGAAATGAGCTTTGCATCGTGTTCGTACTGAGAGTGGGATTCCCGAGTATTGACAGCAGTCCCTCTGCCTTCCAGCCTGCGATGAGTCCTGTAAGATGTGCACGGGCCCAACCAACAGAGACTGCACCGAGTGCGAAGTGGGCTGGGTCCAGGAGGACGGAGCCTGCGTGGGTGAGGCTGCTGGCCCGGCCCGGCCTCCTTCCGCCCCCTTCTCCACCCTGTCCTCCACTGCCCATGGGGTCTGCGCCTCCCTTCCCCTGGGGCCAGGTCCCTTCAAAACACAGCCCATTGGAGACTTGCGGGGGAGGTGACTGGTCTTCCGTGTTACATTGTAACGGTCCCGGCATGGAGGCCTAGGTTTACATACGTGCGTCTTGCCCGAGAGCTGTTGCAGATGCGTGTTTGGCTCTCAGGAAGGACCCCCTGGTTTCTTTCGACCTTCTGCAGCCTGCTCTGGGCTGGGAAGGCCAGCCGTCCTTGCTGTCAGTGGCCCAGGATGGTCCTGGGCTCAGGCCCAGGTTTCATAAAAGAGACAGATGTGGGGGGCCAGCTGGTGTTCTGGTGTAGACTTGTGGGGGGCAGGTGGTCTCTGACTAGTGGGGACGCGGAACAGTGCACAGGCAGGGTGCAGGCAGGTCCTGGGGTCACTGACCTCCCCATGGCCTGGATTGCCACACTGGTCCGTCCGCTTGGCTGCAGAGGAGGCGCGGCCTTCCTAAAGCACCCCTGCCCTGGGCTCTGCTTGCCACATGGACTTGAGGCCCCGGGCACGGCTCCCGTCCGTCCCCGCCCTCCCGGCCTGCTGGCCACGGCCTGCTGCAGTGTGTCCTCTCCTCTGGCTCGTCTTCCTGGACGCGCAGGCGCATAGCCCAGCCCTGCAGCCTTGGAGCCCTGACCCCATGGGCCTGCACCATGGCTTTGGTGGCATTGTGACTGACCACGCCCTCGGACCTGCGTGCCCTTAGGCCGATCGGGCTGTGTGCCCTATGTCCACTGTGGGGGGAGTGCAACCCCCGGCCCAGCTCAGCCCCGATGCAGGGCTCGTGCAAGGCTGTGAGGAAGCAAGGTGCTCCTCACAGCGACCCTGCCTTGTGGCACCAAGGGCCCCATGTCCCCACCCCAGCAAGAGGCCTCCGAGGATGACCATCAAAGCGTGTCCTCCACACGGGGTCACTTTCTCCTCCAGGCTAGTCCTGGCCACGGGTTGTGTCGGGTGGTCAGCTCTGGTCCCGAAGGTGGCAGGGCCTGCCGCTCACAGCTGTCATTGTGTTCCAGATGTGGACGAGTGTGCGGCGGAGACGTTTCCCTGCGGCCCCCAGCAGTACTGCGAGAACTCCAATGGCACCTTCCAGTGCGAAGGTGCGAGGCCAGGCCCCACTTCTCCCCTCTGAAGCATCCCTTGGTTTCTCGGTGGGCACGTGTTCTTCCTGCTTTGAAAGCCTGAGTGGCGCCCTGGCTGGTTTGGCTCAGCGGTTGGAGCATCGGCCTACGGATCAGAGAGTCCTGGGTTCAGTTCCCACTAGGGGCACATACCAAAAAAAAAAAAGCCTGAGTGGCAGTGTGGGTCGTAGGTGTTTGCTGCAGGGAGCGCGGACGTCGGAGTGCGTTGTAGAGGAGATGCCAGGAAACCTCCGAGTCCACGGAGGGGCCTGCACGCACGACGGGCTCCCCGAGACTTCCTCCTGCTCACCGGGGACGCGGGGCCTCGGCTCGGACCCCCTTTGTGCACCACCTTCTGTTTCATGGTCACGGTTTTGGAGCAGCTACCGTTTCCTCGTTTTCTCCAGCAATCCACAGTGTTGGGGATGAGACAGACCCGTTTCCCACAGCTGTAAACTAAATGCCCTTGTGGGTAGAGTTTTCACATTCTTCACTGCTTTTTTTTTTTAACCTCACCCGAGGACATTTTCCCATTCATCTTTAGGCAGATCAGGAGGGAGGGAGGGAGAGAGAAACATCGACATGAGAGGGACACATCGAGTAGCTGCCTCCCACGCGACCCTGACCAGGGCCGGGGACGAACCACAACTAAGGCACGTGCCCTTGGCCAGAATCAAACCCGGGACTCATTGGTCCGCGGGCCGACGCTCTGACTGCTGAGCCACACCAGCCAAGGCTCTTCACTGCTTTTTTGGATTAGTTTCCAAACTGCACGGTCAGGATGGCGGGTTTCAGGGCCCCGGTGCCCAGAACAGGTGTGCCAGCATGAGGCTGCCTGTCCCCAGGGTCTAGGACACACGTGCTTTTCCTGACAGAGACGTTCTTGCTGAGCTCCTAGCAGGGAGCGAGCAGTGCCCCCGAGCTCGAGGTTTGTTGTGAGAAAAGCTGCCTACGCGGTTCCCACGAGGTGTGCGTCCATGCTGAGCCTCAGCGTAGATACCAGTCGTCTGTCCTCTGCTGGGAGGCAGAGGTGGGGTTCAGAGTGCCCTGTTAGCACCCTGCGTGGAGGACGGGGACCCCTCGTGCCTGTGCTGTGGTTTCAAACCCGTGTTGCTGCTGGGAAGCGGGTCTGCCGTGTCACAGCCTGTCCTCTTGTTTCTAGAATGTGATCCCGCGTGTGTGGGCTGCACGGGGCAGGGCCCGGGGCAGTGCAAAGAGTGCGTCCCTGGCTACACGAAGGAGAGCGGCCAGTGTGCAGGTCAGTGCGCTGTCTGCTGGGCTGCGGTGGACCCTTCCAGGGGGGCCATGACGTGACACCCACGAGCTGATGGGGGCGGGACCCTGGGCTCACGCTCTTCCTGCAGACCCCGCTTCCCAAGGTTCCCGAGTACCTGGGGGTCTCATGAGCTGCAGAAGCAGTGGGTGGGGACCCCAGCTGCCCTCCTGTGCGCACACTGCTGGTGACCAGCTGTGAGCCTGCACCCTCGTGCTCAGGTCCAGCCGCCCAGGCCCACGTTTGTCAGCTGCTGAGTGGTACAGCCCTGCGGTCGGACGTTGGGCCTCGGTGGGGGCCCAGCTGGAGCCCGCTTGGAGGACAGCAGCGCGTGGGCTGGGCTGTCTCTACTTTTCTCCCCGGAGAGTCCTGATCGGAGGGAGACTCGGGTTAGCTCTCCCCTCGCTCCCCTGTCTAGTTGACGTTCTGAGCCTCGTGCCTCCTGGGTGAGGGAGGCTCCTCGCCAGAGGCTGTCTGCCGGGCGCAGTGGCTCACTCATGGACTGCTGTTTCAGACGTGGACGAGTGCTCCCTGCCGGAAAGAGTGTGTCTGAGGAGAGACGAGAACTGCTACAACACCCCTGGGAGCTACGTCTGCGTGTGTCCCGAGGGCTTCGCGGAGACTGAAGACGCGTGTGTACAGATGCAGCCCGCGGGGGACGGTGAGCGGTGCAGGGTCTCCCAGCCTGCCCGGCCACCCTCTGAGTGGGGGTCGCAGGCACGGCCGGGCTCCCGTTAGTTCACACAGACAGGGGCCCTGGCCCAGCTGGTGTGGCTCGATGGTTGAGCGTCAGGCCTTGGACCGAAGGGTCACGGGTTCGATTCCCAGTCAAGGGCATGTACCTGGGTTGCAGGTTCGATCCCCAGCCCCAGTCAGGACACGTGCGGGAGGCAGCCAACCGATGTGTCTCTCTCACATCAATGATTCTCTCTGACCCTTCCCTCCTTCCCTTCCACTCTCTCTAAAAGTTAATGGAAAAAAATCCTTGGGTGAGGATTAACAAAAAATAAACAAACTTGGCCCTGGGTGGTGACAGCCAGGGTTCCTGGAAGACGAGGGTGACACTCGTGGGGGCAAAGCCCTGGAAGAGCTCCCTGCGGACGGGAGGGAGGGGCACGCAAGGTGTAGTCACCAGGTGCAGCAGAGAAAGACCAGCATGGCGGGGGGCAGAGAGCGGAGCAGACGCCCGAATGTTGTCCCTGCGTGCGTTTCCTGGGCGCCGGGACACAGCACCCAGGCCGGCGCTTCTGCAGCAGAAAGTGCTGCCTCCCGTCCTGGCGGCTGGAAGTCAGACCAGGGCTCCGCAGGGCCGCGTTCCCTCTGAAACCTGCGGGGAGGGCCCTCCTGCCTCCCAGCTCCTGCTGGCTGGTGGTCCTTGGCTCACAGCTGTGTCCCAGGGGTTGGACGTCAACATCTTTTGGAGGACAGTTCTCCCCGTGACAATCTCAGAAGTCCTAGAAGGACATGGAGAGTGTGAAAGAAGCAATGTTGGAAAGGACTGGTTAAGAGCCTCCAGAATGAGTAAGGTGACGCAGGCTCCAGGAACTCCCGAGTCCCAGGCAGTGCTGGGAGTGAGCCCGCGTGCACTGTGGCCGTGGAGCTCCCGGATGCAGGCACCCTGGGGCAGAGCTCAGGGCACCTCGCTGCTCCTGCTCTGCACTCCACCTTTCCCCCATTTGCTGCGGTGGCCCCTCCCTGCCCCGGCCCCCACCTTTGTTCAGGCTCTTGTCTCGTCCAGGCTGCGTTCAGGGGCGCCTCACCAGCTCCTGACCGCTGGCTTCCGCCCCTGGAGCAGTGCGGTGGCCCCAGAATGCAGTCTGGCCGCATGTCCTGCCCGGGCACCCCCAGCCGGGAGTCTTAGGGCCACTGTGCCTGGAGGAAGGATGGCACAGACCCCCAGTGAAGGCTTTGTGGCCTCACCCTCAGGGCCTTTGTGTGGTATTTTACCAAACAATCTGTTTGTTTTCTGACAGCCGTCACAGAGGAAAACCCGACACAGCCGCCCTCCCACGAAGACTTGTAAGGCGACCTAGCCGGAGCCAGACCTGCCCTAAGTTATTTAGACTGACCCCTGGAAGCGGGGCCTGTGCGAGCCCCCCGCCCCGGCCACGGAGAAGCTGCCTTCAAAATGGTTGACGCGTTCGGCCCTTCAAAAAGCTGCATTTTTGGTTCTTAAGCAGATTTGTATATTTTGATACTGTTCTTTATAATAAAATGAACCACTGAAGGTAGCCTAGAAGGCCTGTGGGTCTGTGTCACTGAAGAAGCGTGGGCGCTTGGAGCTGCGGTCTGCCGTCAGCTGCACCTGCCCTGCTGGAGCCCTCGGGGACACGAGGGTCCCGTGCCACCTCCCCCGACACCCACCTCCCTGGGCACCCACCTCAGGCCTGCAAGTCAATCAGAATCTTCAGGTGGTTTCAGGGCTCGACCTGTGGGCCCCCCTGGAGTGAACTGTTGAGGGATCCTCGGGCGGGGCAGCCCTCTGGGGGGCGAGCTGGGGAAAAGCATCCGTTGTAAACCAGGGCCAGCTCCTCAGCTGGAAACAACCGAGAAAGGGCAGGCTGTGGCATTGAGAGGCTGTGGCCTGCAGGGAGACCCCCCCTCCCCGAGCCCCCGAGTTCTCACAGGTCACAGCGACAGCAGAGCACGCCTCTGCTCTGGCCTGGGGCCCAGGCACACCGAGTGAAGGCCTGCCACACCCCACTCGGCAGTCTTGCCTCTGGCTCTCCCCAGTCTCTGTGCCTCAGCTTTGTGTCCGTGTGTATCCATCTGTGCGGTGGGGACGAGGAGCTTCCAGTCCCTGGCCAGGTGTCCCCGAATTCCTAGAGGGACATGGAATCCAGCTGGCTCAGCAGGGACGACCGCAGCACAGTCGGGACGCTGCTGTCCAGACCTGGGAGCCACCTGGGGACGTTCACAGTGGCTAAGCTGACACAGGCTCCTCTGAGACGGGACTCCGTGGTGCAGGCCCAGGGCAGTGGCTGGTTCAGCCCGCGGGACACAGCAGGGTGGTAGGAGAAGTTGTCACCAGAGGGGGGTGGCCAAGGGTGTGGAGGGGAGTAGAGGTCAGGGCTGTGGGTCCCTGATGACCCTGGACGGGGCGGGGGGAGCCCTGGGGGGGGCAGGGGTTGGAGGAGGGCAAGCCAGCGTGAGAGCTGGGGGCAGGCAGGAGGGTGCCAGGTGCTGGTGGAGGTGCTCACAGGTGGGCGCGGGAGGCCCTGGCCAGAGTTCCCTGGGGGAGGAGGGTTGGTACAGGTGACTCCCAGGAGGGGGACAGAGACTAGGATAGGTAGGAGGGGCAGGCAGGCGGCCCAGGGCCCGCTCCCAGGGAGGGGCCAGGCCAAGGCAGGCAGTCTCTGATCGGCCTGGGTCCTGCACCCAGGGCGCAGAACTGCCCCCCCCCTCCAGCTGGAACCCAGAGAATCTCAGGTCCTTGCGGAAAGCCACAGGACTGGATGTGTGGCCACTGGGTGGCACTGTCACCCCATACATGGCTGGGTCACCCGGGAGCCACCCCCTCCCATCCGGGCTCTGGGGGCACAGGGGTCCCCTCCCCACCGCAAGTGCCATTGGTAGGTGGCCCGAGGAACCGGGCAGTTTTCCAGCAGTGGAGAGGGGCCGGTGTCCCTGCAGCTGGCTGCGTCCCTCGCGGGCCCACCAGTGTCTGAGGGCCCTCTATAGGCACCACTCCTGCCCTCTGCTGTGCCACAGCTCACCTAGACCACTTCCGTGGGCCCTGTGGGGCCTGGGGAGGGACAAGGCCAGGCTCTGCTCTGGGGCCCCCACTTGGGACCCCCACGCCCCACACTGCTCCTCCCCCACCCGGCAGAGCGAGAGTCCGGCTGAGCCGGTTTCCAAGCGTGGGAACTTCTGCTGTCCCTCACGCGGGGCATCCCAGGACTGGCACCTCTTGCTCCTTCCCTCTCTCCCTCCACTGGGGCCTCTGCTCAGCTGTCCCCCCTCATAGAACTGCCTAGCCCCCTCCCCAAGTCACACCCCTCTGGTGTGTCTGGCACTCAGCAGGCGACCCGGCTCCCTGGAGACACCTCGGCCTCAGCGTTCTCATCTGGACACAGAGGGTGCTCCCAGCTGAGGGAGACCACCACCTGGCCTGTGAGGGGGGTGGGGTGGGCAGTGGTGTGACTGGGCAGGAAGAGCAGACTTGACCCCCGCAGGACCTTGCCAGGCCAGGCCAGGGGTGAGGGGCACAGGCTGGGCCCCTGGGACCGCTGGGCTGTGGTGAAGGGGTGTGGGTTCTGGGGGCTTCAGTGTTGGGACCCTTGTGTGGAGTCTGGCCCTGCCTGGAGAGGGTGACAGGGAATCCCCACCTCTGGCAGTGACCCCATCTGGCCTTGAGGCCTCCTCTCCAGCCCAGGGGTAGGGGGTGGGGGTGCAGTGTGTATACCAGAGTGGGGACCACACTAGCAAGAATCCAGACTCTCGGTGGCTCCTGGGCCAGAGGGATGGTGTGGCCAGCAGGCGGCGCTGTGGGACCTCCCGAGCAGTCCCTCTGCCTGAACTCAGCCCCAGCCAAGGTCCCTAGCAGGAGTCAGGACCACTGCTCTGCAGGGCCTGAAGGTCAGGCCCCAGGGCTGCTCCCACCCACCCACAGGTCCTGGACCCAGGGGTGGTGCTTTGGGGACACAGCACCACAGGGAGGTCCTGGGATGGCTTCCGTCCAAACAGGCTCGGCCTTCCACCTGGCCTTCCGCAGGCCATGGCGTGTCCAGTCAGGCTAGAAGCTGCGGAAGTGTGGTGTGTGAGTGCCCGCTGCCCAGCCCTGCCCTGGCTTCTGTTCAGTGGGCCCTCGGCCTGAGGCATCGTGCGGTGGGAGCCCGTGTCACAGTCAAACGTCTGTGAGCCAGCACTTTCCACAGGTGGCCCGGGGATACTGGCCAGTGTCTGGGGACATTTGTCACGACGGGGTGAGTGGGTGCTACTGGCTCAAGGGTAGGGCCAGGGATGCTGCACAGTCATCTCCAGGGCCCAGGACAACCCGCCAGGCCTCAGCACAGCGGAGGGACAACGGGCGGGGAGGGACTGAACAGACACGCTGTCCACTTGCTCTGGCCTTCCTTCCCGGTGGGGCTGGAGAAGGCACCCATCTGTGGCCTGGGACACCATGCCTGGCTGCGGCCCGGGCAACTTCTGCAGCATCCACGGTCCTCCTGGACCCCCCACGTCCCTGTCATGGTCAGAGTGGTGGGCAAATGGCTATGACTGGACAGGCACCTTGCACCCTCAGGCCTGTCGTCTCAGCATGACCACCCAGGATGTCCCCTCGCTTTGGGCCTCCTCTCAGTTGGGGGCCGTTGCAGGGGCTCCCCTGGACTTGCCTGTGATGATGGCCGAGGCACTGACGTCCAGCCTCAAGGATGTCTACTCCACCCGTCCATTCTGGGCCCAGGTGAGTGACCACTGGTCAGAGACAAACCTGGCCGGAGTTCCCTGCTCCCTGGGAACCCCGTGTCAGCAGCCCTCCGTGTGTGGGCTCCCCCCGCCCCCCGTGTCGTTTCCAGGTCTTGGTGCAGAGTTGTCTGGTGGTACAGACTGCCTCCTGGGGACCCAGCCCCACTTGCTTTAGGCCTGGAAACGGGATAAGGGGGTCACAACCTTTCCCTGGGGCCTCCTGGTCATACATCCTTGATCTCTCCTCCTCGGAGCCTCTCCAGGGAACACTGTGTTCTGCGGCCCACAACCTGGCTGCCTCAGGCCCTTGGCCCCGCTCGAACCCCGCTGCTCTGGAGCGCTGGCCAGGTGCCATCGCCCCGTCACTGTCAGGACGGCCTCTCCCTGCCGTGGGGGCCGTGGGAGCCTCTGCCAACTCTCCCGACAACACGGGCGCCTCTCCCAGCACGTCCTTGGTCCTCCGGCCCCTTCCCCATCTGTTGTGACACTCTGCCTTCTTCACCAGCCTCCGCGCTTCCAGCGGCCTCCTGGCGCCATGACCTCAGCAAAGGCTCCCCCTGCCTTCCCTGACATGCTGCTGGGTCCTGAGGCCCCTTTGGGGGCACGGTCCCTTGGTGTTGGGCCAGCATGTGCCTCCAGGACAGGTCATCCTTTAATGCAGGAGGGAGATGGGCAAAGCACTGTTGTCTTCAGGGAGGGCCTGGGCCACTGTGGGGGTTAGCAGTCACCCCCTGTGTAGACATTCCCTCCAGCCAGCGCCCTGGCGAGGACACCGCAGCCACCGGGCTGGGGGCTTTCACCCCCTTGGGAGCTGGCTCCTCTGATTACCAATCCCCCTGGCCTCTCCCCCAACCCGCTATCCTTCCCCAGAGCAACAGGGGACAAAAGCAGCCCCCTATGACATCATCATCCTGTACCCCAGACCCGGCTCAACTAACGTGGCCCCTTCCCGTTCCCCACTAGACTGCCCACTGGGCAGAGTGGTCCCTCTGTCTCCGCCTTCACCACCAGGGCTGCCCTGGCCTGGCCCGTCCTGTTGGTTCCCAGAGGGGGTCCTCAGCTGACCCCCCAGGGAGCATGAAGGGGGTAGCAGTTCAGAGATGTCTGAACTGAGACAAGGGGCTGGATTCCCTGCAGAGGCCAAAGGGGAGGTAGCGGCAGTTAGACAGGTCCTGTCTCTTCTCACACCCCACATCTGTCCATCTCCCCACCTGCAGGGTCAGCACCCCTCCCTCCCCCACTGAGAGGCATGCCCACTTGGTCCCAGTCACACAGCTGGGTGCTCCCTCACCACCCCACTTCTGCCCCCAGCAGCCCTCAACCAAAGCCTGTGCCTCCCCCACCCCACCCCACTGGCTCCCCATGCCCCCAGCCCCCCCTCTGTGGGTGGCCCCCTCCCTGGCCCCTCATTTCCCACTGCCCAGACTCTGCAGAGCTGGTTCCTGGGGGCCATGCTAAGCCACCATTCTCAGCTCACACATGCTCCCCCTCCAGACTTCCTGACTCCCACCAGGTCTGCTCTGGTCCCTCCTACAAGCCCTGCTCCCACCTCTGCTCACCTGCCCTGCGCATGGCTGATCCATGGAGGCAGGCTGGCCTGGGGGCGGGAGGGGGGGGGCTCCAGCTCACCACTCAGGACAGGGTGCCAGTAAGAGGGTAACTGGGGGTCAGGCACTGGCTTTGCTGGTGATCTTTATTTCACAGCCAGCCTACTGTGCCCTGAGGTGGGGGCATGACAAGGACAACGGGCAGGGTTGGGGGTGGGTGGCACAGAAGCCCTTGGTCCTGTAGGCAGCAATGGGGGCAGAAGGCTCCGCACTGTGGTTGGGTGGGACCAGCTTTGGGCCTCCTCGGGGACAGGCCACCATTCAGGCCACCTGCCCCCTCCCACTCCAGGGGCCCCTCAAAGCCCTCATTGTGGCTGGGATCATCCCAGACGCCAGGCTGGCTGGCTCCACACCCGTGTGGGGCAAGGGCCCAGCTTGTCCTGGTGGGGCTGTGTGGAGGGTGGGGTGTCCACCTTTTCAGAGACCCCTCCTTCCAATCCCAGTGACATCACCAGGCTGGGCCTCGATGCTAGCACTGGCTGCCCCCCTCCAGCGTGGCCGCCCTCTGCCCCAAGCCACCAAACAGGGCCGTGGTCTTTCTGCACCACCCGCCTGCGGGGCTGCATGGACGAGGGCGGGAAGGGCATCTGGCCACATTTCTCAACCAGCATGAGGGCCGAGGGGCTCCCACAGGGGTCCGGACAGC
This sequence comes from Tadarida brasiliensis, assembly GCA_030848825.1. Lineage (NCBI taxonomy): Eukaryota > Metazoa > Chordata > Mammalia > Chiroptera > Molossidae > Tadarida > Tadarida brasiliensis. The sequence continues at coordinate 758,776 of CM061263.1, read as the reverse complement.
GCCCCCAGACCTGCAGGCTGCAGAGCGCCCGCCGCCACCGCCCCGCCCTCGTCGGGGTCGCCTGCGGCCTCGGTGCCCTCGCTCGGGCCCTGGGAGCGTGGCCGAGTGAGGGAGGGGCGCGGACACCCCGGCAGCCCAGCTCCGTGGAGGGTGCGGCCCAGGGAGCCCCTCCACCGGCCTCCCCGAGCCCCTGCTCGCCCCCGGCCTGCGCCCCCCGCAGCCGAGGGAGGGTTGGCGCCGCGCCCCCTTCTGCCCGCCAGCAGGTTTCGGGGTGGCGCGGGGAGGGGGCCGGCCCGCGGGCGGGAAGCGAGGCGCTGTCCTGCCGGGAAGGGGCGGCGCAGGAAGCCTCGGCCTGTCCCCGCGGAGGGGGAGGGGTGGCCTGTGGGGCCGGGGGCTGCCTGCGCCCCTTCCTGCCCGCGCCCCTCCCCCGCCCGCCTCGGGGCGCTGGGAACCCCTCCCCCATTCCGGGAGCCGGAGTAACGCGGGGGTGTTGACGCTGATGGTAAAACCCGAGGTCGACGCAGGCGCGGCGCGTGCGCTCTCAGGCCACGACCTTCTTGGAAAGCACTTGGCGACAGGTGGCCGCGGGCGGATGCTCACGCACCTCGTGACGTCATTGCGGGGGGGCGGTGTCCCGAAGGCGGAAGGAGGCGGTGAATGAGATGCAAATTTAAGGGCTGGGAGCAGGGGAGGCCGCCCCCCAGGTCCCCGCCGCGGGGTCTCAGCCGGGAAGGTCTGGCTGTGAGGGGGCCCCCCTCCCTGTTGGCTGGAGGGGTGTGGGACCCCAGGACTCCTGCCTGATGTGCGCCCGGGGGACCCTCAAGTGCTCTCCGGGGCCTGGATGAAGGTGTCACTGCCTGGGCAGGGGTGCGCCCTTGCCGGTCCTGCCTGGCAGCGCCTGTCTGGGCGCTGAGGTTCACGGCTCCTTCTTGCCCCACCCCCCACTCCAGGACCATTGGCCCTGCCTCTGGGGGGGCTGGGTAGTGGAAGAGGGAGCAGCGATAGGTCTGGTCTGGGTAGGGCATGAGCCCTCTTCCTCCCTAGGGAGGCTGCCCTGCTGGGCGGGTCTCTGGACACAGCCCACCCTCCCCCAGGTGCCTGGTGGGACCTCTGACTAGGTTCAGGGAAGGGGGGAGCCCCCCCTCCTGGTGGATCTGGGGAGCAGGAAGGAAGCAAAGACCTGGGAGTGGGTGTCCCCCACTTCACCTGCACATTCATGGTGGGGCTGGTATAGATACCACCAGCTGGGTACCCCAAGAGAATGAACTCAGCAGGGAACGACCCACCAGCCTAGACCTGGGGCGGTCGACCCACCCCCTCCACACCCATTTCTTGGGGTGGCCCAAAGGCCCAGCTGAGCACCCATATCCTGCTGGGACACCCAGTTGTCCTGGCTGCCAGGACCCTGTGTCAAGTTCACGTCTGACCTCAGACCAGAAATGGGGTGCTCCCGGAAGTGCACATGGTTGGGATGAGGACTCAGTCCCCAAAGCCTTTTCTCATCCCTCCCCCACCCCTCCTGTACTGCCGCCTGAGAACCAGGGAGGGAGGCACTCTGCCTCCATCCTGGGTCCCGCTTGCTGGCCTTGCCTTAGGGTGCAGAGTGGTTGGGAGAGTGGGGGGCACCAGCATGGGACCCCCAGCCTGCTGCCTTAGGTGAATCCTAGACCCTGCCTCAGCTGCTGACCAGAGAACAGTGGCCCTTGTCTGGCGGCCTGGGTGAGGGCTGGGGTACCAGCCCCCGGTGTCTCTGGCAGAGAATGGCCCCCACCCCCACCCTGCCCAGAGGCTTATTGTCCATTCACCCTCCATCCTCACTATTAATAGCTCCTGTCGTCAGCGGAGCTGCTATAAATAGCCCCCAGCCCCTCACGCAGGCTGTGGAGGCCCTGCCGCCTGGGCACACACAATCACCCACACACGCCTGCACACTGGCCCACTCAGAGCCGGCACACCCGGGCGCTGGGCCCACTCCTGCTCCGCTCCGCGGCCAGGCACGGAGGGCTGCACACACAGCCCCAGCTGCCCTCTGCGGACCCTGGCCCCGCACCGCTCGGTCTGCCAGAGCAGGGCTTGAAGGGGCAGCTGTTTGCATTCCATGTCGGTCCCTCCTCAAGGCCACACGGCCAAGGGGCCTGGAGCAGGCATTCCGGCCCTTCCTCCTCGCTCGGTCTGGCCTCCCTTCCCCGGGACGGAGGCACGCTTGGTCTGCTCCCTTGGGTCCCACTCAGGGGCTTTGGCGCATAGAGACCCTCTCCACGGAGCAGGCACCATAGTGTCCACCTGGCTGAGCACCCAGGGGCAGCCCTCCCAGCCAGCCTGGAGGGAGAGCCACCCAGAGGGAGCTCCTGACTCCTGCTGCCCCCTCCCAGGAGATCCAGCCTCTGAGTGGACTCAGCCCTGGCCCTCTGCTCTGGGTGCTGCTGGGTCAGGCCCTGAGGGTCACAGGGCCCTGCCAAGCCCCAAGGGGGCATCAGCTCAGTACAGCCCCTCCCCACCCTGACTCTGGCTCGAGCGACCCCAGGGCTGGGCTGGCCTCCCATGGGCAGGCGGCACTGAGTTCCTGTCTCCTGGTGTCCTGGGTGCCTCGTCCCAGGAGAGCCCCCCCTGCAGGGCTCACGGCTGGTGGTGCCCGGGGCCAGGATGGGGGCTGGAGAGTGCTGTTATGGTGCCAAGAGCAGAAAAGGAAAACAACGCTGTTTATGGAAAAGGCGGAAAAGGCGAGTCCGCTGCTGCTGGCCAGTGGCCTTCCTGGGGGGACAGAGGCCCTTTGTTGGGAAAACAGGAAGCAAGGATTTCCAGGACCCGTCGGGCCACCCGCCGACCGCCTGCCCCAGCTTCCGCTGATTCTCAGCAGCTTCTGCCAGCCACCAGCTGCCTGTCTGTCCATCCATGTGTCCGTATGTCCCTCTGACCCCGGGGCCCAGGCTTCCAGCTTTGGGGGGAAGCTGCTGTCAGTGCTGACCCCTGCGATGGGGGGACACCTCGAGGCCGCTCTCTCCTGCATCGCCCCTGAAAGCCCAGCCAGGCCCTGAACATTGTCACCCTGGAGCTGAAGTCCCACTCGGAAACCCGTGGACCGCCCAGCCCCACGCTGCGGGCCAGCCAGAGCCACTCGTGTGGATGGGGAGCTCCCTTAGGTCACAACAACCCAGCCTTGGACCCAGGTCCAAGGAGCAGAGAGGAGGGCAGTGCCTGCCGGGCAGGTGTGGGGAAGGGGGAGGGGGGAGGAGCAGAGCTGGGGGAAGGGAGGTGGAGACAGCCTAAGGCCCCTTCCCACCCCCAGGCACTGCTCCCTTCCTCTCCTCTGCCTGCCTGAAGGTGAGGTAGGGTCTGGGTGTTAGCTGGTCATCACCAACTTCCAGCCTGTGGCTCCCTAGCTGAACCGGCTGCAACATAGGCAAATGTGCACGTGTGTGTGCTCACATGCACACGTGTGCTCACACGCACACACGTGTGCAGTCACACACGCACAGCCCACAAACACATGGGCACCGATGATCAGCACCGTCCCCTGTCCCACATGCAGGATAAGAGCAGCTGCACCCCCCACCCCCTCACCCCCACATCTGCTGGGGGTGGTAGGGGAGGCTCACTTGGCCCACCCCCACCCCAGTTTCCAGCACTGGCCCCAAGCTGGCCTTCGTGGGTCACCCTGCCTGGCGCAGCTGGGAGGTGCCACAGGGTGGCTGGCACTGGGTGCAGCTGGGCCAGCACTGCAGCAGGGTGACATTTCCCACCCCCTGCCCAGGGCTTCTCTGACCCTGAGTGGCCTCCACCTGCTAGTGCCTTGGGTGGCTCCCGTGGGTCACAGCCGGTTGCCCTGTGACCTCAGTCCATTGGGGTGGGTGCGGGGCTGGCCCAGGATGGCCCAGGAAGGGTGTGGGGGCAGGGAGGGGAAGGAAGTCAGGTGCACAGGTGGGCAGGCTCCGGGATCCTGGTCCCTGGCTGGTGCCGTTCACCTTCATGTAATTCATCTGTTGCCTCTGCTCACCTGTCCACACCTGTCCACACCCAGCTGGGTCACGGGGGGTGGAGAAGCTGTGTGCTGTCTGGGGTGCGGGGGAGCTCTGTCTGGCCTGGACAGCGGACACCTGCTCCCCTCGTCCTGGTACTGACTGCACCTTGCTCAGGCTGGTGGTGGCCGTGATTGGAGCCCCGTCCAAGCCATCCTGGGCCCTTCCACTGGGCTTCCTGTGTTCAACAGAAGGAGGGCGCTGAGTGGGTCCATGCCAGGGTGGGGGCTGAGGCCTGGAGAGTGACCCTCCCAAGCTCATGGGCACCTGGACACCAGCAACTTCCATGGCCTGACACCTGCGTCTGCACCATCCAGATGGCCCGAGACCCAGGAGACAGGTGGACCTGAAGGGGCTGAGGAGACCCCTGCCCCTCACCTGCCCACCCTCTGCTGCCCACCTTGGTCTCTGGGGAGTGCTGGGTGCCAGGGGGCCCTGGTGGAGGTGAGGGAAGGGCCCCATGGATATGGACCACTGGGTGGGGGCAAGAAAACAGCCAGTCCAAGACCCTGTGGCACTGGTCTGCCGTGCTGGAGGGTCAGAGAGCGAGTGGGGCCCATGTGGGGAGAGTGTGGCCTCTCTCCTGTGGGCTGGGAGGCTGCAGTGAAGGTCCCGGCCTGGAATGAGGGCCTGAGTGGCGAGGAGGGTGAGCAGGGGTCAGATTCCCTGTGTATCTGAACGTGTGTTTGAGAGGAAGGCTCCGAGGATCGGGTGGGACGCTGGGCGGGGGCGGGGCCTCAGCTGGGACCTGCTGCTTGTGGTCTGGGTCCAGTGTCAGGTTCCCTGTGTCCAGCCCTCAGCGTGCTGTCACGGCATGTCCGCCATGGGCAAGGGGACAGCGTGGCCTGTGAGGTGGTCAGCTGGACGCTGCGTGTCCAAGCAAGGAGATGGCCCTAGGGACCTGGATCAGGTGTCTGCTTCAGGGTCGCCTCCGGCAGAACCCCAAGCCAGGCATCTGGTGTCTGCGTGCCTGTCTGTCCATCCGTCCAGCCATCAGGAGTGCTGCTGACCCACAGACTCCCGAGAAAGGTGTCCACTCTGTTCAGCGGGAATGAATGACTGAACCCACCTGTCAGTCCAGCCACTGACCACGGGCCTGGCGCAGCACGGGCTCTGGGGAAGAGCTACTGATCGAATGAGGGATGACTGAGTGAGGGAATGACTGACTGCGGGCATCAACAAGTGAATGAATGAATGAATGAACAAACGGAGAATTCGGAGAATGGGCCGCCCGCCCCCGTCTGCTCACTGCTGACCCCGACCCTTGGAGCCCAGCTGCCTTCCCCGGCAAACAGAGGCTGCCTGTGGGGAAAGAGAACCACGTAACTTCTCCAAGCCACAGGCAGCGCCAGGGGGTCTGGGTGGTGAGGCAGCCGGCCTCCGCCTGCCCAGGGCACAAAGCTGCAGCTGTTCCTGCCGGCGGCCCTCTGACTCGGGTCCTGCCCAGAGCAGCTGGGCCAGGCCGGGCTCCGAGGGGTCCGGGGCAGCCCCCTGGGGACTCCGCTGCCCTGGGTCCTGGGGCAGGCAGTGTACAGGCCTCGACACCCACCGGAGCCCCAGACCCAGAGAGCTTCCCCAGGTCTGGGCTGGCCGGCACAGCGAGAGGGGCTGGGAGAGGAGGCCACCTCTATGCGGGGTTCCAGCTTCTGCTGCCCACCCAGGTGCTGGCCAGGGGGACCCCGGGAGACCAGAGAGCTGGCCCCTCATGCCTGGAGGGGTACAGGGTTGGGGAAGCCCTTGAAGCAACCTCAGGAGCTTTGAACACTGCTTGAAAATCACTTCCCTGCAAATCACCCTCAGGTCCTTGCCCCACGCCCCCACCCACAGCAGAGCCCCTGGAACAGCAGCCGCCACGGGAGCTGGCCAGTGGGTGGGGGCTATGTGGCTTGAGGGGCCATGGCCCTTGGCCACCTGCCTCTCCAGGACCTCCCTGCCTGTGACCCTCAGACCCTGTGCCCAGGTCTTGGGGAAAGACCCACAGGCATGTCAAGAAGGGAGGTTTTTCTCTGTGAATAAAAGTCCCTGCCCTTGGGGTGCCCCGGTCAGTGACTTCTTCCTGACCCAAGCCCTGAGGGGTCCTGAGAGCTCTAGCCTTAGCAGTCCGTCCATTCATGGCCGTGCTGGGGCCCCGGGGAGAGTAGCCCTACCCCCGCCGGCAGGGCTGGCCGCTCGGAGCTCTGGGGCAGCTCAGCCTGTGCTCCCCGCTGTGTGCCTGGGAGAGACTGGGCTCCTTGGGACCTCTGCCCTGCAGAGCCCAGACCCCTCGTGCACCCACCGCGTCCCCTGTGGTGGCAGGGCCCCCACTGTGACCCCGCCTGAGGCCTGTCCAGCCACCAGCACACGGTTCGGGCAGCTCCTCCGCTGAGCCTGTGGCTGTCACTCACTGCCAGGACCTCCGGCTCCGTGGGGGGTGTCCTGGTGAATTAAATGGGGCTGAGAGGGGGACCTACACCCATTAGAGCTGTAAGGGTGGCACCGTCTCTGCCACGTCAGCACCCCAGGGCGTGGTAGTCTGTGTAAGGTGTTGGCTGGGGTGGGGGGAGGTTCCTGAGTTTCCTCCTGGGTGTCCCCACCATCTAGCTCGGGGTTGCCCCGACTTCAGAGCAGTGCAGTGGTGTGACGGGGGAGTGGCCTCTGTGGTCCACCGACCGGCTGCCCTAACCAGGACCCCACCTATGCCTGACCCCATGTGCCCCGGCTCCAGGGGCCAAGATGCTGCCGCTGGTCTCCAGACCCCGGTCCTGTCCCCAGGGTCCCGCGCTGGATGAAGGGCCGTGGGCCCTGCAGGAGGCCCGGAGGCCAGTGTGGAGCCACGTGGGCGGCCCTGTCCTCCCCCTGCCTCTGGCCCCTCTTCTGTGGTAGGCGGGCGGAGAGCTGGGGAGGGGCTCGGCTGGGGTGGAGCTAACCTCAGAGGCCGGCCCTGCGGGGACTGGGGGGAGCGGTGGCAGGACAGGACTAGGCCGCCCCAGGCCTCGGCTGTCCTGCAGGGTGGAGGCGGAGAGGCAGTGAGAAGGGGCGCCGGGTCACGGAGGAGAGGCAGCCATGAGGATGGGACGATGCTTCATTCCCGGTGCCGTGCCCGCTCCAGCAGTGCGCACCTGGCAGGACACCCGTGGCGGGGCCCTCGTGGCGTGGCGCTGAGGGGAGCCCCGCCAGCGAGCCCTGAAACCGCCACCTTGGGGTGAGCTCGGAGGCGTGCTCTCTCACCGGCCCTGACGCCGAGGCGGGGCCCACACAGCACCTCCCACAGCGAGCCTCCAGCCGGCCTGCAGACCACGGGAACTGGGACACGGACACCTGGGTTGTTTTAAACCACGAATGTGGGTAATTTGGGGTCGTTTGTTACACAGCAGGACATCACCCACGCCATGTGGGGTGTGCGAGGAGAGGCCAAGGTGGACCCCAGAGGGCAGGCCTGAGCCCAGGGCGTCCGGAACAGAGCGCAGGGTCGGTCCTCAAGGAGCCTGGCTGGCGGCCGGGATCCAGACAGGTGTGGGAGAAGAGGTGTTGCCTCAAATGCGTCTGTGGGACAGTCGCGGGAAACGTGGGGAGGAGCCGGCCGGAGGGGCAGAGAGGACAGCGTGGGGGTTGTGGTTTGGGAGGGGGACGGAGCAGAAGGAGTGGGCAGCAGGGCAGGTGTTTCTCTGGCCACGTCCAGCTGCCCCGACCGAGGAGTGGCCACGGGAGGGGCTGAGGGAGAAGGGCCCGTCCTTGGTGGCGGGGGTCCGCGCTGTGTGGGGACGACAGGGAGGGGAAACCAGGGGAGACCCAGTCAAGGCCCCCCCGAGAGCCCACCTCGCGCCCACCAGTGCGGCTGCTGCCCCGAACTGGAACACTGCAGGTGCTGAGGAGGACGTGGAGCGCGGACGGGCCGGCGCCGTGGCGGGCCGTGGGCAGGACCCTCGGAACACTGAGCGTGGAGGCGCCACCGCCCCAGGGGTCACTCCTGGGCATGCGCCCCAGGGCTGGACGCAGAGACTCGGACAGTGTTTGCCCACCACGGTCACGGGGCATTAGAAACCGCGGACAAAAGGTGGACACAGCCCGAGTGGATGCATAACGTGGTCCATCCACACGGAATGTCATTCAGCCTTAAAAGTAAGGAAATCCTGCCCGGCGGTGTGGCTGGGCGTCGGAGCGTCGGCCGTGGACCAATGAATCCCGGGTTCGATTCCGGCCAAGGGGGCACGTTCCTCCGTTGCAGTTCGTCCTGACCCTGGTCGGTGTCGTGTGGGAGGCGACCAGTCAACGTGTCTCTCTCATGTTGATGTTTCTCTCTCTCTCCCCACCCCTCCCCACCCCCGCCCACTATCTGAAGATAAATGGAAAAATAACCTCCGGTGAGTATTTAAGAAAACAAACAGACCTGGCCGGTTTGGATCAGCAGTTAGAGCGTCGGCCCGTGGACCAGAGAGTCCCAGGTTCGGTTCCCACTAAGGGCACGTACCTCGGTTGCGGTTTGTCCCCGGCCCCGGTTGGGGTCGTGTGGGCGGCAGCCAGTCGATGTGTCTCTCTCACATCGATGTTTCTCTCTCTCTCTTCCCCCCTCTCTCCCTCCCGCTCTGTCTGAAGATAAATGCAAAAATGTCCTCGGGTGAGGATTTAAACAAACGAACGAACAAAAAGTAAATCCTGGCACCTGCGACAGCGTGGATGGGCCAGACACGAGGACAGGCACAGTGAGATCCGAGTGTCGGAGGGCCCTGCAGGGTCACAGGCACAGAGACAGGACGTAGGGGGGTGGGGGTGTTTCCTGGGGACAGAGCCTCGATTTGGGACGTGTCAAGTTCTGGAGATGATGGTGATGGTGGCCCCACAACAGTGTGAATGTAGCTAATGCCACCGAGCTGTGCACTGGAAAACGTGGAAACTTTACGTCAGACCATTTTACCTCAATGAAAACAGAAGCCACGCCCGGCCGGTGTGGCTCAGGGGTGGAGCGTCCACCCATGCACCAGGAGGTCGCTGGTTCAATTCCCGGTCAGGGCACATGCCCAGGTTGTGGGCCCGATCCCCAGTGGGGGGCATGCAGGAGGCGGCCAATCAATGTTCTCTCTCATCGATGTTTCTATCTCTCTCTCCCTCTCCCTTCCTCTCTCTCTCAAAATCAAAGAAAAAAAAAAACAGAGGCCACTGAGTCCGTCTGGTGCCGGGTGCCACTGTCGAGCCAGAGCTAAAGGCACAGCCCCACGAGCCACGGAACGTGAACTTCGAGATGGCAGGGTCTCAATGGGCTCAGCGCTCCGCCGGTGTGTTCAGACTGGCTTTGCTCAGTGCAGACAGTGACACGCGTGATGCTGGCCTCGAAGCGTGCTGCCTCTCAGAGCAACATTAAGGAACAAATAGACGACGCTGAGAAAGAGACCAGGGGAAAAGGAAAAAGCACCGTATTTTATTTCCCTCAGGTTCACTTCCTGCCAGGGGCCCTGCACTGGTCCGTGTGGCCAAGGTCGGGCACCGCGCCGGGAGCCTCCGGGTCTCCCTCGAGCCTCTCAGTCCAGCTGGAAGCGGGAACTTGCCCTGCCCAGTTTGGCTCAGCGGTGAGAGCGCCAGCCTGTGGACCAAAGGGTTGCAGGTTTGATTCCCAGTCGAGGGCACACACCTACCTGGGCTGCAGGGTCCATCCCCGGCCATGACCAATGTTTCTCTCTCCCTCCCTCCCTTCCATTCTGTCTAAAAGTCAGTGGAAAAATATCCTCGGGTGAGGATTAACACAAAAACCAACAAACAAGAACAAATGTGCTTTTCTGTGTGTATGCTGCATTAACAATTTAAATATTAAATTACGCATCTTTTTAATTTACACAATGGAACACCATGCAGCTGTAAGAAAGAAAGACCTTGCCCTGGCCGGTTTGGCTCAGCGGTTAAGCGTCGACCCGCAGGCCAGAGAAGCGCGGGTTCAGTTCCCGCTAAGGGCACGTACCTCGGTTGCAGTTTGTCCCCGGCCCTGGTTGGGGTCGTGTGGGTGGCAACCACTCAATGTGTCTCTCTCACATCGATGTTTCTCTCTCTCTCTTTCTCACTCTCTCCCTCCTACTCTATCTGGAGATAAATGCAAAAATGTCCTCCAGTGAGGATTAAAAAAATAATAATAAGAGAGATCTCTTACCCTTTGAGACAACATGGAGGGACCTGGAGAGTATTAAGCTAAGCAAAATAAGCCAGTCAAAGAGAGACAAATACCACATGATCTCACTTATATGTGGAATCTAAGGAACAAAATAAGCTGATGAACAGAATAGACCCAGAGACACAGAAGCAGGGAGCAGACTGTCGAACCTCCGAGGGAAGTGGGGAGGGGGAGACAGGAAGAGATACACCAAAGGACTTACGTGCACATCAGTGTAACCCATGGCCACAGACAACAGTGTGGTGAAGGCCTGGGGTGGGGGGATTATTCGTATTTTTTTTAAAGTCATTTTCTGGCCCTGGCCGGTTTGGCTCAGCGGTTAGAGCGTCGGCCTGCGGACCGGAGAGTCCCGGGTTCGGGTCCTGATAGGGCACGTACCTCGGTTGCAGTTTGTCCCCGGCCCTGGTTGGGGTCATGTAGGTGGCAACCACTCGGTGTGTCTCTCTCGCATTGATGTTTCTCTCTCCCCCTCCCCCCATCCCTCCCTCTCTGTCTTAAGATAAATGCAAAAATGTCCTCGGGTGAGGATAAAAATAATAATAATAATAAAAAATAAAAGTCATTTTCTGGGCGTATCTCCCCTCCATGTCCCAAGGCCCCCAGCCCCGGGCTTGGGAACTCAAAGGTGCCCTGGGGTCACGGGGGCGACCAGTGGGTTTTCGGGGGGCTTCCGTTTCTGACAGTCCCCAGACTGCAGCGAGGGCCCGGAGGTGTGAGTCCTTCGCCGGAGAAAAGGTGTGAACCGTCTCGCTGATGCCTTTTCATGGTGACTGCATGTTGAAATGATAATATTTTCAAGATTTCAGGTTCAATAAGAGCAGTCATTAAAATTAATTTCACCTGTGTTTGCTGCTTTCAAGTGCCCTGCAGCCTGCCCCCAGTTTATCCGGCCGGTCCAGGTCTCCTCCCGCCAGCAAGGATCCCAGTCAGATCTCTTCCTGTGTTTCATGCCGGATGGGCCTCCACGTCAGGGAGCTGGCAGGACGGCGGGCCCAGTGCCCAGCCCACCCTCCCCGGAACTCATGAAGGCCTCCACCTCCCCGCAGCCCCGTCTCACCACGCCCCTGCATCCAGACCCCCTCCCAGGGACATTCCATCCAGGCTCACCTTCTCCCTCACCTGAACCCCCAGCCTGGCCAGGTCTGCCTACCTCTGGCCCATCCCAGAAGCTGGGGACTAAGAATCTGGGAGGAAGCTCTGGGTGCCTACTCAGAGTCCCCCCTAACCTGCCCCGTAGCCCTGCAGGCCCCCAGGACGGGCCTGGCTCAGTCGCTGAGCCGAAGAACCACCAGGGCGTGGGGACATTGGGCGGGGATGTCTCTGGCCTAAGAGGTCTTGCAAACAGATGAGGGAATGCTCAGAGGCGCAGATGGGGCAGGGCCTCCCTCAGCTGAGGGCCGCAGGTGCGGGAGAGCCAGCCTGCAAGGATGGACTTGCTTGGGGTGCTGGTGCCCCTGCAGAGCGTGGCAGGCCTACCTGCCCCACGGCACGCACACACACACTCACACACGCACACCTAGGCTTGGACGGGCACACAGGCGGCGTCCTGGTCAGCCACCTTCCAGAGAACCCATTTGCCATGCAAATAACCCCTCCTGGGGCCGTACCAGCCTCCAGAGTAGGTTCTGGAGCTATTCCTGTCCAAGGGTGGGCCCGGGCTCAAGACTGTACTCTGCCGGGCCCCTTTGGGTCATGCAGCCCCCTTCTCCCAGTGGTGGCAGCTGAGAGACCTCCCTTTCTGCAGAGGCACCCAGCTGCAGACCCAGACTGCCCTGGGACTCGACTCCAGCTCAATGCCCATCCTCAATGCCCAGCCCCAGCCTTGGAAGCCTCGGTCAGCCACAGTCCCTCCTGGGCTCCTGCACCAGGGCTGGGTGGGGGTGAGGAGGGCCAGGCCTCTTTCTCGGCTGCCCCAGGGCTGTGCGCCAAGAGGGAAGTTGCTCAGCCCAGGGCCCACCCCACCCCTAAGGCCAGGACGCAGCCCATGAGCCCTCAAACTGAGCCTGCCAGCCTGTCTGCCCACCTGCCCTGTCCATCTGGGCGCAGGCCCGCGTGCCCAGTGCTGCCTGGCTGGGGTGTTTGGCCTCTGGGTCCAGTGGCCTTGTGGAGCCAGGATAACCAGGCCCTGGGACAGAGCCCGTGGCTGTTCTCAGAAAGGCTCCTGCAGGGCCCGGGGCCTCAGGAACCCTGGCCTGTGGAGCGGCCACAGCGGGGCGGGAGGCCAGCCAGGCGCACAGAGTGGACCCGGAGCCACAGGCGAGGACGGCTCTGCGCTGGCCCAGCGCCACAGCTCGCCAGTCCCGGGACACGGTGTGCGGCAGCACAGGGCGTGTGTTTGCTCAGGGCGCCTGGCCGCCGGACAAGGGCCCACGGTGTCCCCGAGTGACCCTGCCCCCAACCTCGGCCCATCCCCCACCCACCGCCCCCTTCCACACCCCCGCTCTCCTGACCAACCTGCCCTCACCTGTGCCACCCACGGCCCCCCCACCACACTCCCGGGCCCATGTCTCCGCAGCCGGCCACCATCCTGGTCCCCTGCTCGCACCCCTGACACCTGTGCCTTGGTTGTTTCCCAGGGTGGCAGGGTCAGGGTGTCTCAATGCGCCCACTTAGGCTCTCGAGCTCAATTTGCCAGACCAAGCAAGTGCCCCAGGGCCGGGACACTCCCCACCAACCACCCAGGTAGGGCACGAAGCCTGGAGAGCAGAGCCCCCTTGGGCCCCGGGGTGCCGGTGTTCCATCGAAGGGGGCCTAGGAGGATGGTCAGCGGCTCTGAATAGCTTAAGTGGGTCCGAGCGTCCTGGGGGCAGGTGCAGGCCCTGGGTGCTGGTGGTCAGGCCCAGGCTGGGCACTGCCCACTGGGCGCTCTGTTGTCCCGTGGTGGTGGCCCAGCTACACTGACCAGGGGACCAAGCCTGTGGGTGAGATCGGTCACAGGCCAGGAGAGCGGCAACTGTCTGGGTGTCCAGGCTACTGGACTTTCCAGTGGACGGCTGGGCTCAGAGAGGGCCGCGTGTGCCCTTCTTGGGAGACCAGCTCTCAGGCCACAGGCCACTGGTCAAGGTACCAGGTCCACATGGGTCCATACGGGCCCTTTCGGGTCCTGAGTCTGCACCCATGTGGCCCAAGCACCTCACACTCGCCGTCCTCACTGCTCACTGGGCCCACACAGAGCCCACACCGTCCCTCCGGAGCACAGAGCTCCCCCAGGTGCCCTCGGGCAGCCCCCACAGGTAGGTCTCACACCACAGGGCGCAGGGGCGCAGGGCGGACGCGGGGGCTGGTCTGGGCTGTGCCGATGGATGCGTCATCTGAGCAGCTAAGTCAGTAACAGGAATCGCTTTCGCCGGCACCCGGCTGGGAGCTGCTGTCGGGGCACCTGGCTGCTGGAGGGCTCTGGAAGCCCCTCCAGGGTTTCAGGCTGAGCGACAAGGACCAGCACCTTACCGGCTGGAAGGGCCCACGTGCAGGGGGTGGGGTGGTGCCGCTTGTGAGGGTCTCCTGGCCCCCTCCTGCTCCTCACTCCCCCCAGCTGAGGTTCCTACCGGGCCCAGCCCTGAAAAGCCTGATTCAGGTGGGGAAACTGAGGCTGGGCCCAGGGAAGGGGCCCTACGCAGGCCAAGAGCAGACCAGGTAGAACCGGTCTGACCAGGTGCATGTGTGTGTGTGTGTGTGTGCGTGTGTGTATATACACGTGTGCATGTAGCCTGGGACCTTGCCAGGAGGCAGACGAAATAGAGGTTACAGCCTGCGTCATGGACAGCACCCTGGGGCACCCACCCAGCCGTGGGTGGCAGAGCAGGGATCCGTGGCAGAGCCTGGAAGGCTGGGTCACTGGGTGGGGGATGGGCAGACATGCAGGCTGCTCTGCCAGGCCAGGGGCACAGAGGCGGGCCCTGGGACGCCAAGACCCAGCTCGTGGTGCTGCCCTGGCTCTGCCCACCCTGCCTTCAGCTGCGGGCAGCCTGGCCAGTGTGCTCCAGGCCCGCGCGGGCTGAGGCTGGGCCCCTTCGGTGCGCCTGTCTGATGGCTGCTGCTCCAGCCTTCTGGGGCCACAGTGGCCCGTGTGGACGAGGCTGCCCCCCACGGAGAGGCTCCGCGCCCAGGCAGATGGCTGAGTCAGCTCTGCTGGGGGCCTCACCTCAGGAGGGCAGACCCTCCTCGCCCCAGTTCAGCCCAGCCCGCCTCTCCTGCCCCGAGGGGCTCCTTCCCATCCACCCATCCACGGGCAGGCCCGGTAGGCCCACCTCTTCCGAGACTCCCACGCTGGGCCGGCCAGCGCAATCCCTGTACCCCAGCCTCCACCCCCACCTTCTTAACCCCAAATCCTCCCCACGAGAGACACCCCAGGGAACTGGCTCAGGGCCAGCTTAGTTAGGGGGACCCCCGCAGCTTCCTGCCCAGCTTCCAGCCTTGGGCTCTGGGCACAGGTGGTGCTCCCCGAAGACCCGCTTTGCAGCTGAGGGAGCTTCGTCCACAGGGCGGGCTCGGAGCAGGGGCTGGACGTTCAGAGCAGGCTCCGGACTCGCCTCAGAGCGGAGGGTGCGCGGGACACCTGAGGGCGTCAGAAGGGCCCGAGCTGGGGGTGGGGCCATCCAGGTGGGGCAGGGTGGACACCAGGGTCAGTGCGGTGGGTGGGTGGCCACCGCAGCCCCAGGCCACAGAGTAGCTGACTCGCCTGCCTGAGAGGGAGGGACTCCAGGGCCGGGTCGAAACCCCAAACTGGTGCGTCCCAGAAACCGCAAGTCAGCGGCTCCTGCCCAGGCCACAGCCCAGGGAAACCTCTGTGGGAACACCAGACTAGGTGTGGCCGAGACCCGCAGTGGCGGGTGAGGGGCCAAGGGCGTGTGGGGGCATTGCCTGCGGTCCTTGGAGAAGGCCTGGGTCCCCAGGGTGGGGCCCTAACTGGGGGAAGGACAGAGGCACAGGCACACGGGTGAGGAAGGGCAGGGATGAGGGCACACGGGTGGGGGAAGGGCAGGGATGAGGGCACACGGGTGGGAGAAGGGCAGGGGTGCAGGCACACGGGTGGGGGAAGGGCAGGGGTGCGGGCACACGGGTGGATGAAGGGCAGGGGTGTGGGCACACGGGTGGGGGAAGGGCAGGGGTGCGGCCCCCCCCCCACGGCCCCATCATATCCCCACTAGCAGTGCTGGGGAGTGACTGAAGGCCCCATGTCAGATAGGAGGACAATTCAGCAAGGATCCCAAGGGCTCCACATAACTGATCCAGGAGACACAGCAGTGTCTGAACCCCGACTTCCCGGCACAGCTCACCCTGGGCCCCTGCCCTGAGCCTGGCCAGGCCCCAGAAAGAGGCTGAGGGGACTGGTCCAGGTTGGCCACTCTGGACCAGGTTGCCTAGCAACTGCGTACCCCTGCCTAGGCTGTCTCTGGGGCCACGGGGAACGGCCCCTCGGAACCAGGGCCCAGGACAGGAGGGTGACCTGTGTTCTGCACACTCCAGCATCAGGGCCCGGGCCTGCAGGCCCCTGACCCTCCCTCCTGCAGGTCAGGCCTGTCCGGCGGCCAGAAGCAGGAGGGGTCTGGGCAGGCAAGGTGCTGGGGCCTGAGCAGCATGACATTGCTGCCATTCCTCTGCGGTGACTCAGCCGCTCTGCCACAGCAGGGCCACCACCCACAGCCCAGGCCCGCCTGGGGCCAGGAAGGCACCCCACCATGCGCCTCTGCCGCACCTCCCTCCCTCAGGTGTGGCCCTGCGCCCTCCTCTCCCACCTCCTGGGGGGGGGGTTAGGCCCCCGTGGCCCTGAGAGGGTCTGTCGCTGCATCCTGACCTGGGCACATGGGCCCGCCCCCAACCCCACTGGGACCCCGTTTCCCCATGGTGGGGTGTGGGTGGAGCAGGGCCTCGGCTCCCCATCTGGACTGTGGACAGGGTGTCCGGACCCCGTGTCTCCAGCCCTTGGCCACACCCAGGGGCAGCCCACTGGCCTCCAGCCTCCAGAGGGGCTGGGAAAACTTCACCCTTGCCCTTGAGGGAGGAGAGAGCCTGGGCTGCCAGCCAGCAGGCCTGACCTGGCGGGAGGAGAGGGGAGGAGGGACCGGAGAGTACCGCCTGCAGCAAGGGTGCCCGCTGCGCGTGTCTCCGCCACCTGTGCAGGCCTCCCGGGCCAGCTGGCTGCCTGTGCACACACCTGTGTGCTCACCTGGGCCCTGACCTGGGCTGACCAGCCACTGGGAGTTCTGGGATGTCCTCCCAGCTCCTGGCACCTGGCACCTGGAACACCTCCTACACTGCCACCTCCTACAGGAAGCCCCTCAGCATCACAGGGATCGAGCAGGGAGCATGGAGGGATGAGCTGGGCAAGAGTTGGGGCATCTCCTTGTCCGAGGTCCACTGAGCTCTGGGCTGGCCGGGCCCTCCTCCACCCTCCACCCCCACCCCCGTCACGTCCCAGGAATAGGGAAGTAGCCCTGAGGCTGGGAACGAGCACGGCCACTTGGAACAGGTGCTCTTTCCAGGCCACCTCACACCTGGGGTCAAGGCACCCGAGGAAACCCCAGCAGAACCAGGGAGGGCAGGGCCACCCCCAGCCTCAGTGGGCCCTCGGGACTGCCCCAGTGCCTGCTGGAGCCGGGAGGCAGGTACACACACCTCCGTCAGTGCTCTCGGCACCTGACCCCCCGAACAACCGGACAAGGTGGGAAAGGCCTCCGGCCTGGGATGTCGTCAGGGTCCAGCTTCCCCCATTCCTCCCCACAGGCCGGGCCTGCATCCGGACATCCCTGGTGGTCACTGCTTCCTGGGCTGGGGTCCCCACCCCACCCACCCTGCTCTGCCTGGCTGCATTCTGGGATCTCAGTGGCCAAGTTGGCACTAGGGACGCTCCCAGAAGCCAGACCTGGGTCCTTCTGGCAAAAGCCACAGCGAGGAGTCTGGAAGGCGGCGTGGCTGGAGGCAAGCCTGCCTCCGGGGGCTCATCCAGTGGCCCGGCCCCTGCCCACAGGCCCGGTTCACTCCCAGGAGACATGGAAAGGAGAGGGTGTGCTGAGGCACGGTGTAGGAGCCTCCCGTTCCCAAGCGTGCCTCCAGGGTGCGGGCACCACAGGCAGCCCTTTGGCTAGTGCACTTCTCATCTTTTCTCTGTGAGCAGAACTTTGGGCCACAGTGGACTTTCCTTGGAACTACTAACACTCCCTACCCCTCGCCCAGGAGTGGGGAACTCTACCCCCTCCCTTGCTCTCTATTTCTGAACCATCGAAGGAGGGGACCCAGGGGGGCTTTTGGGCTCTGAGCTCTGTGGGTGCTGCTTAGGGCTGGCGGGGCAGGGACAGATCGAGCCTGACCTGAAACCATCTTCCATCCTGCCCCTGCTTCTCTGCTACATGACCCATCCTGGAATGGGGTTCATGCCCGGGCAGTGACAGTCTCCTGTTCCTCTGGCTGGGCCAGTTGCCACCACAGCTCACCCTTTCCCCGAGGCTCTCCCCCAGACGTCCCTGCAGGCCCCACGAGCTATGGACTGGGGCACCCAAGGGTGCTGAGCGCAGGCAGGTATGCGCGCAGCAAGTGCTCACCAGGTGCGCCTCCCCAAGGCTACGGTTGTGTCTCCTGCGGGTCCATGCTCTGGAGACCCTGGGGTCCATTGGTGAGGGGTGGCTCCCCCATGGCCCGAGCGGGGTCTATGCATGGCCTCGGTCGGCTGTGGGACTGATGAAGCATCTTGGAGCCCCCAGGACTCAGGCCACCGGCCCCTTTCCCTTTAGAGAGAAACCTCCAGGCTGGCTGCAAACGGCACGGCTCTGATCCCCGAACCCTGGTCCCACTGTGGCTGCGGCCTGGCCCCTGGCCGTCACAGGTGCTGAGGGTCCCCAAGTCCTCTTGCGGCTTGGTTCGGCCTCGCATATTCAGCTGAACTGGGCCTCCTCCTCCGGGAAGCCCCCAAGTGGGACCCACTGAGCCGGGCATGCCAATCAGAGGCAAACACAAGCACTGCCCAGCTTCTTGGGGATCCCCTTCCACAGCCCCCCACGTCCTGTCCTCCCCTGCATGCTAGCAGCCAGAGCAGAGGGAAGGGAAAGGCCTGTCCAGCCTGGGCATCATCCACCGCTCTCCCAGGCCAGGGTTCAAGAGGCTGCCCTGCTCCTGGGGTCAGAGTGTGGGGCTCCTGCAGAGACCAGCTCTGTCACCCCAGCCCCTGTGGGCTGGGCCTCGGGCCAAGCAGGAGGGCACACTGGGTAGCCCTCCCCCTCGAGGGCCTGAGCCCTGCCCTGGTCCCCTGGACCCTGGGGATGGAACCCAGGGCCTGTGCCTGCAGCAGCCAGAGCCTCCCTGGCGCATCTGCAGGCTCCCACTCTGCTGGGAGAAGCACCTCAGATGTCTCACTGGGCCTCCTCTGGGCCCTGCACAGGGGTGACCAGTCTCCACACATGAGGAGACCCAGGCTGGGAACAGCAGGGTGTGCCACGATTCTGGCATGGGTCAGTGGCAGAGCGGGGAGGAGTGGGGGTACTTAAGGCTGGGGATGGTCCCAAAGGAGGGTGGGAGAAGGCACCGCAGAGGAAGGAAAGGGGAGGGGAGAGACTGAGGTACGAGGCCCCAGCCAAGTGGCCAGGGAGCTAGTCCAGCGCAGACACTGTGCCCCACCCCCTCGGGTGGCCTGGCCCTGTCCCAGGGCAGAGTTCACGCACGCACCACTAACCAGCTCGCACTGATTCACCCTCAGCCCAGCCCAGCCCCTGCCCAGGTTGCCTTTGGAGAACGTTGCAAAACCGTGGCCTGGCTCTGCTGGCTCCCCTCCCGGCGGGTGAGAGGCTGTGATGCAGGCCAGAGGGAAAGCCCCTCCCGGCCCGGCCCGGCCCTGTGCAGGCACTGGGGAAGTGCCAGGCTGCCCACACGCTGCACGCCGCCAGCCGGGCACAGAGCGCCCAGAGCCCAGTGGGGGTCTCCACAGGGGTGACGCCCATGCGAAGCTGGGCACTGTCTGGGGAGCCGGGCCATGCGGGCTGGGCGGGGTCAGGCCCAGCTGGACCAGGGCTTCCTGCAATGGGAGTGGAGGCTGGAGGGGGCTCAGGTGACACACATGTACACATTCCGAGTACACGCACACACAGGTGCACACTTATACCCCCCGCAGACACACAGAGACCATCCCGTATGTGCACACTCATATCCTGCACAGACATACCGACAAACACGCACAGAGCTGGGAGTGGGGGTGTACCTACTCAGGGGCCGCTCCCCATGCCCCAGGCCCCAGGCCCCTTGGTTTCCCGGGGTTCTGCCTGTCCTGTGCACCCATCCCCATGCCGACCACCACCTCGGTCGCCCCTCCCGGCTGTGCCTGCTCGTTCCACAGGCTTGTTTGCTCTGCCCTGACTCTGGATGCCCTGAACCCAGGCCATGCTGGGGGACCCCCACCTGGCCCCACCCATGGCCGAGGCTTGTGGCTGGGAGGTTTGGGAGAAACTCCTCACCTGTCCTCTGGCAGCCTTCCCTGCGCCCACCCTCCCCTCAGCCCTCTCCATGCTCCCTCAGCCACCCGGGTCCTCCCCGCTCCCATGGACGGCACGTCACTGTGCTGTCTGGTCCGTGTGTGTACGTGTATGTGACTATGGAGACTGAGTGTGAGTGGCCCAGGCCACCTTTTGTCCACTCTCCTCTTCCCCCCTAATCCGGGGAGGCCAGCCAAGCTCCAGTCACCATGGCAACAGTGCAGCGCCTCCCGCCAGCAGGACAGGGTGACCTGGTGGGGCTGGCTGTGCAGGGCTCAGCAGGCTGTTTCTGGGGGTAGGGTGCAGCCCTCTGGTAGGATCCAGCCTACTCCCCTCCTTGGGAAACACCAGCCTTGAGAAGATAGGAACTTGAAGAGGCGCCAGCCTCGGGCACCCTAGGGTGGTGGGAGCCCAAGGACAGAGCCTGGCCCTCCTCAGTCAGTGGGGCAGCAGGAGAAGGCCCTGGTGTCTCAACCCCAGCTGACTGGTCCTCCTGGTGGCCTCTCCCTGCTGTCTGCTGCCCATGGAGTTGTTGACCTGGGCTGGGCCTGCCTGTGGGGTTCAGAAATATTTTTAAGGCCCACTGGATGGGCCTTCCAGGAATCAGGAAAAAACAGATGACTGGCGTCCTGTATGGCGGGAGACATGGCTGGGTGTGTGTGTGGCTCAGAACTGCAGGGAAGGGTGGCCTGGGATCACCTACCAAGGGCCATGCCCAGGGCAAAAGAGGGAATGGCTCTCAGGTCTCAGGTGTGGCTGTGTCGCCACACAGGAGGGCAGGGCTCCACAGCTGGGTAAACCCTCAGGGCCCCGGTTTGCTCGGCCAAGAAGTGGGGTGGGTCATGCCAACCTGCAAGGCAGGGGTAGGGTGAGATGGGCAGCATCCTGCCTGAGTCCTGCCTACTGGGCAGGGTCATCTGGGGTACCAGGGCCCCCAATACCAGAGTGGACATGAGGCCCTGGTGGTTACCCAAGCAGAGAGATACCAGGCTCCCTGCCCAGCCCACTCCTGGGGCCAGAAGGGGCCTGAAGGGACAGCCCCTGGGGATGCAGGTTGATTCTGACTCTTCATGAAACTCACAGTTGGTGCAGGATGAACACAAACACACACACACAGAGACAACAGTCTATAACACACACAATGGTGTCTGGGAGGAATGCAGGCTCCAAGGGAACCCTTCCCTCAGGAAAGAGACCACCTGCTGTCCTGCACTCCCAGACCAGGGGGGCCTTCCCACTCCTGGAGACCCCCTCCAGAGCTGGGGAGGAGGGGCAGGGCACACACTCTGCCCCCTCCAGCAGCAGTGTGAGTGCCCGCTGCTCTGAGTTGGAGATTTGAGGTCTTCAGATCAAGCTGTTGAAGTTCACCGGCTGGCTGGCTTCCCTTCACAAGGCTGACTGCAAGGCCAGGAACCAGCCCTCTCCAGGAGGCCTCCAGCCTTATCGGCTGAGTCAGACCTCTCCTCTTGACAGGGTTACCAGCTGGACTCATAACACTCTCCAGCATTCCTGTAGGTCTGGGAACCCACAACAGCCTGACCTGAGGGTAGTCGCTGTCTGGGGGTGGGGGAGGACCCACAGGGGACACTCAGCCCCTTCTCTCTCACAGGTGCTGCATGGATTTTGCCAAAGAGTTGGGCTCTGGCATCCCACCTTGGGTCTAACCTGGGGCCCATGGTTAACTGGCCAGCCCAGCGCTACCCTCATGGGCCCACACTGCAGGAGGGTGCTGGACAGAGCTCCAGGAAGACAAGAACCTAAGCGCTGTACCAGCGAAAGGGTCACTTTGTCCTGGGACAGTGATCATGGCAGTGAAGAGGTGCGACTTGGGGGAAGTTGGTGTGCTGAGCCTGTGGTGCATCCTTGGGGGTGACCCCAGGGGCGTACCTTGGCCTCTTGGCCCCCCAACCCTCAACCCTCTCTGGGACTGGTGGGGCAGGCAGTGGGTATCTGGGGCTCAGCCACCAGGGCTGGCACAGGACTGCTCAGCTGCTCAGGGCAGTGACCTTGGGCCAAGGCTGGGGGCTGGATCCCGCCACTACACAGGTGAGTCTGTGTGGCATAGGAGAGAAGGGAGGGCGAGGCTCAGACCAGGGCCATGTGCACCTGGGCCGGCTCGGGCCCCGACTACAGTGGTCAAGGTGGGCCCTGGGTAGAGGTGGCCAGCAGCTGGGCCTGGAGGGCAGCCAGATGGATGGAGAGCAGGGGAGAACGCTCCAGGCCCGGGGACAGCGGGCTAAGGGTCCAGGGAGAGGAGGCGTGGTCAGGGAGGGACCTCGGATGCGGGCTTGAGGTCTAGCTGGGCTCGGAACAGCGACCCCGGGGTGGGCACGGTCCTGGGGCACGACCGCCAAGCCGGGTCCCCGGGGGCGCGGCGCCGCCCACCCGCGTGGACTGCCGGGAACGCAAACGCACGGCCCGGGGCAGCGCCGGGGGCGCCCCCCGGACCCTAATTCGTCTCGGGACCCCACGACCGCCGCAGCTGCTGACCCAGCCGCACGCTCCGGGCTCGGAAGAGGAAGGCACGCATGTCGCGGGTGACCTTCCCGGTGCAGCCTGGGCGGGCCCCTGGGAGTCCCCGCCCCGCCCGCGCGCCGCTATTGGCTGGGGCCCCGGTGCCCTTTGAAAACTTCGGCTCCCATTGGCTCCCGCGGCCCCTCCCCACACGCCTGGGCCACCGCCCGCGCGGGAGCTGCGCGTGCGCGAAGCTTGTGTGTGAGCGCGAAGGCGGAGACGCGCCGCGCCGTGTGCCTCCGCGACTCTGCTACAGCGAGTTAGTCCCGGGCGGCTCGCCGCGCCGCCCGCCCGCCGGACCTCGCCGACCCCGGGACGTGGCGCCCGGCCTCTCCCCGCCGTGGGCGCGGCGGCTCAAGCGGGCTCTCGGAGGAGGCCCCGCCGCGCAGATCCTGGCGGAAGAGGGCGGGGTCTCGCTCGCCCCGCCCCCGCGGAGGGATACGGGCACCCGCGGCCCAAAAGCCCCGGGCAAGGCGGTCGGGGCGTGTGAGCCGCCTGGCCTGCTGCGCGTCCACGAGGTCCACGCGGACTCGTCGAGTCTACTGCGCCGCGCGACGGCCTCGCCCGCACGAGTCTCGGCACTCCAAGGGCCGGTGATCCCGTGACGCCCGCTCACCCACGACCGTCAGCCGCCTGGGGCTCGGGGCTCCGCGCGGCCCGGGGAGGCCGCCCTCCCGCGTCCGCAGCCGCGCGGGGAGCCGAGCCCGGCGAGAGGCGGCGCAGAGCCCGCGCCCCGCCGCCGCCCGCAATGCTGCTGTCCAAGTTCGGCTCGTTGGCGCACCTCTGCGGGCCGGGCGGCGTGGACCACCTCCCGGTGAAGATCCTGCAGCCGGGTACGCGCGGGGCTGGGGATCGGGGGACCGGGGGACCCGGGCGCGGGGGTCGGAGGGGCCGGGGGACCCGGGGGCTGGGGGCCGGGGCTCGTCGGGTCGCACCAACTCCGCCTTCGCGGTCTCCACAGCCAAGGCGGAGAAGGAGAGTTTCGAGAAAGTGTACCAGGTGGGCGCCGTGCTGGGCAGCGGCGGGTTCGGCACGGTCTACGCGGGTAGCCGCATCGCCGACGGGCTGCCGGTAAGTCGGGCCGCCGGGCGGAACCGGGTCTTCCTCGCAGCGCGCGCGTCGCCGCAGCCGGCCGGGCCTGACCCCTTGTGTTCCCCTAGGTGGCCGTGAAGCACGTGGTGAAGGAGCGGGTGACCGAATGGGGCAGCGTGGTAAGCGCGGG
Organism: Tadarida brasiliensis; assembly: GCA_030848825.1. Classification (NCBI taxonomy): domain Eukaryota; kingdom Metazoa; phylum Chordata; class Mammalia; order Chiroptera; family Molossidae; genus Tadarida; species Tadarida brasiliensis. Next base: position 735,436 of record CM061263.1, on the reverse strand, counting down.
CCGGGTGGGCGGGCTGTCGGCGGTCGGCGGGTCGGGCCCGGGCCGTGCGCGCTGACCGCCGTCTCCCCCAGGGCGGTGTGGCCGTGCCCTTCGAGGTGGTGCTGCTGCGGAAGGTGGGCGCGGCGGGCGGCGCGCGCGGCGTCATCCGCCTGCTGGACTGGTTCGAGCGGCCCGACGGCTTCTTGCTGGTGCTGGAGCGACCGGAGCCGGCCCAGGACCTCTTCGACTTCATCACGGAGCGCGGCGCACTCGACGAGCCCCTGGCGCGCCGCTTCTTCGCCCAGGTGCTGGCCGCGGTGCGTCACTGCCACGCCTGCGGGGTGGTGCACCGCGACATCAAGGACGAGAACCTTCTGGTGGACCTGCGCTCCGGGGAGCTCAAGCTCATCGACTTCGGCTCGGGCGCGCTGCTCAAGGACACAGTCTACACGGATTTCGACGGTGAGCTGAGCGTGCGCGCGGGCAGGCGGCCGGCAACGGCCGGTAACGTTCGAGGGCATGGGGTGGGGGGCTGGTGAGTGTTGGGCCCGCGCAGCCTCGGGCACGTTCACGTAGGCACCGAGCTGGGGATCCCTAGCTGGTTAGTGGAAGGTAGGGGTGAGCGGCGGGCTCGAGACTGCCCCCTCAGGCTGTGTTGGGGCGCGCGGGCGGGCGGGGGGCCGTGGTGGTCATGGTGTCTGCGTGGGGAGTGCCGAGACTGCTGGAGCCGGCGCTGCACGGGCCTCCCCTTTCGTGAGGGTGGGTGCTGTGTGCGTGCCGAGAGCGTGTGGGCGCCGGCAGAAATCCCCGCATTCCCGCATTGCGGGTGCGCGGGGAAGCCGGGGCTCCCCGCCCGCCCACTCCTCCTTACTCCTCCTCTCTCCCGCCTCCTCTCCCTGCAGTCCCCCCAGCCCTCCCTCTATCCTCACCTCACATCTGTTTGTTGTGAAACCCGAGCCAGCGCCCATGTGACCGGCTCCTCCCCCAGCCGGGCCAGCCCTGGGGAGGCCACGCCTGCGGGGTTTTTCCAGGGTGATGACTAGCAGGATTTCGACGCTGGCTCCCTCTTCTGGCTCAGGCCTCTGAGATGATTAACTGGGATGCAGGGTCTTGATGTTTACGTTTGGTGCCAGCTTCTTGTGGTGCTGGCGCCTCGTGGGCGTCCTAACCCCCGCGTTCTCCCCAGGCACCCGGGTGTACAGCCCCCCCGAGTGGATCCGCTACCACCGCTACCACGGGCGCTCAGCCACTGTCTGGTCTCTGGGTGTGCTGCTTTATGACATGGTGTGCGGGGACATTCCCTTTGAGCAGGACGAGGAAATTCTGCGGGGCCGTCTCTTCTTCAGGAGGAGGGTCTCCCCAGGTGTGTGTGGGGGCTTGGGTGGGGCTGGCCAGGGTGACAGACCCCAGGACTTGGCCCCTTCCTGACTCTCCCTCCTCCCCCACAGAGTGCCAGCAGCTCATTCAGTGGTGTCTGTCTCTGCGGCCCTCAGAGCGGCCCTCACTGGACCAAATCTCCGCCCATCCCTGGATGCTGGGGGCAGATGGGGGCACCCCCGAGAACTGTGACCTTCGTCTCTGCTCCCTGGACACAGACGACGGGGCCAGCACCACCTCCAGCAGTGAGAGCTTGTGAGGAGGGACCTGCACCTGGCTTGTGGGAGCCAGAGGGACCACCTGCCCCAGCCTCGGCCCTTTGCAGGCTCTGTCCTGCTAGAGCTGTGTGCTCCTTGAGAAAGCAGTGACCTCTGACCCCTGGTGACCTTTATCTTTGGCACTGGGCCTGTTTCCTTTGCTTTGAGTGCCTTTTCGAACGCTGCTCTCACGGGACTTGGTTTTCTCAAGCTCTGTCTGTCCAAAGACCTCCGGTCGAAGCAAGGTCCTACCTGTCTTGGCTGGGTGCTTGACCCCAAAACTGTCCCTGTCCTGTGCTTCCGGGAGGCAGCCCTGTGGGCCCCCAGCACCTCCCCATCTGACCAAGTTGGACCAGGAGCACTCTTGTGTTCTGTGGCCTCATCTCACCTGGGCACAGGGTCCCTCGTGCCCACCTTCCTCCCCCGCCCCGTCCTTCGGTGTTCGTCCGGGCACGTCTGTGCACAAGCAATGCAATGTCCAGGCCTCTGGGCCCACTCCGGCACCTGGCTGTGTGTGCTCCTGAGCCTGTGAACGTCTATTTATGGTGTGACCCCCGTGGAGGGCTATTTATTGTTTAATTTATTTGTTGAGGGTCCTCAGCAGCCTCGCTCTTCTAGGCCCCTGAGGGTGGGGAGACGGCGGCTGTGTGTGGACCCCAGGTCCGACCCTACCTGCATCTGTCGGAGGATGGACTTGTACAGTGGCTAATTTAAGGGGCGTGGGTGACTCCGCCACCTAGGGGCTGTGCACCCGGGGGTGGGTTTTAAATTATTGACCTTGTACAGTCTGCTTGTTGGCTCTGGAAGCTGGGGGGTGGGGGGACAGAGTCTCAAGCCTTTAATTTATTTTAGTAGCAGTTTCTGTGGTCCTGGTGTGTAGGCATCAGGGACGGGGGTTTCTTTCAGTTTAAAAGCAAGCCGTCTGGAGATCATATTTTTTATACAGGTATTTCAATTAAATCATTTTGTATATAATGGACATGCTGTGTTTATTGGGCTGGGGGGTTGGGGGGAGAAGGGGCCTCTGGTTTCTGTGAGGAGGCAGCAGCATGGGAGGCCTTGGCGAGGCTCTCCCTCCCACCCCCCAGGTCCAGTGCGAGGCTGTCTGCCTCAGCACCCCATCCTCCCCTGAGCACCTGAGGGAGTGGGCAGCACTGGGCCGTGCGGTCAGACGCCTGCGGGAGAGGGGCAGGGAGCCGGGAGGAGGTTGGCATGGCCACCACTGCTCGGAGGCCGTGTGAGGGTTGCCCAGAGAACTCCGGCCTCTCCTCGAGGAGGTGCAGGCGGGTGGGCAGAGGAACGGGTCCTTGCTCAGGCCGCAAAGGCAGAGCGTGGGGGGGCTCGTGCTGCCCCTCCGACCCCGGGAAAGGGGTTCTGAAGGGCGCGTAGAGTGAGCCCGGTGGAGGGGGCGGCAAGGCTGAGGTGCAGAGAACACGTGGGTGTGGTCAGGAGTGGTCATGTGACTGGGCCCTGGCTTGACAGGTGTAGGGTGAGGCCGTGGGGGGACATGCCAGGTTGCCAGGTCGTAGGGTGGAGATGTGGGCCAGGCCTAAGCATGAAGGGCTGGCTGGGTGGAGGTTCTGGGTGCGCTCTGCCCCCAACCCCCACCTCGGGAGCTCCCGACGCTGCGGCTGCAAAGAGGCCATCTGGGTCTGCAGAGCATGAAGTCCCCTGCCTGCCCCTTGTGTCTGCTAACGAAGCTGGACAAAGAAGTGTCTGGGGGCCGCTCGCAAGAGCAGGGGCAGGAGGGCTGAGGGACCCAGCGTGGTCGGCCATGGGGGGCTGGCGCACCTCCCCCGAAGAGCCCCTGCTCACCCGGGCAGCCTGCTCAGGGTAGGCAGATGCCGTGGAGCACGAGGGGTGTCGGAGGAGACTGCCCACCTGTCCCATGGCCCAGTCTGGCCAGCCTGCCCCCTGGGTGTGCACCCAGGCCACGGGGCTCCTCCTCGCGCTCACCCTGGCGTCTCCCAGGAACAGTGGTAGGTACTCAGAGTAGGTTGAGGACAAGCAGTTGTGCACCCTTTGGGCCCCGCACCCCACCCTGGTGACAGTCACCCTTATCATCACAATCCCCCACTTGCCAGCCGAGGGTGCTGGTCTGGTCTGGGGCAGCCACCATTCACCCACCTACTGGTCCTCCTTCAGTCATTGACCCACCTGTCCGTCCATCCGTCCACCCCTGAACCATCCAATGACCACTCACTGAGCTTGTCTTTTGGAGGATCCTGAGTCAGGCTCTCAGTCAGGCCAGGACACCCCCAGTTGGTCACTCAGTGATTGGAGGCTGCGGGAAGCCTGGTCCCAGCACAGGGTGGGGCCACCTCGCTGGAGGTGCGGTCAACTCCCAGGAGCCTGCCCCACGTGGGCAGCAGGGGCTGGAGGCAAGCAGCTCGCCCACGGCCAGAAGCCCCCCGGCCACAGGTCTGAGGGACCGGGAAGCAGCGTGTACGTGAGTCTGTCCTGCTGCAGGGGCTCCGCCAGTGAGTGTGGGAAGCACCGCCCGCAGGCTCCTCCAGGCCTACCCAAGGCTCCTTGGCCCTGGGACCCCGTCCAGTGACACCTGTGAAAGTGGGGCAGGCACTGGCCACCCTGCCGTGGACAGACGGGCCGGTGGGTGACCACTGACGGGTTTGAGGCCGTGGTGACACCTCTCCTGCCTGGGGGTTGGAGGCCCCCCTGGCCCTGATGGAGTGACAGGTGAGTGTGGAGAGGGGTTTGCCGGGTGGGAGGCAGCCCAGGCCTGTGTGCATCAGGGCCAGGGGGCAGGTGGACACGGCAGAGGCCAGAGGGTGGGCCCGAGGTCCAGCGGGGGTTGTGGGGGGGCCAGACCTCCTACCCCCTGTAGCACTCTGTGGGCAGAGCCCAGCCCGCGGCACAGGCCAGAGGGAGGAGATGGAGGGGCGCCGGCTTTCTCCACGTGGCCCTGCGCCCGTCTCCAGTCTGCGCACTGCGCTAGCTTGGGCCCCAGAAGCACCCTCCCCACCCAGGGCCCCTGGGCACTGCTGTCTGCCCAGGATGCCCTTGGGGAAATGGGCCCAGAGAGGCAGATATGACTCTGACCCCATTGCTGTGCCCACATACGAGGAAGCTGGAGGGCCAGGCTGAAGGCTCCTGGTGGCGGAGCCCAGGGGGCGGGGCAGGCCGCATCCAGGACCCTGGCTGTGGGCGGGGGGGAGGGGGGAGCAGGCCACAGGCCAGGCCGAGGAGCCAGCACACTGGGAGGGGAGCCTTCCTGGACCCTCTGGTGAGGTTTCAAAGACTCTCCTGGGCACAGACACGGGTCTCAGAGACAGGCTGAATGCCTGGCTCCGCTGGGCCATTCGGCCTGGGGTTTTGGGTGGGACGAAGGAGGCAGGGCCCCCTCTCCTCTGTGTCTGGGTGTCCCCACACCTTGTCTCCAGATGCAGTCCTGGAGCCGTCAGTGTGTGAGTGGTGGACCCGCCCCCCAGACACCGAAGTTCCCCCATACCCAAGGTAGGAAGGATGTCCATTCCAGTTCTTTCTCTTTATTGATGTTAGAGAGAGGAAGGGAGAGGGAGAGAGAGGGGGAAACATCGTTGAGAGAGAACATCGACTGGCCGCCTCCTGCATGTCCCCCACTGGGGATCAGGCCCACAACCTGGACATGTGCCCTGACCGGGAATTGAACCGGTGACCTCTTGGTGCATGGGTCGACACTCAACCACTGAGCCACACCGCTGGGCCCCACTTCAGTTCTTTGAGGCCCTGGGTCCACACAGGGACCTCTCCTGGTTTCTGGCTGGGGGTACTCAGGCCCTTTCCCCCCAAACTGGACCCCTGCCACCCTGACTAAGCACCAGCAGGACTGCACAGACACTCCCCAGACACTCAGGGTCAGGTGACCACGTGTGCACTTGGGTGGGTGCCTATCTGGACCTGGTGCCTGTGGGCCTGGTGTGGGCCGGCGTCCGATTTCCCCAGCCCACCTCCGTGCCAGGAGGCTCCGCAGAAGTGGGCTGGGGAGCTTGGGCCCCCCACCCCTGAGCCGTGGCGGCACCAAGGGTTTGCCACTCACGCTGTGTTGGAGGTCCCCAGTGTCTGCAGGACCCCCTCTGCGGGTGTAGGATCCATTCTTGTCAGAACCAGTCCTGTCTGCAAAGCCTGGGGTCTGGGGGCTGGAGAGGGCTACTCTCCCCAGGGCCTCCTGGGGCCGGGATGGGGCTACTCCCATGCGCAGGTGGCCCGTGGCCCTGAGCTGTGCTGTCGGCGGATGGCTCGGGGCTGAGGCACAGGGGACAGGCTGTCTGAACGTTGTTTGGAGGGCAAGACCCCCGAAAGCCTGCCCTGCCCTCTGCCAGGCTGCTCCTGGGCAGGCTGGCCTCTTCCCCTGCTCTCCGCCCACACCCTGGAGGCTGCCCAGGCTCCCAGCTCCACCTGGCCCGGCAGCCCTGTGCTCAGTTTCACGTGGAGTCTCCTTTGGAACCACAGGCCCGGCTTCCGAACAGCATCCGTTGCCACGGGACTCTCCTCAGGTCGCACAGAACCCGGAAATCCCGAGCACGCTGCCACCTGGTTGGCATCCAGTCTCTGCTCCAATGCCCCCGCTGTGTGCCAGGTTGCAGCTTCCCTGCTCTGGCCCCGAGGAGCGTCACGTCATAACCTTCTGGGGTCTGACCTCTGATCGGTTTGCCCGGGCCAGCCCAGCTTCCAGGAAGAGAGAGGCTGGGACAGACCCGAAACTGGCCGGCAGCTGTCAGAGGCTGGTTAACTTTCTTTTCTCAGATGCAGCCCCTGAAACGAAACACTGGTGCCAAAGCTTCTCGGAAAAGGGAAGTGACCCCTGCAGGACCCTGGCAGCCCCACCACCTCTCCTGGCATCCAGGCCCCAGCTGGCCCGCGGCCTCTGTGCTAGCAAAACCAGCACAGCAAGGAGGGCACAGGCTGGCAGCTGCTGAGGTGGGCAGTGCAGGCCTGGACAGCAGGGGCTGAGCGGCCGTGGCCTGCCCTGTGAGCCGCAGTCGCAGGGACTGTGGATGGGAAGATGTCAGCCATGCCTGGCACCTGCCCACAGAGCCCCTGTCATCCCTGAGCCCTGGCCGTGACTGAGAGATGAGGCAGCAGCCAGCCTGCGGGCGCTGGCGTATCTCAGTGGGCCCTTCCCCTCTCTACGGAGGCCTCTGATGGGGTGTCTGCCCGAGCTTCCAGCACATGACTTCCAGGCCGCTGGCTTTCCAGGCAGACTTGGCAAAGCCCTGAGCTTTGAGCTTCAACATCACAACTGACCCCCGCCCCCAGCATTCCCGGCAATGAGGCCTGCTGGACAGAGTCGGGCCGGGCCTGACCCTCCAGCTCTGACCACTGTCCTCCTGGCCTGATCCCTGCAGGACCGCCCTCCCTGGGCCCAGGCCCCAGATGCTGGCTGGGGTGGGTGGGGATCAGTTCCTGGATGAATGAATAAGGGCCGCCTGGAGGTGGGGTCACCTGCGCCCAGCACTGAAGGAGTCTGGTTCGGGAGACGGAGCTCAGGGGCCCACCAGAAGTCGAGGCCGTAAGTAGCCAGGGGGGCCCACCCCACCCAGGGAGGAAGAGGGTCCTGGGGGATCCCATCTTTCTGACATGGGGCTCAGGGGGTAAGCTGACTCTGATCTGGCCTCTGGCCCCTCCTGTCCCTATTCTTGCCAAGAAGCTGCCTGCCCTGACCCAAAGTGCAGGCCCTCGGTGGGTAGGGGACCCCGATGTCACTGGACCGCCCGTAGGGAAGGCAGGCACCAGGCCTCGGGCCCCCAGGCCCCCTGCCCTGCCCCACGGGTGCAGCCGCTGAACTGGGCCCCTCAGCCAGGACCTCTGTGCTCAGTGACCCACTGGCCCCTGCAGCGTGGGTGGGGTGGAGAGGAGAGGTCGGCCCTGCAGGTGGCCGTCTGCCCATCCCGTGTGCCCAGAGGGAGGCCTGCGCCAGGGCCTGGGCTGTGGGGACGGGCTGGGTCACAAGGCCGAGAAGGTGCCACTGCACTGGGTGCTGGGCCCAGTGACCAGGAGGGTCGCAGACAGGTCAGGGATCCTGGCCCATGGGTACTGCCCGAGGCTGTGTGACCTCCATCGTACATCCTTCTCATCTCATGGGTGGGGGGCAGGGGATGGGGGGCAGTGCAGAGAGGGCTGGGGACTTGGAGGTACCTACCTGGACTGGGGTTCATGCCACAGCTGCCTGCCGACAGGCCCCACAGAGGCACCCCATCCTGGGAAGTGCTGGCAGGAGCGCCACACCCCACCCCGCAGAGCACCCCAGAGGGGAGCACCCCCGGTTCCGACCCTCCCTCGCCACCTGGCTTCTGCTCACGAGGCTTCCCCACGTCAGTTCAAAGGGCAGAGAGACCCTTGGGGGCATGCCCTGCCAGAGGGGCAGTGACCCAGACAAACAGGCACGACTGGGACCCCGACCAGCTGTGGTGGCCCCGGTGTAGGACCGCTGGCAGCCCCAAGGGGGTTCAGGAGCCTCCCTGGGCTCTCACAGAGCCCACAGTCGGGGCCGCAAGGAGGGCATCAGGTCATGGAAGTGGGGTTCCCGGAGGGCCATCGGTGCTGAGATCTGAAGGGGTTTGGGGGCCCAGGGCAGGTGCAGAGAGGTGGGCGTGTCTGCAGTGAGGAGGGGTCCTGCAAGGTGGTGGACAGGCCGGAGGCCACACCTGAAAGGAGGGTGACGTGTGTCCAGACGGGGCCAGCCTGGCGGTGGGGTTCAGAGGCCAGCAAGGAGGAGCCCTCCGGGGCGGGGGTGTGGATGGTGTGGGAAGTAGAAGGTCGCTGGGACCCGAGGAGGAATGGAGCCCAAGGGTACAGCCCACACGAGAGCAGGCCCGGCGCTGCTGGCCCGTCCTGGGCCTGCGCAGGCCTCTTGCCCTGGAGTGAGTGGGGAGCCTGGGGCCTGGGGGCACTGAGGACTCAGAGCTGTGGTCCACTGGCCTCCCTGCCCCCACACCCCAGCCCAGCTTCTGGGACATTCTGTCCCTGTCCTCACCACACATGAGTGGACCAGCCCCTCTGTCTGCCGGGCACCTGACTCCCATGCCTGGCGGCTGCGGTGGCCACTGTGCCCTTACAGCCAGGTAAGCTGTGGGCGCCCTGAGCCAGCCAGCTGGGCGCTGGCAGCAGCCGCTGGTTCAGCCCTGACCGGGGGCGGGCCAGGGCCACAGAGGGGGCAACAGCTGGCGCCCTGCCTCCAGGCCCACGGGCCACAGATCCCAGGTGGGGTCTTCCCCTCGGTGACCTACAGACCTGATATTGGGTGGGCTTCTGGGCCACCTCAGAGACAGCCAGCTCTCCAGCTCCCTGGCCATGGGGAGCCAGGCTGGGTTTCCCATCTCTGGGCCTCGATCCCCTCACCTGACTGCCTCCTGGGCAAAAAGGAGCTGGAGGTGGGCGCTCCTCGGGGCCAGCGGGGCCCGTCCGGTGGCAGGAAGGCAAGGGCTGAGTGGGGCCCGGCACCCAGTAGGTAAACATCGCTGGATGGGCACCATGTTCCACCCTGGCCACACCTGAGTGTTCTCTCTGCGGGGACATGGGCCCATCAGTGCAGGAGCAGAGCCTGGGGCAGGTGGGGGCACTTGGGGCTGGTCCAGCCCTGCAGCTGCACAGCCCCTCGGCACGCTGGTCCATCTCTGCCAGGCCTCCCACCAGCACCTCCCTGGGGTCCTCCTGGCAGTGTCTGCCAGGCATGGGGCACCCACTTCCTGAGTCCTGCTCCACGTCCCCTCAGGCCCTCAGCTCTGCGCCCCACATGCCCGCCGTCCAGGTGTGCCCATCCAGGTGGGAAATGAGGGGCCAGGGAGGGGCCACCCACAGAGGGTGGCCCAGGGCCTGGTGCAGATGCCAGGCCTTTCTCTGTGGCCACCAGCGGGACCCAGTCAAACGGCCCCATCTCCACTCCTGCCGTGGCTTCTGTGACACCACAGACCCTGTCCGCCAGCTGCCCCCCTCTGGGAGCCTGCCCCCCCACCCCCGACAGCCCCCGGCCTCCCTCTGGTCCTCTCGGTCCCCAAGGTGGTCCTTCACCTCCTCCTCCTGAGGGGCCACGCTGTCCAGGACTGGAGTGATGGGGATGGGCGAAGCCTTGGGACCAGGGGGCAGGCCCGCCTTCCGGAATTCCTCCTGAAAGAATCCGCGAAGCCACTTCACACGGCTCTCAGAGAGTTACGTGGAGATCTAACAGAATTCGTAAAAAGTATTTTTAAAACAGCTTTATTGAGGCACCATTTACAAACCATAAAATTCACCCACGTCCAACGATGTCAATGAGCCCTCCACAATTCAACGATTTCGGCGAATTTTCTGAGTTGTGCAACCAGCACGGCCCAATTTTAGAACATTCCACGCTGAGCCCTCCTGCTCCCGTTGGCGCCGTCTCCGCCCACCCAGCTCTGGGCTGCCACCCACCTGCCTCCTGTCTTCCTAGACTTGCCTTGTTTGGACATTCCATGTCAATGGAACCGTACACGGCGCGGCACAGTGTGTGCTGTCTGGCTGTGTCCCCGAGGACTCCTGGGGTTCGTCCGTGGGGCAGCACTAGGCTGCATAGAGGTCCACGGCGGATGCACTGAGCTATCCATTCACCCACGTTCGGCTGTGGTGGATGGCTCCCTGGACACGTGTGGCCATGTCTGTGTGTGTTGCAGCTCTCTCGGGCAGATTGCTAGGACTGGAACTGCTGGGTCACGGGGTGCACTTCCGTTTAACTTTTGGCCATCCATGTCACACTCCCTGGGCCTCCCACAGAGGGTGGCCCAGGGCCTGGTGCAGGGCCTGGCGCTGCAGCTCCCGATGGGTCCACATCCTTGTCAACCCTTGTTACCATCTTTCTTCCTTAAACATTTTTTTTTCTTTGTTGATTTTAGAGAGAGAGGAAGGGAGAGGGAGAGAGAGAACATCGATGGGCCGCCTCCTGCATGCCCCCCACTGGGGATCAGGCCCACAACCTGGGCATGCGCCCTGACCAGGAATCGAACTGGCGACCTCTTGGTGCGTGGGTCGACGCTCAACCCCTGAGCCACACCAGCTGGGCTCTTTCTTTTTTTAAAATCCTCACCTGAGGATATTTTTCCATTGATTTTCAGATAGAGTGGGAAGGAGAGAGAGAGCGAGAGAAAGAGAAACATTGACGTGAGAGAGAGGGAAACATCAGCTGGTTGCCTCCCACACAACCCATCCAGGGCTGGGGATGAACCGCAACCGAGGCATGTGCCCTTGACCGGAATCGAAACCTCAGCTCCTTGGTCCGCGGGCCGACGCTCTAACCGCTGAGCCACACCAGCCAGGGCACGCACATGTCTTTACCACTGCGGCTTTACATTCAGAACTACGTTCCTCAACTCTGTTCCTTTTCAAATGGTCTGGGCTGTTCTGTGCCCTCAGCCTACCTGTACACATTTTATGGCCGGATTGCTAATGCCTGCCCCCGCTCTGTTCACATTTTGATAGGGATTCAATCTATTAATCAGTTTGGCGAGTGTTGCCATTTTAACAAAGAGTCTTCCAATCCATGGACATCGACTGGCTCCCCATCGATTCAGATGACCTTTAATCTCTTCCAGAAACGCTGGGTAGCCTGAGTGAACAAGGCTTACACCCTTTCGTTAAGCTCGTTCCGATGCTGTGTGAATAGATGTGTTTACTCAATTTCGTGTTTGGGTTGTTCGTCGCTAACATAGAGAAATGCAGTTGATTTTTGCATGTTGATCTTGGATCCTGGAACCCTGTGAACTCCTTATTAGTAGCCTTTTTTTCATGTCCTCCCGCCACTGGGCCCCAAACGCATCACAGACGCAGAAGTGGATGGGTTCTGGGGGAGGAGAAGGGGATCGCAGGTACCAGGAAAGTACCAGCAAAACGACGGTGATGAAGGTACGCAGAGAATGACTCCGGAAGATTGAAAGTTTGGGGCTTCTGGGTTCACCCCTGATGCGTAGTGCTCGGATCTGATCGTAATTAGCACATCGAACATGGGGAAAATGGATCTCACAGGAAGGCCTGCAGCTCTCAGAGTGACCACTAGGTGGTGCACATGCAGAATGAACCTGATTAGAACAGCAAAGACTGGGAATGGTGAACTCGGGTCAGAACCACAGCCCACAGGAGGCTGAAACAAGAATGTCAACGTTCTCCACCAGGCAGCCGGAGGACGGAGTCTCACAACACAACACTCAAAGTGTCCAGGACCGAAGCTAAAATCAGCTGGCACGTGGAGAACACGAACACTTCAACCCCCGTGGGAAAAGACACCCAAGACACGACCACACAGATGTTTAATGATCTGAAGGGCACCTCAAAGCAGCCATTAGGAAAATGCTCGAACCAGAAACTGCAAGCATTCTTTATTTAAAAAACTTAAAATACAACGATTCAGCAAAGAAACAGGAAGACATAAAAGAGAACTAAATGGAAAATTTGGAACTGAAAAATACAATAGCTAAAAAAAACCCCAAAACCCACCTAACTAATGGATGTAATAGCGTCAGTGGGGTCTCAGAAGGAGAAGAGAAAGACTGTGGGCAGAAAAATAATTCAAGGAAATAATAGCTGAAAACTCCCCAAGTTTGGTGAAAGTTTGGTGAACTTATAAGTCAAGAAGCACAGCAAACCCCACCCAGGACACACTGAAAGAAATCCACACCAAGATGCTTCATAGTCAAACTGCTGAAAACAAAAAACAAGGGGGAAAAAATCTTAAAAAAAAAAATGTTTTTACTGATTTTTTTAGAGAAAGAGGAAGGGAGAGAAAAAAACACCCATTGGCTGCCTCCTGCACGCCCCCTACTGGAGATGGAGCCCGCCACCTGGTCATGTGCCCTGACCGGGAATCGAACTGGGACATCTCAGTCCCTGGGATGATGCTCAATCCACTGAGCCACACCACCTGGGCAAGGGGAAAAAAATCTTTTTTTTTTTTTTATCCTCACCTGAGGATATTTTTGCATTTATCTTCAGATAGAGCGGGAGGGAGAGAGAGAAGAAGAGACAGAGAAACATCGATGTGAGAGAGACACATCGACTGGCTGCCACCCACACGACCCACGGGACCGGGGCCAAACTGCAAGCGAGGTACGCGCCCCTAGCGGGGACCGAACCTGGGACTCTCTGGTCCGCGGGCCGACGCTCTAACTGCTGAGCCAAACCGGCCAGGGCGGGGAAAAAAATCTTAAAAGAAGCCAGAGAAAAATGATGTATTACTTATAGAAGAACAATGATTCGAATGACTGGATATCGCATCGGAAAACATAGAGGCCAGAAGGACGCAGTCCAACATTTTTCAAGTGCTAAAAGAAAAGTCCTGTTAATTCTGATTTTTATATCCAGCAAACTTCCTTAACCTGATGCAGGGCACTGACAAAAGTCCCACAGCTAACATACTGAATGTGAAAGACATCATGCTTCCCCCCACGGCCAGGATGAAGCCAAGGATGCCCACTCCCAGCACTCTTGTTCAACATAGTGCGAGAAGTTCTAGCCAGGGCAACAGGGCAAGAAAAGGAAATAAAAGGCATCCTGACTACAAAGGAAGCATGAAACTGTCTTTGTTTACAGACAGCATGATTACCTATGTAGGAAATCTATTTTTTAAAAAGAATCAAATTCCTTCCTGGAACCCACAGGCGAGTTTAGCAAGGGAACACAAAAATCAACTGTATTCCCTTATCAAGCTATGGATAAGTGGAAATGAAGGTTTTAAGAATGTTGCCATTTATAGCTGCTCCCCCAAATCTAGGTGTAAATCTAACAAAACATGGACAGCGTCTGTGGGCTGAAAACGACAAATTCTATCGAAAGAAATCAAAGAAGATCTGAACACATGGAAAGGCTTACTGCTTCGCTGCATTTGAAGACTCAGCATAGCAAAGATGTCCAGTCTCCGCGAAGTGAACTGTAGATTCAACACATCAATCAGCCCACATTCCAGCAAGATTCTTTGGTAGATACAGATAAGCCAATTCTAAAATTTATATATAGAAAGACAATGAAACGAGACTAAGTGAAACAATTTGGAAAAGAACAACAAAGTTGGACATGCTTAGAGAGAGGAAGGGACAGAGAAACATGGTGTCCTGACCGGGGATCAAACACGTAACCCAGGCATGTGCCCTGAGCAGGAATCGAACCGGCAAACCTTTCCATGCACAGGACAACGCACAACCGACTGGCCACTCCGGGCAGACGGCCCACTCTCTGGTTTTAACACTTACTGCACAGCTTCAGTGACTGGGACAGTGTGGTATTGGTGAATGACGGACCCATACATAGATCAGTGGAAAGAAAGACACAGTCCAGAAACAGACTTGCAGAAACTTCTGACGAATGTTCAGGGGCCACTCAGTGGAGAAACCATAGTTTTCTTTCTTTCTTTCTTTTATTTTTTTAATCCTCACCCAAGGATATTTTTCCTTTGATTTTTCAGGTAGAGTGGGAGGGAAGGAGGGAGAGAGAGAGAGAAACATTGATGTGAGAGAGGACCCTGACCAGGGCCGGGGATCGAACCTGCAACCGAGGCACATGCCCTTGACTGGGAATCGAACCCATGACTCCGGTACGAGGGCTGACGCTCTAACTGCTGAGCCAAACCCTCCGGGGCAACAGTAGTTTTCTTTTAGCAAATGGTGCTGCCACAGCTGCTCATCGAGTCAGAGGCCAGCCTTGGCCTAAATCTCACACCTGTGCACAGGTGAGCTCCAAGTGACCCCTAGGTCCAGGAGAAATATAAGGCTAGACAACTGTCAGGAGAAAAATAGGAGGGAGTCTGTGACATGGGGTTCTTCAAAAGTTTGTAGAAATGGTATAGCTCAGTGGTTGAGCATCGACCCATGCACCAAGAGGTCACTGGTTCGATTCCTGGTCAGGGCACATGCCCAGGATGTGGGCCCGATCCCCAGTGGGGGGCATGCAGGAGGCGGCCCATCGATGTTCTCTCTCATCCATGTTTCTATCTCTCTCTCTCCGTTCCTCTCTCTCTAAAATCAATAAAGGGAGAAAACAATTTTTTAAAAAAGAAAAAGTTTGTAGAAATGACCCTGACAGGTTTGGCTCAGCGGTTAGAGCGTCGGCCCACGGACCAAAGAGTTGAGTGTTCGATTCCGGTCAAGGGCACGCACCTCGGTTGCGGTTCATCCCCGGCCCTGGTCGGGTCGTGCGAGAGGCAACCAGTCGATGTGTCCCTCTCACATCGATGTTTCTCTCTCTCTCTCTTTCTCTCCCTCTCTCTCCCTCCCACTGTATCTGAAGATAAACAGAAAAATATCCTCGGGTAAGGATTAAAAAAAAAAAAGTTTGTAGAAATGACACCAAAAACACGGACCATCAAAGAAAGAAACGGACAAATTGGACTTCCTCAAAGTGAAAACCTTTTGTTTCTGCCAAAGGTACTGATGAGGGAACACGGAGAGAAGCGACAGTTTGGGGGAAAACGTGTGCAAGCCACACGTAGGAAAAGGTTAAGAGAGCTCGCAAAACTCAACATTAATCGCGGCCAGTGTGGCTCAGTGGTCAGTGTCGGCCCAAGGACCAGAGTGTTGGGTTTGATTCCGGTCAAGGGCATGTATCTCTCACATGGATGTTTCTCTCTCTCCCACTTTATCTGAAGATAAATGGAAAAATATCCTCATTTAAAAGAGAAGAAAGAAAAGCAAACAACTCAGTTTGCAAATAGGCAAAGGTCTTGAACAGACACCTCACGCATGAGGACCACAGACGCAGACAGCCGAAGAGGTGCCGTCCAGGAATGCCAATGGGCACCCCAATGAGCTCCCGCGACGCCCTCATGGGAATGACTACAAGAAGGAATCCTGACAGTACCACGTGCTGGTGAGGATGTGAAGCAATTGGGAGTCACCTGTCCTGATGCTAGGGTGCAACGTGGGCTCTGGAAATGGTCCCTGGTTACCCATGGATGCAGCCATCTCGCCACGGCATCTATCCTGGGAAAGGAGCACGGGTCGTGGCCTTACTTGTAACAGCTGGAAACAGCCCAGGTGCCCGTCGGGGCGCACGGATAACCGCTGACCCTCTACGCCGCGAAGACGTCCTTCACACGACGCCCGGGACTCAGGCTCGCCCTGAGCCAGCCAGAGACGCGGTCTCGGAGGCTGCAGGACCCTCCCAAAGACAGAACTGGGGTTGCCGGGGGTCACGCGTGGGTAGGGCGTGCAAAGCCGCGGCCCCCGGCAGTTTTGGGGGAGATGGAACTGTTGGGTATGTATCCTGTTGTAGTGATGCGGGTAAAGTTTATAAAACTGTACACCACATTTAAAATGCTGATTTTACTGTATGATCGTTAAAAATGAGATACTGTATTTTAAAATACACATCTCAGGCAATTCCTGCGTGCGCCCGCCGTGGGTGAGGGGCGATCGCTGGGCCTCTCGGGCTCCCCTCCGCCGCGCACAGTCTTGCGCATGCGCCCGCTGAGGGCTGTGGTCCCGGCAGGCACCTCTGGGTAGGTGGCCCCCAGGGGTCCCTCCCGGGTGAGGGGGAGGTGGTCTCCTTGAGGGCCAAGTCTGGGGGGGGGCATAGCAAAAAAGATACTTTCACTGGAAACCTGGGTGCCCGGGACAAGGGAGGTGTCCTTAGAAATTTCTCTTCAATAAAAGCAAAGGGGGGGGGGGCGGGGACAGAGCCCTTGATCCCCTTCCGGGCCCCGCGGGTGGAGGGGGCGCAACGCTCCTCAGCTCCTCGCGAATCCGCCCCAACAGAGCTCCGGGGAGGCCTCACAGCACCGCCCCTTCCCCTCGCCCCCGGGCTGTAAGGCCACCAGCCTGTCCCCACGCCCCCGGGACAGCCTCACTCCCCTGACCCACCCCGGACCGGTCGGGGTCGCTCGGCCCGCCCCCGCAGCTGCTCCCTCTCCGCACCCCACCTGTGCCCGGCTGCCCACCCCCAGCCTGCCCGCGGGGATCCGGGTGGAAAACAGACCTAGAAATCGTGCTGGGGGCTGGGCGTGGGGGGGGGATCCCCCACATGGTGGCCCCACCCTCCGGCTCTGAGCAGACCCTCCCCGCCCCAACGCGCTCCAGGGGCGCAGGCTGGGGAGGAGAGCGCCGGGCTGGTTGGAGCTACCCGGTTGGACACCTGCCCAAGGCGCCAAGTGATGGGTTTTGCCAGAGGCCGGTTCATGGCCCCCTCCCGCCACCCCGCTGAACTCTTGGCTGGATTGGCCTCAGCACCTGTTCCCCAAATGGCTGGGTCCTCCCGGCGCTCATCGCCCACATCCCACGTGCCCTGACCCACTTTCCTAGGACCAGTTCTCTCGCCTCACAGCCCCTGTGTCGCCTCCACAGCTCACGGACCGCGCCCCCGCCCGGGGCAACCCGAAGTCCGCGGGTCAGCGAAGCACAGAAAACAGCACGCGTCCGTGTGCACAACGCAGAGTTTTATATATATAAAAAAATCCCCGTCTCAAGCGACAAGCAGCAATGTAAAACTAGCATTAAGATAATCAAGAGCGTATTGGAAGCTGCGCCGATCAAGACTTTCAGCTGCAAGGGGGTGAGTGCCGGACGGCGCGGGCTGGGAGCTGGGGCCGGGGGCCGGGCCGGGCCGGCGAGTGGGCGCAGGGTGCCACACCCCACCTTCCCAGACCTTCCGGATACAGACCAAAGCCACCCCCCACCCTGCAGAGCCCAGCCTGCCGCTGGAGCCGCCCGCTGGGCGCGTGTAGTCATTCTGCAAACTGGGCTCCCTCCAGACCTCTCTGCGCCGGCCCCAACCCCGAGCTACCGCCCATTCCTTTGTTCCTTCGCCGGCGTCCGCGTGCCGTCCTTCTGTCCCCTCCCTCCGCAAACCCTCTCCAGTCAGGGCGCTTCCCAGAGCTCGTCTGGTCCAGGCGGGTTCCCACCTCCTGCCGCGCGTCCCTGCTGCTCCTGGCGCTTGGCTCGTCCTCGCCCCTCCGCCTGGACACTCGCCGCCTCCTCCCTTCCTTCCTCAGCTCCAACCTCCTCCCTCCCGGTCCCCTCACCCAGCCTCTGCTGGTGCCCACGTGCCCACGCTGGGGTCTCCGCGCCACAGCTCTGCGGCCTCTCCGCTTGGATGTCAAACGCAAATTAAAAGGCTGAAGCCCTGGGCGTCTCGCCCGCGCGCTCCCTCCCTTCCCCATCTCGGTGGCGCAGGGCCAAGCTCGCAGGTGCTCATCCCCTCCACCAGGAAATCCTGTTGGCTCTAACATCAAAACGCACTCCAGATCTAACTGTGTATCGCCGCCTCCACGGCTGCCTCCACGGCTGCCGCCCTGGCCTCTCCTTGGGGTTATTACAGCGCCTTCCCAGCGTTCTGCTCTCCCTGCTCCTACCCTCCACCTGCACCCCTATTCTCACCACACTCGGGGTCATGTGACTCATTCAAGCACTCCACTGGTGATAAAAGCCGACTTGTTTTCAATAGCTACAGGCCCCCCTCTTCCTCTCCACCTCTGTTCCTTCCCTGTCCTCCTCCACTCATGGTGACCCCAGGGCCTTTGCACTGGCTCTTCCCTCAGCCTTTAGGTGTTGTAAGGGTAAATTTGAATTTTCCCTGGTGCCAAAATGGAAAGAGACCCTCACCCTACTCTCCCTTTTCTTAGAACATTTTCTTTAGAAACTTGACACTTCTTTCTGTCCCTGTGAAATGTATGCAAACCTTTTGAAAAGTGAAGTAAGCCTCTTTCTTGCCAGATTTACAACCCAGGAATGTTTTTCTTAATAGTCTCAAGCCGTTTCTTTGAAATGTAAACAAGGATGATAGCACCCTTCTCTCCCTGTCTGGGTGGGATTTTAACTTAGATGCCTGGTTCCATGTTGTGACTACCTGCTGGTCACAGAGCTGAGAATTTTCAGTATTTCCTCTGACCAAAGGGAAATAGAGAATGCGGTGGCCACCCAGTTACCAGGTAAACTTGGGGTGAACTGTGAGCCATGCATGGTGCTGTCACATCCTCTTCAAACATTCTGTGTTGTGGTAAAATATACATAGGATAAACTTTTCCATTTTAACCGTTTTTAGTGTATAATTCAGTGACATTCACAATGTTGTGCAATTATCACCAGTATTTCCAAAACTTTATCACCCCAAACAAAACCTGTACCCATGAAACAATAACGCCCCTACGTCTTTCCCTCAGGCCAACCTCCAGTCTTCCTTCCTTCCCTCTCGATTTGCCTATTCTAGACGGCTCTACGGTGGAATTATACACTGTGTGGCCTTCTGTCTGTCTTATTTCACTGAAAATGTAGCATCGATCAGAGCTCCATTCCTTTCTATGGCTGGTTAATGATCCATTGAGGGTCTATACCATATTTTGTTTATCTACTCATCTCTTGATGGACACTGGGGTAAGGGTACAATGTCATTCTTTTGCATGTGGATATTCAGTTTTCCCAGCATCATTTGTTGAAAAGACCACCCTTTCTTCATTGGAATGGTCTTTTCACCTTGTTGAAAACCAATCGACCATATAGATGAGGGTTTATTTCTTGACTCTCAACTCTCCTGTATTGGTCTGTCTGTCTGCTCTCATGCCAGGACCACACTCTGCCCATTACTGTAGCTTTGCAGTAAGTTAAAAAAATTTTTTTTTTCTTTATTGATTTTAGAGAGGAAGGAAGAAGGAAAGAGAGACAGAAACATCAATGAGAGAAAACATCGATTGGCCTCCTCCTGCATGCCCCCCACTGGGGATCGGGCCCACAAACTGGGCATGTGCTCTGACCAGGAATCGAACCGGTGATCTCTTGGTGCATGGTTTGATGCTCAATCACTAAGCCACACATGCGGGGCAGCTTTGCAGTAAGTTTTAAAAATATATGTTTTTATTGATTTTTTTAGAGAGAGAGGAAGGGAGAGAGAGAGAGAGACATCAATGTGAGAGAGAAACATTGACTGGCTGCCTCCTACTGGGAATCGAGCCCACAACCCGGTATGTGCCCTGACCAGGAATCGAACTGGGACCTCTCAGTCCATGGGACGATGCTCAATCCACTGAGCCACACTGGCTGGCTAAATGTAACTTTTATAAGTACTGGGAAACCAAAAAAAAATCCATGTGACTCACTTCATTGTGACATTCACTTTATTGAGGCGGTCTGGAATCGAACCCGGGATATCTCAGAGGTATGCCTGTAGTAATGCCCCTTCATTTGTGACTAGAAATTTGAGGCTTCTCTCCTTTATTTTAGTCAATCTAGCTAAAGTTTAGTCCATTTTGTTGGTATTTTTAACGAATGAACCTTTTATTTTATTGATTGTTCTCTATTTTTATATTCTCTCCACAGTAATCTTTATTACATCCTTCCTTCTGCTATTTTGGGTTTAGTTTGGTCTTTTGTTGTTGTTGTATCTTAATGTGGTGACTACTGGAGGATGTAAATATATTTTAGGAAATTTCATGTCACTGGCTAATTGCAGGGACAATAGAACCGAATGTGAAGTGCCACCCATATAAAGGAATACAGACTTTGGAAAAAATAATTTGGAAAAGTCACTACACAAATGGCAGATTGTAGCTCCTCAGTAAGCGAAACTCAACAATCCACAAGGAGGAAAATCTCATCTTCAGATTTATCTCATCATACTCAGAATGTTCAGGTTTCAACAGAAATATACAAAGTGTTCAGAGAAGCAGGAAAGAAATAATTTTTCTATTCACAGGAAAAAAGAAACAGACTATTTCTGAAGAAGTCCCTGCATTGGAATTAATAGACAATGATGTTAAACCAGTTATCTTTAATATGTTCAACAAGCTAAAGGAAGTCAGGAGAATAAGGCATGAACAAAGAGAGAATGTCAATAAAGAGAGAAATTACAGAAAGGAACCAAAAGAAAGCCAGGAGCTGGAAAGTATCACAGCTGGAATGAAGAATGCACTAGAGAGATTCTACAGCAGATCTGATCGTGCAGAAGAAAGTTCTTGCTAATGTGAAGATAAGGCCATTGGAATTACCCTTTTTTTTATCCTCACCTGAGGACATTTTTGCATTCATCTTCAGATAGAGTGAGAGGGAGAGAGGGAGAAAGAGAGAGAGAGAAACATTGATGTGAGAGAGACACATTGACCGGCCACCACCCCCACGACCCCAACCAGGGCCAGGGACAAACTGCAGCCAAGGTACATGCCCTTAGCGGGAACCAAACCCAGGTCTCTCTGGACCGCAGGCAGACACTCTAACTGCTGAGCCAAACCAGCCAGGGCATGGAATTACCCATTTTAAGGAGCAGAAATAAAAGAGAATGAAGAAGAAAAGAAGACCCAGGAAAGCCTATGGGACATCATCCAGAGTAGTCTTAGAAAGAGAAGAGAAAGGGGCAGACAAATATTTGACGAAATAATGGCCTGAGACTCCTCAAATTTGATGAACGACATGAATCCATATATCCATGAATCTCAACAAACTCCAAGCAGGATAAAGTCAAAGAAATCTACATTATAGTCAAATTGTTAAAAGCTTGCCCAGCTGGTGTGGCTCAGTGGATTGAGCATGGTCCCATGGACTGACAGGTCCAGGTTCTATTTCAGGTCAGGGCACAGGCCCGGGTTGTGAGCTTGATCCCCAGTAGGGGGTGTGCAGGAGGCAGCCGATTGATGTTTCTCCCTCATCGATGTTTCTATCTTTCTCTCTCTAAAAAATCAATAAAAACATGTATTTTTAAAAAAAAATTGTCAAAAGTCAAAGTCAGAGAGAATCTAGACAGCAGCAAGAGAGAAACAATGTGTCTTACACAAGAGAACCTCAACAATGAGAGATTTCTCATTAGAAGCCTTGTGACTTAACGTCTGGAAAGGAAAAAGAAACCTGTCAACAAACAATTCTATAACCAGTAAAACTATCTCTCAAAAATGAAGGTGAAAGTAAGATATTTCCAGATAAGTAAAAGGGCAGGGAATTCATTACTAGTAGAAATGTTAAAGAGAGCCCTACAATAAATGCTAAAGGGAGTCCTTCAGGCTGAAATTAAAGGACAGTAGACAGCCTGGCCAGTGGGCTCAGTGGTTGAGTGTCGACTCATGCATCAAGAGGTCACCGGTTCAATTCCTGGTCAGGGCACATGCCTAGGTTGTGGGCCCAATCCCCAGTGGGGGGCATGCAGAAGGCGGCCAATCAATGTTCTCTTTCATCAATGTTTGTATCTCTCTCTCCCTTCCTCTCTATCTAAAATTAATAAAGAAAAAAAATTTAAAGGACACTAGACAGTAACTCAAAGCCACATGAAGAAATACAGAACACTGGAAATGGAAATTACACAGGAAAATATAAAGCTGGTATTATTGTAGTTTTGGTTTGTAACTACTCTTTTTTTTCTATATGATTTAACTTGCAAATCCATGAAACAATAATTATAAATCTCTGTGAATGAGCACACAATATATAAAGATTTGTCTGTGACAGCGATGGGGAGGGATGGAGACACATGGAGCAGAGTGTCTGTGCATGATTGAAACTAAGTTGGAATTATTCAAACTAGGTTGTTATAAGTTCAAAATTTTAATTGGAACTCCCAAGGAAGCCACTTCGAAAATATTGGGAAAATATACAGAAAAGAAGAAGGGAATCAAATGGTACACTACGAAAAACACACAACCTCCACTAAACACCAAAAGAGACAGTAATGGAGGAATTGAGGAACACAACCCATATAAGACATAACAGAAAACAAATGACTAAATGGTGGAAGTAAATCCTTTGCTTTCAGTAATTGCTTTAAATGTAAATGGATTAAAGCTGTCCACTTAAAATGCAGAGATTGGTAGAGCACATAAAAAACATGATCAATCTACACACTCTATAGAAGAGACTCACTTCAGACACAGAGACACAGGAGACTTTAAGTGAAAGGACGGAACAGGTCATTCCATGTAACTAGTCACCCAAGAGGGCAGTGTGGCTAAATGACTGTCTCACAAAATAGGCCTTAGGTCAAGTGCTCTTGAGAACAGGTTATTTCTTTTAAGATCATACATGTCTGTCTTTGCAATCTCAATAACCATTTCTTTTGTACCTTTGTGGAGAGGACTCACTGGGTTGGCAGACTTTATTTATTTATTTAAATAATTTATTGACCCTTCGAGAGAGAGGAAGGGAGAGGGGGAGAGAGATATATCGATGTGAGAGCACAACATCGATCAGCTGCCCCTTCACACCCCTCACTGGGGATCGAGCCCTCAACCCGGGGAACATGCCCCGACCAGGAATTGAATGGGCAAGCCCCCAGTGTACCAGACGATGCCCAACCAAGCCACACTGGCCAGGGAAGAAGACTTTATTTGTAATTGTCTGTCCCAATGGTGTCCACTGTCTGCCTCATCTCCATGTTGCAGGAGACCCACCAGCACTTGGCTCCATGACCATCTCCACCCCTTCATCCTGCTCTGCCTTTCCCTTCTGAATAGCCCTTTTTATAGCTGAATGTACCCTCCCCCCTTCTTTAATGTTTATGCCTCTCTTCTGCCCCAGGCAGGGATCTGTGTCCGTTTTGCCCATGGAGGGAGTAGGCACACACCAGGCATCACAGAAGCATTTGGCGAATGAATGATCAAGCGAATGGATGAATGGAAGTCTAACAGGCAGGTCAACCTTACCACGTCCAAATGCCAACTCCTGTGTCTGCACCCCACCTTTCCCATGGAGCTCCGCCCTTCTGTGGCTGAGACCAAAGCGTTTCTGTCTCACTTGTAGGCGTGCTGCCCGAACCAGGACACCCGTGGCCCCATCTGCCTGCCACATGCCACCGCTCACCTGTCAAATCCTGATAGAACCTGGTAGTGTGTGCCCCTCACCCTGCGGTCTCTGTTCACAGGTTGCCCGACTGCCCTATTCTACACGGCACCCCTCCCACACCTCCTGTTTGCTGTCCCAGGCACCTTCCCAACCTCACACTGGCACTGGGCACCCCGTAGAATGTACGTATTTAACCTGTTTGTGGCCTGTCTCCCCACACACAGGTCAGCTCCAGGCAGGGTGACCAGAGGTCCTGTGGGCCTGGGCTTTAGGGCTGAGAATCCCGACCCGAGAAGCCCCTCAGTCCGGGACAGGCGTCAGCATGGCCCCAGCTGCAGGAGGCACAATCTTTGTCAAGCTGTTTGTTCCCAGTGCTGGGTCCGTGCGGCACCCAGTGGGTGCTGAGCACCTGCTTGAGGAATATGAGGGGATGAATGGGGCACACATGTCCAAAAATTCACCCTGGTTAAGCTATGAACCCTGCATGGGTGATCCTTCCGCTTCCCTTAGTCATCCTCATCCCAGGGCCCGGGGTGGGATGGGGCTCCAGCTGGTGGGTGGGGGAGGGAGGTGCCGTGTTCCCGGCCGAGGCAGTGGGCCTGTTGGGCTGTGGGGCTCTGGGTGTGGTCCCAGATCCTGACGTGGAGGGGGGATGGGGGTCCAGCTCAGTGCCCAGCCCTGGGCACCACTGCCACGTGGTGACGGCCCAGTTTCCCCACCTGTGGGGGCCAGGGCCGTGGGTAAGTCTTGAGGGAGACTCCTGCAACCCCCTCCTGCAGATCCCCCCTTTACTTCAAGTGAGCAAGGGTTCCTGGGGTACCCCTGGGTCAGAGACGGTGGGGCCCTGGATGGCTCAGGCCTGGGGCGGGGCAGGGCAGCCAGAGATGGGTCTGTCCCCCAGCCCTGACCTCTGCGGGGAGGGGAGGGGCACTGGGGCTGGGCAGAGGTCTCCAGAGGTGAGTGCGGCTTCAGCCCCAGGGTAGGGGTGGGGCACCGGGGGCTGACCTCCGACCTCCACATCTCCTCTGCCTTCCCACCCCCTCCGGCCCTGGACCCAGTGACCTGGGTGTCCCTTCAGCCCCTTTACAGGGATGCTGGGCATAGGGCCTCCAGAAAGGGGCCAGGGCCGCTCTGCCTCCCACACAGGGGATGGTGGTGGCCGAGGAGTGTGGGCATCCCTAGACTGCAGTGCCCAGGCACAGCGGGGGTCTCATAGGTGGGGGGGGGGGGCCGGCAGGCTCAATCCAGTCCATGGTTCCACCCTCACCCCGAGGCAGTCACAGCCTCAGCCCCATCATAACACATGGACCTGTAACCCTCCCCCCACTTCTCCAAGGGGTGACCTTGCCCTGCAGACCCCATCTCTGTCCTGAAGGGAAGAGGCGAGCCAGGTGGACAGGTGTTTACTGAGTGGAAGGGGCAAGCTGCCTCTGCCCGCCCTCTAGTCATCCGGGCAAGCAGTGGCCTATGGCCACCCGGAGGAGGGACAGCGGGGCCAGGGCCGGAGTGGCAGCGCATTTGCAGAGGACAGCACGGTGGCTCTGGAGCAGGGCGGCCTGGCGGTCCTGGTGAGGGCAGCCCTGGAGGCCAACCTCTGGTGACCCGTGGCCTGGGGCACAGAAGTCACGCTGCAGGGCCAAGGGTCCCTCCGTGGTGGGTGTGACATGTCTTTGAATGGTACACCTAACAGGTGGCCTCAGAGGCTGCTGGAAGTGGCCAGCCCTCACTGGACTGGCTGGGCTGGGGGTTGGGGAGAGGATGGTGGCCTGACCCCTGGGAGGGCTGGTACAGGGTGGGTGCTCCAGGGGGCGTGCAGGGTCCTGGAAGGGCCAGTGGAGGGAGCTGGCACCATGTGTGAAGTGGGGCCCAGTGAAGGACCAGCCTGGGCAGCAGGTGGCCACCCAGCGTGGGAACCCCAGCCAGCGTGAGGATGCTCTGGGCAGGAGCTGAAGATCGGCCTGGGTCACCGGGGCCTGGTCAGCTAAGAACGGGTGGGGCTCACACCCTGTGCTCCAGCCGCTGTCGGGCAGGGCCCAGGCCCTTGTCCTCAGGCAGGGATGGCGGCTGTGACCACGGGTTGTCCAGAGGGAGCCTGGACCAAGCTGAGACAGGGTAGGGCAGGGGCCAGGTCATCTGGGGAAGGGGGCAGCCCACCCAGCCATTCTGTTGGCTCCCACCCAGGGGGTTCAGGAAGGGGCTGAAGACCCTTTGTTTGAGCTGAAGCCCCGGGCTCAGCCTGTGGGCCCTCATGGAGCTGCCCGGGCCCCACAGCCCGGGGTCACCCCACGCTCTGAGCCTGGCCTTCTCTGTCAAGGCTCGGGGTGCCCAGATGTGAGTTGGTCCCCACTGCACCCCAGCAGCCGAGCCCTGGCACTTGCTGTTCTTGATGAGACACCTGCTCTCAGTCAGCTGTTCCCCCGGTGGCAGCTGGGGAGAGAGAAATGGGGGGCTGGCTCAGTCAGCCACGTAGCAACCTTGTCTGGGGGCACACCCTCCCCCAGCCCACCCCCTCTATGACGGGAGGAAGGACAGGCTGCCCAGTCCTGGAGAGCCAGCGCCCACGTCCTGCCTCCAGGGGAGTCCCCCCGGACCACGAGCCCAGTCCAGACAAGTCATCGGCTAGAGGTGACCCTTGCTGGGGAATGGGACCCAGACTTGGCTGAAAAGCCCTGCGGGGAGGTGGAGGGAGTGGGGGGTGAAGGTCGGAGTGACCCTCTGCAGGCCCTGGAGCATTTCTTGGGGTGCAGTCTCCGGTGTCATGCACACCACACCCACCCTGACGGTGGCCGGCAGGGACAGCAGGGGCCAGGCTCCCAGCAGAGGTCGGGGTCCAGCCATCGGCCTCCTGCAGCCCCCGGGGCCCCTCCCACCCGTCCCCCTGGCTGAAGCCTGGCTCTGGCACTCACTGCAGGGGACGTCACACAGCTGCTGGGGGGCCGAGAAGTGCATGTCAGCTCTCCAGCCCTGCAGACAGGGGACAGCTCGGTCAGTGCAGCCTGCGGCCCTTCTCTGCACCCCCTGAATGCCCAGAGGGTCGGCCTGGAGGGGCTGCTGGGCTGAAGGGGCCCCTGGAGCAAACCGGGGCCTGGGGCAGCCTTGGGGAAGTGGGAGCTCCCTAGCTGCTGATGAGGGGAAACTGAGGTCTGGAGTGGGGGGGTTGGGCAGGGCAGCACCACCACCTGGATGCAGATGTCGGGCCCACAGGCTTCATCCCTGGGGATGTCCACGAAGGCAGGGTCCACTGTGAGGTCAGCCTGGTGGAGGGAGGGGTAGGTCACAGGCCGTGGGGGACAGCCCAGGCTACTCCATGTCCCTCATGCACACGTGTGTGCGTGGAGCATGGGCAGGGCCCTCTGAGCCCTGTCCCCACAGGCGGCCTCTGGCCTGGAGGGAGGAAGAGGGGACTGCGGGAAGCACAGGGTCAGCCGCCCCCCCAGGTGGTGCCCACCCACCCGGCTCACGGAGGCTGGAGAGAGGGTGGTGGCCTGGAGTGTCCGGTGGCAGGCAAGGGGCCACGTCTTCCTTCGATGACACAGGCACACCTGGAAGCGGGCGGGGCCGGGCCAGAGGAAGGTGACCCGGAGGTGTGTCCGCGAGGGTGCTGGCTGGACGGTCATCTTCCAGGCTGCGGGTGGAGGGGTGAGGCCCAGCTCCCCACCCACCCCCATGCCTCCCTCCCCCGGCCCAGCTCCCTGCCACCCGCCTCCCTGCTGTTACTGCACAGGGCCACAGCCAGCCTCCCGGGCCCCAGGCAAGCTCACCTGGGAAGCGTGGCTGTTGGAAAGGGCACCTCACCCAGAAGCCCCGGCTGGTGGAGAACTAGAGAGGTGAGGCGCAGGGTGTGGTGGGGTGTGCAGTTGGGGGCTCCCACACGGACGTCTGGGACTGACTCCGTACCCCAGCCCTTAGCTCCACCCACTGTCAGACCAGAAGGGGGTCAGAGGAGCTGCTGGGAGGGTGGACCCCAGGCTGAGCAAGGCATGGGGGGGGGGGCTGCAGGCACCCTGTCCCGATGCCCCAGGCCCTCCCCGAGTGCTGGCAGTGTGTGTGGCAGGCTGTGGCCCAGTCCACTCACCTTGAGGCACATCTGGGGCTGGGTGTCCACCAGTGAGTACTGCACCTGAGGGGGGCTCAGGTCAGGGCCCTGGCCATCTGGGCTCGCCCCCACCCCGCCCGGTGGCACTCACCCTGCCATGCGCGGGCCGCTGCGAGTGCTGCAGCTCGTGGCAGTGGGCCCCTGGGTCCGGGCTCCAGCACAGGCTCACGTGGCCACTCACGGGACAGGCGGGCTCCCAGCTCAGCGCCTGGCTCCCTGGGTGGTAGTTGATTGCCTCCCACAGTGCCTCCGTGTCTGCAGGGACCCTCCCCCGGGGCTCAAGTCAGCTGGGCCCTACCTCATGGGCCAGCGGGCCCCCGGACCCAGCACCTGCGTGACAGGTGCCCCAGGCCCAGACACTCAGGTGCAGTTCTGCAGGTCGCTGGCCTGGCTCAGCTTGCCTGTGCAGTGTCACCGAGCAGAGCAGAGGGCAAGGTGTCCCTCTCGTACCTTCAGAGACCCCCTGTGGACAAGACTTGGTCCTCCCCGGTGCGGTGCGCCAGGCCATGGCAGATGCACGCACACTGGGCATGCCCACATGCACGCAGTTTCCGTCCCCTGGAGGGGCTTGCCCAGCACGCACCTTGGGCAACACGCCATCCGGAGCAAGCTCTAGGGATGAGGCTGGGCCTGCCCCCCTGCCACAGCCCCCTGCCTCAGCCCCCCTGCCACAGCCCCCTGCCTCAGCCCCCTGCCTCAGCCCCCTGCCACAGCCCCCTGCCTCAGCCCCCCGCCTCAGCCCCCTGCCACAGCCCCCTGCCTCAGCCCCCTGCCTCAGCCCCCTGCCACAGCCCCCCTGCCTCAGCCCCCTGCCACAGCCCCCTGCCTCAGCCCCCTGCCACAGCCCCCCTGCCTCAGCCCCCCTGCCTCAGCCCCCTGCCACAGCCCCCTGCCTCAGCCCCCTGCCTCAGCCCCCTGCCACAGCCCCCTGCCTCAGTCCCCTGCCTCAGCCCCCCTGCCTCAGCCCCCCTGCCTCAGCCCCCTGCCTCAGCCCCCCTGCCTCAGCCCCAGGCCTCAGCCCCAGGCCTCAGCCCCAGGCCTCAGCCCCTCCAGCGGCCGGCCGGCTCCCACCCTTCTCTCCTCCCTCTCTCTCCCACCCCTTGGCCCCGTAGGGCACTTGCCATTTTCAAAGGGGCAGATCTGGGTCCGCACCGCATCCGGGGTCGCAGACCAGCTCTGTGGGAGAGGCTGGGGTCAGCGCGGGGCCTGCCCCT
This sequence comes from Tadarida brasiliensis, assembly GCA_030848825.1. Taxonomy (NCBI): domain Eukaryota; kingdom Metazoa; phylum Chordata; class Mammalia; order Chiroptera; family Molossidae; genus Tadarida; species Tadarida brasiliensis. Next base: position 706,836 of record CM061263.1, on the reverse strand, counting down.
CCCTTTGTCCCCTCCAGGCCGTGGAGACCACACCCTCACTGACCTCAAGGCACAGGCACGGCAGCTCTAGGCTGTAGGGCAGCGAGACCGTCCCCGGGACGCTGTTCGCGGACACCTGCAGCGGACCGGACGCGGAGGGGCTGGGGTCGGTGGGCGGGGCCTGGGGCGGGCGGGGCCTGGGGTCGGTGGGCGGGGCCTGGGCTGGGGGCCTGTGATCGGGCTGAGGCCTGACCTCGGGGTCGTAAGCGGGGACCTGGGCCTGGAAGGGTGGGGCGTTGAGCGGGTCTTGGACCAGGGGCAGGTGTGGGCGGGGCTTGTGCCGGGGCGGGGCTCGGGCCTGGGTGGGCGTGGTTAGGGCGTGGTTTGGCCTCGACATTCAGTGCAAGGCTTGGGCCCGGGGCTCACCTGCACCAGCTGGCCCACGTCCTCGCAGGTGAACCACTTGAGGCAGAGCCGCAGGTAGTAGTCGGTGCCCCCGGGGGCCTCCGGCACCTGCACCAGAACGACCTTGTGGCTGCGATCCACCCGGTAGGGCAACTTCTCGGCTGTAGGGAGTGGCAAGGGGGGTCACACTGGGCTCAGAGGTGCCAGACACAGGCTTCCACCTGTCCTGAGGGCCTCGAGCTGGTGACCTCTGCTAGAGTTCCTGAGTGGGGCGGGAAGAAGACCTGGTGGGGGGCCGTGGTGCCCGCAGCAACCTGAGGGTCTTCTCAGGTAGGTTGTGGTCCCACCTGAGGCGGGGCTCACCAAAGCAGTCTGGCACGTTCCTCCCCACGTCCTCATCTCCGCAGTCTGAAAATGACAGAGGCAAAGGTGGGCTGAGCCTGCTGTGTCCCAGGGGCCACCCCCCAGCTGGGCCTCGGTCCATATGGCTTCCAGAACTCCCTCCTCTCCAGGGCGGCCATGACCCTAAATGAAGCCAATGATCGTGCCATGGACCCTGCCCTGCCCCCTGCCCCCTGTCCTGGGTGAATCTCACCCTCCCTCCGTCCCTAGAGGCCACATGGCAGCTGTGCCCAGGCTGCCCCCTCCCCCCACCGGCTCTCACCTTCCACGTGGTACTGCTGTTCCAGCTGGACCCCACAGAAGTGGGGCACAGTCCTCAGGGTGACGTAGAGGCTCTGGGCCACATGGACCTCGAAGCAGTCAAAGTCCACCTGGAGCTGGGCAGGTACAGGTATGAGCCAGGGGGACCTGGGGCCTCTGCCCACCTGCCCTGGCCAGGCCACCGCCACCTGGCACAGCCGCAACCCAGAATCTGGAAGCAGAGGAGGAGTGGCACCCACTCCCTGGGCCTGGGGTGGCAGAGCCCTAGGACAGGCTGTGGACAGGTGGCTGGGAGGGGAGGGCAGACTGGAGCAGAGCAGGGATGGATGTTGTGCTGCAAAGGCTTAGGTCGGACCCTGGCCTCACCTGCTGCCCCAGGTGCAGCTGGCGAGAGGCCCTGGGGACCCGCACGCTGTGACAGTGTGTCTCCTGGGTGTCCAGGCTCATGGAGCAGGCCTCCAGGCCCCGCAGGCTCTCTGGTGGAGGGAGGGGCCAAGGGCAAGTCAGACCATGGCGGGGAGACCTCTTCCTCCCCTCCTCTCTGGGAAGTGCACTCGGCAGGGTTCCCTGCCCGCCCCACATGGTTGTGAGGGTTAAAGGAGCCAGGAGCCCACCACCCTTTTCCTGGGTGTCACCCCTCTCACCGTGCAGCGTGAGGGCGGCATGCACACGCAGCAGCAGGGAGCAGCCTCCGCGGGGGCCACACTTCATAGCGGTGGAGAGTGTCAGGGCCCCCAGGACTGACTGGGACATGGACGTGGGGGGCTGCCGGCAGAAGCTGTTCAGTATGCTCCCTGGGGAGGGAGAAGGAGGGCGAGTGCCACAGGGCTCCCTGGTGCCCAGGGAAGCTTTGTGGTGGTCAGGCCAGCAGGGAGAGCTCTGGGGCTGCACAGCTGGGGCGGGTGGGTCCTCAGGACCTTGCCCAGTGCAGTCAGGGCACCAGTCCCCAGGTGAGTGTTGGACCTGCCCCTGAGCCAGGCTCAGACTGTCTGTTGGGCATCAGGAGGGGGGCCCAGGTCGGCGGAGCAGGCTACACCTGAGCTGAAGAAATGGGGCGACAGTGTGGGCAGACCAAAGTGGCCAGAGTCCGCAGGACAGAGCGGGGCGATGAGAGAATGACCTGGAGACCCTTCGGTCTGCTGAATACTCAGCAGCGTGTCACTGGGCACGGGTCTCTGCGGGCGCTACCTGAGGCTGGGGAGGAACAGCGCAGGGGTGGGGGGGGGGGCAGCACTCTGCACCACGCAGGGCCAGGGAGAGGCCCTGTTCCCGGCCGGAGCGAGGGGCCCTGGGGACAGCAACCAAAGGCGTTGCCTCGGTGGAAGGCGCCCCGCTCTGGTCCTGCCGACAAATCTTCAAACAAGATCCCCCAAACATCACGCTATTTCCAAGCGACTTAACTCTATTTCAGAAAAGGCTCAAGAATGTTTGTAGGAATAAAAAATGTATCCAGCACAGGACAGGGTAAAATTCAATAAAAAATTACAAGCCTTGCAAAGAATCACGAAAAACACAGCCCAACATGAGAAGAAAAATCAATTAATTGAAACTGATGCAGATATTAGAATTAGTAGACAGGAACATTAAAACAATGATTATAACAGTATTCATATGTTCAAAAAGTTCATTATAGTCCGGCCAGTGTGGCTCAGTGGTTGAGCATTGACCCATGCACCAAGAGGTCGCCGGTTTGATTCCTGGTCAGGACACATGCCCAGGTTGTGGGCCCGATCCCCAGTGGGGGGCATGCAGAAGGCAGCCAATTGATATTCTCTCTCGTCGATGTTTCTATCTTTCTATCCCTCTCCCTTCCTCTCTCTAAAATCAATAAAGGGGGGAAAAAGTTAATTATAGCCCTGGCTGGTTGGGCTCAGCGGTTAGAGCGTTAAGACCAAAGGGTCTCAGGTTCAATTCCCAGCCCCCGTCAGGGTTGTGCGGGAGGCAACCAACTGGTGTGTGTTTCTCTCACATCGATGTCTCTCTCTCTCTCTTTTCCCTTCCCTCCCTCCCATTCTATTTAAAAATCAATGGAAAATATCCTCAGGTGAGGATAAACAAAAACAAAACAAACAAACAATGTTAATTATAGACATTAAAAAAAAACACCCAAATCCAACTTCTAGAGATGAAAACTACTTCTGAGATGAAAACTACATCAGGCAGGATAATAGCAGATTAGACACTGACCAAAACAAAACAAAACAAAACAAAAAACAAAACCCCCACAAAGGCTTGGGGAACTTGACACAGCAGTAGAAACTGTCCAAAGTAAACAGAAAGAGATGATGATGGTGAAGATGATGATGACGACAACATGATAATAGAAAATACATCAGTGAGCTGTTTGTGAAATCAGAGTTCCAGAAGGAATGGGGGAAATGAAAAAAAAAAAAAAAACTTGAAGAAATGATACAAACTTTTCAAACTTGGTGAAAACTAGAAACTTGCAGATCCAAGAAGCTCGCTGAGGGCTAAGTATAAGAAATATAAAGAAAATGACACCAAGGCACACCATGGTCAGTTTGCTCAAAGCCAGCGATGAACAGAAAGTTGTAGAAGCCATCAGAGGAAAGAAGACAGGTCATGTACAGAGGAACAGACAAGGATGGAGCAGTTTCTTGTTGGAAGCAATGCAAGTGAGGAAACAAGGAGAAAACCTCTCAAGTAGAGAAAGACAAACCTGCCAACCTAGAATTCTATACCATGAAAAGATCTCTTTCAAAATGAAGGGTCAATAAAGACATCTTTAGCACACAGAAGACGAAAGAGTTCCTCATGAGAAGACCCAAACTACAAAACAAAAAGAAAACAAAACAAAAGTGAAAGTCCTTCTGGCAGGAAAGAAAATGATACCAGGTGGAAAATTGTATCAAAGAAATAGAGAACACCAGAAATGGCAACCATGTGGGTAAATATACAAGTCATTTTTTTTAATCCTCCCCTGAGGACACGCTTTTATTGATTTTAGAGAGAGAGGAAGGGAGAGGAGGCGAGAGAGAGAGAAACGTCAATGCAAGAAAGAAACATTGATTGGTTGCTTCTCATACACACCCTAACTGGGTATCAAACCCCAAACCTGGGCATGTGTCCCGATTGGGAATCAAACCTGAGACCCTTTGGTGTACAGGACGATGCTCCAACCAATTGAGCCATGCTGGCCAGGGCCAAGTCATTTCCTTATCACTTAAATCTGTCCAAGAGTCAATAGATGGTTTAGATGAGATACTAATAATGTTCCACTGGGTATGGCACATGTAAAAGGGACAGGCGTGAGTACGTTACAAATGCCTGAGTGGGGAAATGCCCTCTGCTGAGACACACCTAGGCTGCATTGGAGTTCCCCATTATCGCTTACAGGGAGAATATAATGAGTTAAAGATGTATATTGTAAACTCCAAAGCAACTACTAAAATAACAAAACAAAGGGTTTGACCTAATAAATCAACAAAGGAGACATAACGGGATCACCACACATAAAAATACTCAATTAATCCAAAAGGAGGCAGAAACAAAAAATAATGAAGAAGAGATGGAACACAGAAGCAAATGATGGGAAGATAAAGTTAAACCTACCCATATCAACAATCACACTAAATGTAAATGTTTAAATACCACTGTTAAAAGGCAAAGATTTTCAGAGACCTTACCATATGCTGCCTATGAGAAATGTACTTTAAATATAAAGATACACATCTGTAATACTTTCAACATTAAAGATAAAAATAAATAAACAAACAAATAAAATATAAAGACACAAATCGGTTAAAAGTAGTAGAATAAGAATGAAAAAAGACATGGAAGCTGATATTAATTTTTTTTTTAATCCTCACCTGAGGACATTTTTCCATTTTTTGTTCAGATAGAGTGGGAGGGAGAGAGAGAGAAAGAGAGAGAGAAACATCGACGTGAAAGGGACACATCGAGTGGCTGCCTCCCACACGACCAACCAGGGCTGGGGACAAATTGCAACTGAGGTATGTGCCCCTAGTGGGAACCAAACCCGGGTCTCTCTGGACCGTAGGCTAACACTCTAACCGCTGAGCCAAACTGGCCAGGGCAGCTAATATTAATTTTTAAAAAACTGGAGTAGTGCCCTGGCCGGTTTGGCTCTGTGATTAGATCGTCAGCCCGTAGACCAATGAGTCTCGGGTTCAATTCCAGTCAAGGGCACTTACCTCGGTTACAGTTTGGTCCCAGCCCTGGTCAGGGTCGTGCAGGAGGTAACCAATGGATGTGTCTCTCTCACATCAATGTTTCTCTCTCTCTCTCTCACTCCCACTCTATCTGAAGATAAATGGAAAAGTATCCTCAGTGAGGAATTAAAAAAAAAAAAAAAGAGCTGAAGTGGTTAATACCAGGAAACACAGTTTTCATGGCAAAGAATACGACCAAAGGTAAAGATGGTTATTCACAATAATACAGGGAGCAGTTCATCAGGAGGACATAACACACTTGTACACTCAACATCGTTTCACCATACATGAAACAAAACTGGTTAAACCATGCGGGGAAATAGACAAGCTCACAAATGCAACTGGAAATTTCAATTCTCTTCTCTCTATAACTGACAGGACAAGTAGACAGAAAAGCAGAAAGAATGTAGCAGCCTGTACAACACAACCAGTCAAGTCCACTCCATGGACCTTACAGAGCACCCTGCCAATGGCAGCAGAATCTGCATGCTTTTCAAGTGTATCCGGAACCATATTCTGGTCCATAAAACAGTCTCAATAAATGTAAAAGAATTCAGAGCATGCAAACCATCTTCTCTGGCCAAAAGATAATTTAATTAGACATCAATAAAATATTTCTGGAAAATCTCCAAATATTTGGAAACTAATCAACACACTTCTAAACAACCCATAGGCCAAAGAAAAAAATAAAAACAAAAATTACAAAGTACTTTGAACTGAATGAAAATGGAAAGGCAACATATTAAAAAAATAAATAAACTGGATGCTGCTAAAGCAGTATTTGGGGAACATTTGTAGCACTAAACTCTTATATTAGAAAAGAAAGCTTAAGGTGACCTCAGCTTTCACCTTAAGGAACCAGAGAGAAGAGAAGAGTAAACACACACCTTAAACTAATATAATGTTATAAGTCAATTTTATCTCAAACTGGGGGGTGGGAGTGGGGGGAGAAGAAACTCAAAGTAATTGGAAGGAAATGATAAAGATTGGAGTGATGGCCAATAGAATAGAAAACAGAAAAGCAATAGAGAAGAGTCAGTGAAAGCATATGTAAGTTCTACACAGATTCTTTCAGAGTCGAAGATGAGGGAGCAGGAATTTGATGGGTGCAAAGGTAAATCATGCTGAGCGAAGGGCACTAGAGTACACGCTGCATGAATCCATTCACATACCACTTTAGAAAACACAAACTAATCTCTGTGGACAGAAAAGCACATCTGTGGTTGTGGAGGCGGGGGCAGGTGTGTGTGTGTGTGTGTGTGTGTGTGTGTGTGTGTGAGGAGGGAGGTCTCCAGGGATAATGGAAAAATCCACTGTCCTGACTCTGGTAATGGTTTCACAGGTGTGTACATATGTAAACCTCAGCAAACTGAATACTTAAAATATGTACAGTTGCTTTGGGTCAGCTCTGTGTCCATAATGCTAAAAGGGCCATTTCCTTCTCCCTGTCCGTCTGTGTGCGTGAGAACCCAGCTCGTTTCCAGATCCATCCCCAAGTGTGGGGGCCCCTTGGTGGGGGGCTTCTCCCAACTCGGTTTAGCACAATCTGCAATGGGAAAAATACAACAACAACAATTCAAAGCCTTAACTACCCAGGGGCACCGTCTTCACAGCCCTGGGGTCTCTTCACCAGTGCGCTCTCAGATCCTCAGTGAGGGGAGGGGGAGACCTGGCGAGGCGCAAGGGGGACCCACGCTCCCTCCGCCTCCTCCCCAGATAGATGGAGATTTAAAGACAATTAAACCACCCCTGCCAGTTTGGCTCAGCAGTTGGAGCGTCGGCCCGCGGACCAGAGACACCCGGGTTCGGTTCCGCTAGCGGCACGTACCGCAGTTGCAGTTTGTCCCCGGCCCCATGGGGTTGTGTGGGTGGCAACCACTCGATGTGTCTCTCTCACATCGATGTTTCTCTCTCTTCCTCCCTCTCTCCCTCCTGCTCTATCTGAAGATGAATACAAAAATGTCCTTGGTGAGGTGAGGATAAAAAAAAAGAAGAAGAAAAGTAGAACAGGGAAAGAGAAGGGCCCAGGTGAGCCTGGGTTCGATGAAACCTATGGAGTTAAATACAATGGCTGCAAAGAAGTCACTGTTATAAAACAAATCATATACAAACAGTAGGCTCCGGCCCTAAGTGAGCTGACAGGCCGGAGAGCGTGTCGTGCAGAGGAGAACGTGAATTATCTGCGGCTCGAAATGGGCAAACAACCCTCTGTCACTGTGGAAACACCTGTGAGCCCAGAACTCATCACAAAGATGTAGGGAGAAGTCACTGCACCTGTTCTCAGAGACGTACAGGCCACCTCAGCGCCTTCCTGAAGGAATGCCTAACAGAGGTATCTTAAAAAAATTTGTTTTCTTTATTAATTTTAGAGAGAGTGGAAGGGAGAGGGAGAGAGAGATAGAAACAGTGATGAGAGAGAACATCGATGGGCCGCCTCCTGCATGCCCCCCACTGGGGATCGGCCCACAACCTGGGCATGTGCCCTGACCGGGAATCGAACCAGCAACCTCTTGGTGCACGGGTTGACGCTCAACTGCTGAGCCACATTGGCCGGGCCAGATGTATTTTTTAAGATATTTTTTTATTGCTTTTTAGAGAGAGAAACATCGCTCAGCTGCCTCCTGCACGCCCCCTACTGGGGATCAAGCCCACAACCCGGACATGCGCCCTGACCGGGAATTGAGCCAGCGACCTCTCAGTGCATGGGATGACGCCCCACTGAGCCACACAGCCAGAGCTAACAGAGGTATTTTAAAAGGAGAAACTGTGAACACAGGGTTGGTAAGATGTGCTGAATTTAAATTCAAACCGAGGGAAAAGGAGGAGGAGGGGGGGAGGGGGAAGAAGAAACAAGGTGGGTTTCAGTTCCCACAGTATGGTAGACCAGGCTGTCTGGACCGATTCTGTGGCTGAAAACAACGAACAGTGCTGGAGAAAAGAGCACACAGATAGAAGAAGACATCTTAAAAACTTGTGAGAGCTGACAAGAGAATCAGGATCCGAAGGCCAACAGTGCAGAAAGGCCAGAGGACGCAGTGCACAGGAAGCCACAGTGTCCCAGGGCTGAGGGGGCAGCCCAGAGCCGCCCTGGGTGCCGGGGCACGGTCGGGGGGCAGGGATGGGTGGAGGGCTTCCTGGAGAGCCATGGCCTCGGAGGGTCTGGTGCTGCTTCCCAGCCCTGGCTGCACCTCCAGAAAGGTCCAAGAAAGCTCAATGGTGATTTAACTAGAACTGGTCCTGACAGTCACACATACTCCTGGGACCACTCCGGAACAAAGGTGAACCTTGTCTGGGGGTGGCTCACTCCTCCCAGGCGGCGGGGAACCCCAAGCACTGCTCCTCGAGGGCAGACCGACCAGAGGGAAACACAGCAGAGAGGACTGGCCACGCTCAGCCCCACAGAGTCCCCTGGGAACACAGTGACAGACAGGAACCACCCCAGTCACGCTGAAGAGACCAGGCTGGAAATCTGTGGCTGGAACAATTGGGACCTGGTCTCGTAGCACGTCTGATGATTATAATACAATGTGATTGTCATTATTCCTGTCCTGAACATTATCCCGTCCCCCCCCCCTTTTTTTAATCCTCTTTTTCCATTTATCTTCATACAGAGTGGGAGGGAGGGAGAGAGAAGGAGAGAGAGAGAGATAGAAGGAGAGAGAGAGAGGGGGGGGAACATCGATGTGAGAGGAACACATCAACTGGTTGCCTCCTGCAGGACCCAACAAGGGCCAGGGAAGAACCACAACCGAGGTCTGTGCCCTTGACGGGAATCGCACCTGTGACTCATTGCTCTGCGGGCTGACGCTCTAACCGCTGAGCCAAACCGGCCAGGGTAGCTGAGCTGTCCTTTTTCTAAGCATAAAATGTTGCCGTTGAAAAGTCCGATACAATATACCTTCCTTTCCATTTTATACTGTATACCTTTTGCCTAAATGCCCCAACGACCTTTCTCTCTCTGAATCGGTGATTTCACCAGGATATGTTTGGTGTTGGGTGTTGGGGTCGATAGCCTCGGGGAGGGGTGGTGCTTCGCCCCCTCGATATCTGGTTTAAAGAGAAAGTTTACACCTTGCCGCACAGGTGCTTGGTGTTGGCCCCCTGGCGTGGGAGGCAGGCGCCCCTGAGAGCATCCGTGTGTGGACACCCTTCACTTTTTTCACGTCATTTCAATCTTTTTTTCATTTCTCTTTGGTTTTCAGCACATGCCTCCCTCTCGCCTTCCTTTTTCCTTAAGGCATCACTACTGGGGTGCCCACCCCGAGTTCTAATGTGGCCCCATTTCTAACACGGTCTTCCCTTTGTTTCGAGCTTTGAGTCTTGTCGCCTCACTAGTATTTCTGAGTCCTGTGAACACTGTTTTTAACGCCGGGCACCCTTTTCTCGGGCACTCCGAACCATTCTGCAGTGAGACCTTCGTCTGGGTCCCAGCGAGCCCCAGCGCGGCGCCCCCCGGGTGGCCTCGCCCAGCCGCCTGTCTGCCTCGTGGCCGCTCGCGTGGCAGGGGCCTCGCCTCCCTGCCTTGGGGGAACTCAGGCCGGGCCGGAGGCTGGGCTCTGGCTGCTTTCAGAACCGCACAGAGCTCCCGCTTCCCCTCCCTGTGCAGTCTGAGAACAGGCTGGGTGGCTGTTCAGACTCCTAGCTCGGTCTGTGTGTCTGAGCCTCCGTTTTCCTTGCCTCTGCTGTCCGTATTTGGCTCAGCCTTGACGCTGAGCTCCTCTGTGGAGCGTCTCACGAGGGGTCCCGGTGCTGGGAGTAGCCCCTGGGGTGGGGTGGCCCGGCTTCCTCCGGTGACTCTGCCGTCTGGCTCCCCTGCGCTCGGTGCCCTGTGGCACCGGTGCCGACCAGCCACACGCCTGGGCGCGGGGAGTGAGCGCCTCGTTTCACTGTCTCCAGCTCTGTCGGCGTCTGTGGCTTCAGGGCCGCCAGGCCACGCTGCCGCCACCGTCTCCTGGGACAGTGTGGCAAGGGAAGGAGCAGAGCGCGGGACGCGCGCTCCCAGACATCAGTACCTAGCTGAGATGGATCCTGACGGAGGCGGTGATCTCCAGACCAGCTTGGAAATCCCACATGGGCCAGGAGGAAGCAGGGGTCTGTGCAGAGCTGCGAAGTGTGGGCCAGCAGAAACAGCGTCACAAACACAGGATAGGAAATTAAAGCAAGAATGAAGGGACGTGAGGGAGGTGGCAGGGAGAAAGGTACCCGGAATTCAAAGGACAGACAAAGAACGTGGGAGAGAAGATGTGACCGGGGGACATGGCCAGGCACCTCTGCTGAGAGAACGTCTAAATAAAAACCAGATGTAGTAACACTAGGGTTCAAAGGCGGACGACCAGCCGAGGACATGCCCACTGACGGAGGAACACTGAGGGGACCCAAAAGGCCCGATTTCAGAGCTAATCACAGCAGGGGAAGCACGCAGGATGGGGTGGGTGGACAGGACCGGGAGTTAACCGCTGGCTGGAATGGTTTCGGGAACCAGGGAAAGCAGCTGGACCCCGCTGATGGGGACGAAGGTGCCGGAGTGTGGACGAGGGTCCGACCAGGGGGCCCTAGAGGAGCCCAGACCAGATGCAGCCCTCGTGGAAAGTGGCGGCTCCGCTCTCCACTGGGAGGTCCAGGAGTGGAACCACCCAAGAGGGGCACTGACACCACTAAATGCCCACAGCCACTCACCGGCTGCTCACGCAGACAGGGCACCCTGCAGCGCTCAGTGTGGGCATCACCCTGCCCTTGTCAACCTGGCTCATGACCTTCCTCATCTTGAAGGGGCCCTTGAGGTTACAGTGTCTCTTCAGGTGAAGAAGCATTTAATTAAACTTTAGCTATTTATTTATTTATTTTTAATTTTTATTGAATTTATCGGGATGACAGTGGTCAGTAAAATTATATAGGTTTCAGATGTACAATTCTAGAATACACCATCTGTATGTTGCATTGTGTGTTCACCACCCCAAGTCAAGTCTCCTTCCATCACCATTTATCCCCCTGCACCTTCTTCTACCTCCCACCTCCTTCCCCTCTGGTCATCACCATGCTGTCTGCTGTCTGTGTTCATGAGTTTTTTTCTTAATCCCTTCACCTTTTTCACCCCTCTGACAGCTGTCAGTCTGTTCTCTGTATCTGTGAGTCTGTTTCTATTTTGTTTATTTTGTTCATTAGATTCCACAAATAAGTGAGATCATGTGGTATTTGCCTTTCTCTGACTGGCTTATTTCACTGAGCATAATGCTCTCCAGGTCCATCCGTGCTGTTGCAAAAGGTAAGATTTACTTCATTTTTTATAGCTGCGTAGTATTCCATTGTGTAGATGTACCACAGCTTTTTTATCCACGTGTCTACCACTTGGGCTGCTTCCACATCTTGGCTGTTGTAAATAACGCTGCAATGTACATAGGGGTGCAGATATTCTTTCGAATCAGTGTTTCGGGTTTCTTCGGATATATTCCCAGAAGTGGAATCACTGGGTCAAATGGCAGTTCCATTTTTAAGTTTTTGAGGAAGCTCCATACTGTTTTCCACAGTGGCTGCACCAGTCTGCATTCCCACCAACAGTGCACAAGGGTCCCCTTTTCTCCACACCCTCGCCAGCACTTACTGTTTGTCGATTTGTTGATGACAGCCATTCTCGCAGGTGTGAGGTGATACCTCATTGTGGATTTAATTTGCGTTTCTCTGATGATTAGTGATGTTGAGCATCTTTTCATATGTCTCCTGGCCATCTGTATGTCCTCTTTGGAGAAGTGTCTATTCAGGTCCTTTGCCCATTTTTTAATTGATTGGGTTTTTTTTGGTTTTTTTTTTTTTTGGTGTTGAGTTGTATAAGTTCTTTACAAATTTTGGATATTAACCCCTTATCAGATCGATCATTGGCAAATATGTTCTCCCATTCAGTGGGTTATCTTCTCATTTCGTTGATGGTTTCCTTTGCTATGTAAAAACTTTTTAGTTTGATGTAGTCCCATTTGTTATTTTTTCTTTTGTTTCCCTGGTCCCAAGTGATATATCAGAAAAAATATTGCTACAAGAAATGTCCGAGGTTTTATACCTATGCTTTCTTCTAGGATTTTTACATTTTTGAGTCTTACATTTAAGCCTTTATTCTTGTGTATGGTGTAAGAAGGTGATTTAGTTTCATTTTTTTGGACTTCTCAGTCCAATTTTCCCAACACCATTTATTGAATAGACTGTCTTTACCCTATTGTATGTTCTTGCCTCCTTGTCAAATATTAATGGACTATAAAGGCTTGGGTTTATTTCTGGGCTCTCTATTCTGTTCCAGTGATCGATATGTCTGTTTTTATGCCAGTACCATGCTGTTTTGATTACTATGGCCTTGTAGTATAGTTTGATATCAGGTAGCGTGATTCCCCCAACTGTGTTCTTCTTTCTCAAGATTGCTGTGGCTATCTGGGGTCTTTTGTGGTTCCATATATAGTAACTTTTTGTAATATTTGTTCTAGCTCTGTGAACTATGCCACTGGTATCTTGATAGGAATTGTGTTGAATCTATAGATTGCTTTGGGGAGTATGGACATTTTAATAATGTTCATTCTTCCTATCCATGATCATGGTATATGTCTCCACTTATTTGTATCTTTTTTTTTTTTTTTAATCCTCACCCGAGGATATCTTTCTATCTATCTTCAAATACAGTGGAAGAGGGGGAGAGAGAGAGAGGGAAAGACAGAGAGAAACATCGATGTGAGAGAGATACATCAACTGGTTGCCTCTCACACGACCCGACCAGGGCCAGGGACCGCAACTGAGGTACATGCCCTTGACCGGAATTGAACCCGCAACTCTTTGGTCCACAGGTGACGCTCTAACCACTGAGCCAAACTGGCCAGGCTATTTTTAATTTTTAAAATTCTTACCTGAGGATATGTTTTTATTGATTTTTAGAAAGAGAGGAAGGGAGAGGGAGAGAGAGAGAAACATCGATATGATCAGTTGCCTCCTGTATGTGCCCAGACTGGGGATGGGGACAGTGCTCCAACCAACCGAGCCACCTGGCCTGGACTGGAGTGAAATTTGTTTCAACTTTCCTCCTAATACAAGGTGTCTGTAGATTCTATTACATTTTGAAAATGAAAGGTATTTTAGTAAACACTGGCTTTATAACTCTTCAAAGTTGTGTATAGTTTTTGGGGACACCCTCTATATTCTACATCACTTATATTCCTTTGAGTAAATATAAGCAGTATTTACAAAGACAATACAGCCATTGTAAGAGGGCTATCATGTACAATGGAAAAACCGGAGAAGAGGAAGTAAGATCACACGTTGCTGGTGGGGATGTAGAGGCGTGGAATGCGTGACCTCACACTCAGGGAGTGTCCCAGGCTAGGGACCCGAGGAGACCCGGCTGTGGGCAGCCCTGACTCCCAGGGAGGACAAGGCAACCCTGGTGACCCAGGATGTACTCACCTTTCGTGCGGCTCTTGCAGGCGATGCCCTGGGGACAAAACAGTGAGAGAGGGTGAGAGGTCGGCTCGGCCACCTCCCGTCCCACTTCCTGAACCCGGCCTGGAGGAGGCCAGGTGGGTTCCTGGGCCCCGCACTCCACAGGAGGTATGGGGTCCCACAGTCCCTGGCTCCTGCTCCTTGACATCTGGGGACCTGGCCCTGAGAGTCCAGCCCGAGGGCCTGCACGCAGTGGTCACTCAGGAAACGGTGTGACCTGGACCTGTGGACCTTCAGGCCCTGCTGTCCCGGCTGCGTAGGTGCCCAGGCAGCAGGGCGGGTGCTGCCCTGTGGCACCGGAGGACAAGACCCACGACCAACAGTGACACCTGTGGCAGCAGGATGCAACAGCAGTGGTGACTTCTGTCCCTTCCCCAAAGACACTGACCATCTCGTGACCCCAGGAAGCTGGGACAGTGGGCTGGGGGGCTCAAGATGGACCTGGGCTCCCTGCTGGTGACACTGGTGGGGGGCTGAAAGGATAAAAGTGGGGTCCGCTTCTGTTCTTTGGATTTGGGGAGCAGGCACCCTGCTGGACGTGGCTTCTCACCCACCCCTTTCTAGACAAGCTTTTGCTTCAGAATAGCGCCAGGTTCGGGGGGCTCCCCGGCATCCCCGATGTCGGCCCACTCTGAGTGACGTCGGCAAAGTCCAGGCTGAAGCTGCACACCCGTTTTCCACGGTCTGTCTTCGGTTCCACGCGGCGAAGCACCACCCGCTGTCACTGCCCCCCCATTTTCTGGCCCACGGGGACAGCCTGCGGCTCCCCCCCCCTCTCCAGCTGCCACTGGACCCGCTGAGGTCGGAGGAACAGATCGGACTGGAGGCCTTGACCCTGCAGCCACACCCACGGGATCAGGAGCGGGCATCCAGGGGTGGGAGCCCCCCCAGAATGTGACAGGAGTGGGGAGAGCAGGAGACCCACGTGGACTGGGAGCTACGGGCTGTGGTGTCTGGTGGAGGCAGGTGGATGAGGTCTCCTGGTTGGCCCTTCCGTGCCCTGGGACACAGGAAGAGGGACCAGCAGGGGCAAAGGTCCTGGCCAGAGAGAGCACCTGTGGGGGGGTGTCCGGGAACAGGGGCGAGGGCTGGCCCGGAGCCCGGGCCTGTGGAGGGTGGGCTGGAGATGGAGAAGTTGGAAGTTGCTGGGGTTTTCCACTGGGCTTCCCGGGGCTTCCCGGCCCAACGTGAGGGTGGGGGGTATTGTCTGTGAGAAGGGGCCCCTGAGGCACACGTCTTTGAGGTGGGGTCACCCAGCCAGAGGAAGGGACCAGCATCCCGGGGTCAGCTGGAGGACAGCACCAGCGTGTGGAGCAGGGAGGCTCCCGCTGGCCCCGTGCACCGAGGCCCTGCCCTCCCCGTTCACCCACGGGCAACATGTGCCCTGCCTGCGCTCCGTCCTCCAGCCCTGCTGGCCAGGCAGCAAGGACGGTGCCCGTGCAGAGCGCCGAGGCCCCGCTCCCCTGCTGCTCTGGCTCCGGTCCCTGCACCCTCCCCCTCCCCTTGGCGCCCTCCCTCCCTCAGCTTCCAGAGGTCTCCTCCCTCACCCTTCTCCTCTCCTAACCCCACTGCCAGGCCACCCCGTGGGCAGTGCACCCCTCTCCTCTTCCTGATCGCCTCCTGTCCCCCTTTTCTTCCAGGATTCTTTCTCCTCATTGCTGGGGTGGCGCTCAGTCCTCAGCCCGACTGTCCAGTCCCTTCCCCAGGTGGGACAGCCTCGCCTTGACCGCCACCCCAACACCCCCCCGCTCTCCGCATCTGATGGGCTTCTCAAACCCCGCATTTCAAAAACGAGCTTCTCCCCTTCAGGACCACTTGCCCAGCCCCCATCTCAGGACCCGCTCCTCCCCCGTCAGCTCCTCGGCTGCAAACCACCTCACGCCTCCCTCCCTCCTGCTCGCGGCCCCTCCCGCCACCTGTGCCTGCACTGGGCGCCCCAGGGCGGCCCCTCCTGCTCCGCATCTCCATCGCCCCACCGGCGCCCGCTTGTTTCCTCCACAGCTCCAGGGAGCCCCTGCCCCAGGGTCCCTGCACCTCAGACCTGAGCCCGGCCCCTAGCCTCTGAGGCCCCACCTGACCCTCGCCTGGCGCTCCAGCCGCCCCAGCCCCTCCCTCGCTGAGTCCGGGCCTTCTGCTGCACACACTCCCAGGCTTCCCAGGGCTGTCCTCCTCCTGAAAGAGGACCAGGTGTCCCCAGGGGCCCAACCACTGCTGAGAGGCACCCATGAGCGCTTGCCCAGGTCACCCCTACCCTGGGCTCTTCTTTCCTCCTCAGCAGCCGCCACCCCTCAATCGAGTTCTGTTGTGCTTTTCACAGCTAGAACGCGTCATCTACTCCCGCCATCCCACACCCGACCGTGCGCACAGCAGGTGCTTGGTGAGGCCCCTCCCCGCCCCGGGACACCTCCTGGCTGTGTCCCGCTGTGCCTTGGCCAGCCGTGGTGCTGGGGCGCCTCCTGGGGTGCAGGCAGACCCGCTGGGACCTCCGCTGGGCGAGGCTGAGTCACCCTGCTCTGCCCCAGAAAGTCCCGGGACACCACCACTCCTGAGCTGTTACTGCCCGGCGGCCTCTTCCCGCCCGGGATGAGCGTGTTCCCCAAGCATTTCCTCATCAGTGTCCTCACAAGCCTGATATCGCCATAGCCAGGGCCCGAGGCAACATGACTGGGGGAGGCTGAGCTCCAGGCCGCCTCTAACTCATCTCTGCAGAGGCAGGGTCACAGGTGCGTCAGCTCTCCCTGCCCCCGGGCTGTGGGCACAGGCCTCCCAGAGCGGCACTGCAGGCCAGGCTGGGCACCTCCGAGGGAGCCCCCGGCCCCTCAGCCTCCTGTCACCCCCCAGGGCCCCTGCACCCCACCTGTCACTCCTGTGTGCCAGGCCAATGCCCACCTGCAGAAGAACCAGGGCCCCCCAAGATGAGAGCTCAGGAGGGGGCAGAGGCTCACCTGAGAACAGGAGAGGCCACATTCTGTGACCCGGGGGATGGCCAGGCTCTGGAAGGTGCTCCAGGTCAGGGACAAGAGTGCGAGGGCTCGCCCCGCCAGCATGGCCCCTGGCAGCGGCGGCACGCGTGTGCCCGTGGGGCTGGGTGAGCTTGCAGGGTGCCCCGCGGGAGCTGCTCGGCCTCCCCGCTTCAGCTCTGGCTCCAGAGACAGACGAGCTGACACTCCTGCTGGCTGCTCCCGGTGGAATAGAGCCCAAGTGGGCCGGCCAACGCCTCAGCCCCGCGACTTCCCGCCTGTCCGGGCCCGCGCTGTGGGCCTCCAGACTCTGGCCAGATGCCCGTGGGGTTTCTCGGCTGCCAGACTCCTGGCGTTTGAGTCACTGGGGTCCCAGGTAGCTGGGTTCTCCCGGAGCTGGCAGGGGGGCAGGCTGCCTGCTGGCTGTGGGATCCTGGAGCCGTCCCCACCCCCGACGGCTCCTGGGTGTACCTTCGTCTCTCAGGTGCCCCTCCCAATGGCAGAGGACGGGTGGTGGCCAGCGACCCTGGTGGTCCAGCCCTGCTGTTCGCTGTGGGAGCCGTCCTGGGTGCCTGCACCCCAGTGTTGTCTTCTCTATCCTACCCCCCGGATAGCTCTCTCCTGGAGTGGGACCTGGGACTCCACCCCGAGTCCCGAGTGCCCTCCCCCCCGCACCTCTCTGGATCAGAAGGCTGCACCCCTCTGTTGAGCTCTCTGGTGGCTGTCCCTCGCCCCAGAGGGCAGTGCCCACGGCCTGTATCGCCGGGGACTGGATTCTGCTTGGGGATCACTCTGAGCTCTTTTCTCATTTGAATCTCCCCGAGCACAGGAGAGGTCTCCAGGCAGAGGCTCACGCATCAGTCTGCCTCCAGCCCACGGTCCAAGAGCGGCTCTGGGCCCCTCGGCCTCCTTCCCCGGCAGGTGTGAGCACCTCTGGCCCCAGCCAGGCACTGTCCCATGAGTGGGGGGCATGTGAAGGGGCGTGCAGCTGGGGAGCCCCCAGGTGCTCTGGGCCCAGGAGGGTTGGGGATCTGCCTGGACCCAGCAGGGCACCCCATGTGTGGAGGGGAGCTGGCCCAGAGTGGCACCATCCCCAGGCCAGGCACCCAGGCAAGCAGGTCCCTGGGGTGGCCCTCGGTGCAGCCAAGCTGCCCTGGCTGTGGGCTCCACGAGGGAAACTGAGGTCGCAGGCAGGATGGACCGGAAGGCAGGCCGGGGGAACGTCACCCGCGGGAGATGGAACCTGCCGGCAGACGCCAAGGCCAGGGGCTCACCCTTCTGCCACTGGGGCCTGGGTGCCAGAGCCCACCACCCAGCCTCCCTCCGTCCCGGGCCGATGCCCCACCCCTGCCCCCGCCTGGTCTCAGGTCACCCCTGGCAGTCGAAGTAAAGGGATGGACTGTTCACCTTGGGCACTGTGGGGCGGTGCCAGCCTCCGCGCTGGGTGGCAGTCACTGCTGTGCTAGGGGACTCCATGGGCACAGTCTCCTCGGAGCGAGGAGGCCCATGCGCCCACGGGACACCCAGTGGGCCCACTCACCCCTGAAGCCCCCTCTGTGGCCGCCCTGGGAGGGGCCCACTCTGCCAGGGGAGACACCTGCTCCTGGAACATGGCATCCCGGTGGCAAGGGGTGATCAGAGGTGGACAGCAGACCCAACCACATGGCTTCGTAGGAGGGACCGGCCAGCGGGGGGAGAAGCTGGGTGGGACGAGTCCCTCACTTCCAGGGCTCCTGTCCTATCCCTGAGGGCTGGGGGCTGCAGACCTTCCCAAGGCCCATAAAGAACTGTCCCTGACCACTCCTCACAGCCCCCCTGTGTCGGCTTCGGGGGTTGGAACACCCCAGCCTGCACCCAAAGAGTCTGCAGGGGCTGCCCCCACCCTGGGTCTCCATAGCCAGCACGGCCCGCTGACAGCCAGAGGGCCCAGCAGCCCTGCTGTGGTGGACACGAGGGGTCTGCCTCCCGCCCAGAGCCAGGCTGGAGGGGGACCCGGGGTGCAAAGAGCCCGGACCAGCAGAATGGCGACCTTGTTCGAGACTTCCGGCCGGGAGATGGGGGGCTTCCAGCAGGGAGGGGGTCCAGGGAGGAACTCATTCTCATCAGCCCTCGGGGTGTCCTCCTCTGGCGAGGTCTTGCCAGGGTGAGGGGCGTGGGGTGCAGGATGCAGGCACGAGGATCGGGTGGGACTCGCTAAGAAATACGGTTAAAATGGCAGGATTTCGCTAAAATAGCTCTGTGTACAAGGTTCCTCTAGATGTAGGTTTCCAAAGAAGTAGCCACGCTCTGGAGGCTGAGGGCCTGGGCCGTCTGCGCGTCCTGGTCCTCAGCGTCTCGGGTTCTGGGGAGCAGGAGCGCGGTGCCCTGTGGGTGGCGGTGCCCGAGCAGCAGCGTCACAGGGCGGATGCGCGGCAGCCGGCCGTGCTCACTAGACGCGGCGCGAGCAGGTCCCTCTGCAGCCCTTGGGGGGAGAGAGAACCCTGAGACCCGGATACCTGCTCCCAAGGCGCCCACCTGCCCAGACCACACCCACCGAGACCAAGCACCAGCCCCTGAAATCACACCCACTGCCCCAGCCTGGCCCTCCTCGAGACAGGACATGCCTGGGGAGACCCAGTTCCTTCCGCCTGCGTGCCTGAGCTCAGACCCCTGGAGCCAGGGCGCTGTCCCCATGGGGCCTGGACCAACTTGGGCTGCGGGCACGGGCTGGATGCCAGGAGACAAGGGCCGGTATGCAGCTGCCCACCCCACGGCCAGCGCGCTGCAGCAGGGCCCAGAGCTCCAGGCAGGTCGGTGGCTGGAGGGGCACCGAAGGGACTGGAGCGTCAGGGCCAAAGGTTCACCACAGGCGGAGGGACCGGTCCCTGGCCTCCGCTTGAATCTGTTCTGCTCACTGGCCACCTGGGGTGCACTGGCAGCTGGGGAGCCGTCCACCTCACAGCAGGTCAGCTCTAGCTGGTGGCGGGTGCAGCGGCCGGTGGCAATGCACATGGGCACTCCAGCGGAGGCTGTGGCCGGCCCTCTGTGAGGCCGCCCCACTCCGTCCCCGTGGACAGATGGAAACTGCTGCTTCACCAGGATTTTCACAGTTGCCCAGACACCCAGGGTGGGTGAGGCCAGCAGGCAGGTGAGGTCTGAACCCATCCAAGAAGCCACAGGCCTCTGTGCTCATTCTGTGGGCCCTGGTCACTGCCCCGGCTCCAGGCGCCCCCCAGGGCTGCGGCCCCTCCTTCAGGAGTGGGGTGGGCCTGTGCTGGGCCCCCTCCTCTCCGGCTGCTCAGGTGCCGTGGGGAGATTGGAGGGTGGGGAGCACGGGGCTCCCCGGGCGTCTGGCCTAGGGGCAGGGTTCTCCTCAGTCAGCAGGCCTAGCCCGGGAACACCCTGTCTGCCAGGGCTGCCCTCTGCCAACAGCCTGCTGAGTCACTGCTCCCGCGGGTCAGGTGGGGTCTGAGAGGAATGGGTGGCTGCCGGGCCACCCAGGGCCTATGCAAAGCAGCCCAGAGCTTCCTGGATGCCGGAGCAGCCGCTGAGCCCCGGCCCGGAAATGGCCTCCCCAGGACAAGCCAGGGCCTGCTGCCCCAGAGGCTGTGGGAGGCAAGGGGTTGGGGCAGCTGTGCTGGGAAGTTGTTGTTGTTTTTTTAATCGTTACCCAAATATATGTTTTTATTTATTTTTAGAGAGAGAAGAAAGGAGAAAGAAACATGGATCGGTATGTGCCCCGACCGGGGATCGAACCTGGGAACTGGGAAGTGCACCTGCAAACTTTCTGGTGTACGAAACGACGCCCCAACCGAGTGAGCACCTGGCCAGGGCTGTCGGGCAGGTCTCTGCCTACCAAGGCACCCACGTCTAGACAGGGCCCACCATGGGGCTGGAAGGGTCGAGGCTGGGCCAGCTCCACGCCAAGGAGAGCGGAACCGACGCCGCTTGAGGCCCTGAGTCCAGGCGCTTGCCGGGCAGCAAACACGTGGGCGCCCGCGGGCGTGTGCCTTGGGGCTGGAGGCAGCGGAGCCCTGGGCCGGTTAGGGCCGTGCGGGGTCTCTGGGGAAAGGGACAGCCGGGAGGCTCGCGAGGGAGCAGCACCAGGTGTGCACAGCGTGTCCCGGAACTGGCGCTCTGGGATCCAGACTAACCCTCCTGGGGAAAACCTGCAGACCTGGGGCATAAAGTATGAAAAGCATCTTCCCAAAAGCTACAAAACGTTGGCAAAGGATCAAGGAAAGACTGGTGTCGGCTGCGGGGCCGTGAGCCAGCCCCGGGCGCCTCCCTCTGCGGCTCTGCCAGGCTCGGGGCTCCCAGAGGGCAGAAGAGCACCCCAAGGGGAGCAGAGACACCGCCCCTCCGTGAGGCAGCGACCCTGGAAGGGGCCTGCAGGGAAAGCCTGACCTGTGCCGGGAAATCCCGGTGGAAACGGGGCCAGGTAGCCCCCAGATTTGCACGGCGGATTCTTGTCCCGGTGAGGGAGATGGGGGTGGGGGGGGTGACAACGTGCCCGCTGTGGATTCCACTGACGCAGAGCCTGTCCTCCGGGCCTGGAGGGACGAAGACCTGCGTTCCGGAAGGAATGCAGAGACTCCCACAACGCGCTGTTTACAAGAAAACGTGCCGTTTACAAGAAAACAGAGCCAGCAACACGGGAATGAGTAAGACTCCAGCTGCTACAGCTGCCAGACCGATCAGACGCTGACTGCTCCCAGACCACGTGCCTCCCACCCGTGAGAAGCCACGGCGAAGGCGACACAGAGGGAGGACCGGAGAGCTGTGTGGAGAACTTCTTCAAAGAAGGGACTTTTATACCTGAACTTGAATGTCAGCAGATGGAGTTGATCGTGCCCTGGACCTTGGCGCAGACGGTGAGATGTGGGGAGAGGCGGGGAGGGCAGCAAACATCCCACCTGGTCCCCGAGGGAAGGAGGGAGCGTGAGGCGGAGGTAGAGAGACGCCGGCTGAGAATTGCCCGTACCTGACCGATGGCCTGGTGTGCAGGCTGAGGAACACAGAATCCAGCGGGAAGAAGAGACAGCCCCACACCCAGACCTGCAGGCGGATGGCTGGCGTGGAGGGCGCTGTGCTGACCGCCAGAGCGGCAGGGCCCCGAGGGCGCGGACGGCCCCGAGGGGGCGGACGCCTCCGTGCTGAGCAGACGGCCCCCCCGGACTCCTCCTCAGAGATCCGTCTCTTTCAGAAATAAGTGCGAACAAGATTTGCAGACCAAAGGCAGGTCGGAGTGTGCCACGTGTGCCACTGCCAAGCCCTCCCTCAGGGGCATTCTCAAGACTGTCTTCACAGGGTCCAAGTGGTTCCACATTGAAAGTGTGAGGCAGGCCCTGGCCGGTGTGGCTGAGTGGTGAGAGCGTCGGCCCGCAGACCAATGAGTCGCAGGTTCGATCCCGGCCAAGGGCACGTTCCTCGGTTGCGGTTCGTCCCCGGCCCTGGTCAGGGTCGTGCGGGAGGCAACCAGCCAATGTGTCTCTCTCACATCAATGTTTCTCTCTCTCTGTCTCCCACTCTGTCTGAAGATAAATTGAAAAATATCCTCTGGCGAGGATTAAAAAAAAAAAAAGAAAGTGTGAGGCGGCTGGAGGGGTGACGGGCAGAGAGGAGTGTGTGTAGGTAACCCTAAAAATCACTGATGGCATAAGCAATGGTTATAATGATGTCTCATGGGGTTAATTTTTTTTTTTTAAGACAGAGCTAGAAATACTGATGTGAGAAACATCCATCAGCCGCCTCCAGCACGCCCCCTACTGGGGATCAAGCCTACAACCCGGGCATGTGCCCTGGCTGGGAATCGAACCAGTGACCTCGGTGCATGGGACGACACTCAATCCACTGAACCACACTGGCCGGGCTCTCGTGAGGTTTAAAAACCTACAATTAAACTGTGTGATGACATTCGCAAGCCTCAGAGGGAGTGGGGACAGCCGGTTTCCGAGCCCTGAGGTCATCACGTTGTCTGGGTGCAGGAAAAAATAGGATTTTTCTTAACTCGGGACTCTGATAACTGTAGCAGGCGACTCGTCATTTCTAGGCAGTCACAAAAAGTCCAGGAACAGAGTGGACAACCTCCAAACCAGAAAAAGGAAAAACTGAAGTGAGAGAAATGTTAACCCCAAACAGGACGAAAGCAGAGAGAAGAAAGAACGTGAAACGGGTGGGATTCACCCAGATGAAGCCCTGGTATGCGGGCCTGGTGCGGCTGGCCTCTCCTGTTTACGCGATTTGCCATGTCAGCACGCCCGGGAGCCCCGTGCTGGAGCCAGCTCAGCCTCCCCGTGGGGCCCCATGGTGTCAGGGGCCCCGACGGAGTGGGAGAGATCATGCTTGTCAAATAAATACCGCTGCGGGTGGGGAGGGGTCGTCTGCCCAGCGGCATTACTGCTACAGAACCAGACTGATAAAGACAGGCAGACAGTGCCCTGGCCGGTGTGGCTCAGTTGGTTGGAGCGTCCTCCCGTCCACCAAAGGGTTGCGGGTCTGAGTCCCTGTCGGGGCGCATGCCTGAGTTGTGGGTTCCCATCCCCGGTCTGGGTGCAGAGCAGGGGCAGCCAATCAG
Organism: Tadarida brasiliensis; assembly: GCA_030848825.1. NCBI lineage: Eukaryota > Metazoa > Chordata > Mammalia > Chiroptera > Molossidae > Tadarida > Tadarida brasiliensis. Next base: position 683,614 of record CM061263.1, on the reverse strand, counting down.
CGTTTCTCAGGTCGATGTTTCTCTCCCTCTCCCCTTCCTCTCTCTCTAAAAATCAATGGAAGCTTGTCCTCGGGTGAGGATTGAAAAAAAAAAAAAAAAAGACGAGAACAGAGAAGAGTCCAAAAACCAAACGGCATCTCGAGTCGCCCGCTGTCCGCTGACGGTGCAGCGCGGTGAGGACAACGCAGTGTCCGCGACGGCATTCGGGCCGCTCCAGCCGAACACCCACAAGGGCAGATAACGAGTCCTGACTCCTCCACCACACCTCCCTCGGAAACCATTCCCGACGGAATCTAGCTCAACACGTGAAATGTCAAACAGTACAACTCATACAGACGCATTCAGAGGAGAACAGAGGGACTATTTTTTATGACTCTGAGACAGGCAAAGACGTCTCAGACAGAAAACAAAAGTGCTCATCATAAAAGAGAAATGGACACAGGAATATATGAACATCCATAATTTAGGTGCAGATCTTCAAGGGTAAGGCACTTTTTTTTTTTTTGAATCCTCACCTGAGGATATTTTTTTCCCATTTATCTTCAGATAGAGTGGGAAGGATGGAGAGAGAGAGAGAGAGAAACATCAACGCAAGAGGTTGTCAGGGCCGAGGACTGAACTGCAACCGAGGTACGTGCCCTTGGCCGGAACTGAACCCGTGAGTCTTTGGTCCGCGGGCCGACACTCTAACCACTGAGCCAAACCAGCCAGGACTGTAAGACACTTTTAATACATATACCCACCAAGGACTGAATCCAGAAATACTACAGTCAACAGGAATAGGCTGACAGAAACGTGTGTGGAAATGCAACAATGGCACTTTGTAAGCATATGCTCAAATCAGTCACTAGGGAAATGTGAATAAAAGCTAGCGTGTGAATCCATGACTCAACTACCAGAATGACTAATGGCCAGTGTGGCTCAGTGGACTGAGTGTCCTCCCGTGGACTGAGAGGTCCCGGTTCGATCCCCAGTCAGGGCACATGCCCGGGTTGGAGGCTCGATCCCCAGTAGGGGGCGTGCAGGGGGCAGCTGATGGATGTTTCTCTCTCACATCGATGTTTCTATCTCTCTCTCCCTTCCTCTCTCTCTAAAAAATCAATACACACATATTAAAAAATAAAAATAAAATAATAGAAAGACTGAGAGGATCTAGTGTTGGCGACCGGCACACTCATACACCGTCGTGGGAGGTACGTTAGAACAGGCACAAGCCCTGGACACCATCTGACACGGAATGCTGACTGCACAAAACTTCAATGCTACTTAAAAATTACGGGCAAGGAAAAGAAACAAATTATAAGCAAGGGAAAAAAACAACAAGGGAGAACCAGATAGCGTTATTAAGTAGAACTTCGTAAAAAATGAAACAGTTATAACTAAAATTAAAATGACAACAGATGGGATTGATAGTGTCCTGGACCCTCTGGGAAATTCCTTGGGAGTGTTTACCGATGCTGGGGTGTGACCCAGCAACTCCACACTGCCAGAGGAAGGTGTATGCATGTCCGCCACATTCGAGAATGTTCACAGCGGCACTGACAGTAACAGTCTGCACCAGAAACAGTGTCAATGTCTATCAACAGTAGTATGAATAAAAACATGTGGTTGAGAGTACATTTTAACTACATGCAAGAAACCAAATCGAGCCATGTGCCAAACGCAACATCAAACCAAGTTGGGAGTCGTTCTTGGAATGCAAGGTTGGTTTAATTTCCAAAACTTGACTGATAGCATTCACACCTGAATCGTACAAAGGACTAAAAGTTGATGATAACCTCATAGGTGAAAAAAAGTCCTTGAGAAAATTCACCACACATTCACAATATGAAATCTCGGTCAAGATGAAAAGAAACGCCCTGGCCGGTTTGGCTCAGCGGTTAGAGCGTCGGCCCGCAGACCGGAGAGGCCCGGGTTTGGTTCCCGCTAAGGGCAGGTACCTCGGTTGTCCCCGACCGGTTGGGGTCGTGTGGGTGGCAACCAGTTGATGTGTCTCTCTCACATCGATGTTTCTCTCTCTCTCTTCCTCTCTCCCTCCCGCTCTATCTGAAAATAAATGCAAAAATGTCCTCGGGTGAGGATTAAAAAAACGAAAAGATGAAAAGAAACTTCTTTAACATGCTAGAGTGCCCATACATTTACATCTATATCTTTGTAAGGACCTAGACGAATGTCATTATAAACGAGGAAATGCTGAAACATTCCCTTTAAAATCAGGAATTCAACAAGGGTGCCCAGCGTCGTCCAGGAAATTCTAGCCAGTGCAGTAAGACAAAACAGAGACGTCACAGACAGCAGAGCTGGAAGATGTAAAAGCTATTTGCAGGTGATATAATTATCTATGCAGAAAACAAGAAGAATGTACATAGAAATTGTTAGAAATAATGAGAGCATTTAGAACAGCGGCAGTGCATAAAATTAATACGTACGGGTCAGTTGCATTTTCTGCACCAGCAGCAACAACGAGGACACCCGTTCACAACAGCAACCCCGAAGTCTACATGCCCAGCCACAGAAGAGGGGAGAAGAACTGTGACATGCTCACACGAGTCGTGAGCTGCAGTGACCTACGGCCACACAGACAGATCTTAGCAGTTTGATATTTAGTGGAAAGGTAGGATGGCCTTCTTAAAAAACAGCTGAAATGAAAAATCTTTTAAAAAATACATATAGCCCTGGCCAGTGTGGCCCAGCGGTCGGAGCGTCGGCCCGAGTACTGCAGGGTCTCACATTCGATTCCCGGTCAAGGGCACGTACGTACCTGGGTTGCAGGTTCAATTCCCGGCCTCAATCGGGGTCGTTTGGGAGGCAGCCAATCGATGTGTCTCTCTCACATCGATGTTTCTCTCTCTCTCTCTCCCTCCCTCCCTTCCACTCTCTCTAAAAATCAATGGAAAAGTATCCTCGTATGAGGATTAACTACAACAACAAAAAGACGGGATACATAAATGGAGAGACAGACCATGTTCATAGATTGTAAGACTCAACAATGTGACGAAGTCAGTTCTTCCCACATTGATACATTAATTTAACTTACTATCAATACAAATCTTTTTTTTTTTTAATCCTGTCCTGAGGATATTTTTCCATTTATCTTCAGACAGAGTGGGAGGGGGAGAGAGAGAGACAGAAACATCGACGTGAGAGGGACACATTGACTGGTTGCCTCCCGCACGACTCCGACCAGGGCTGGGGAGGCACCACAACCGAAGTACACGCCCTTGACCAGAATCGAACCCACGACTCACTGGTCTGCAGGCCGACGCTCTACTGCTGAGCCAAACCGGCCAGGGCGCAATAAAAATCTTTTAATTTAATTTTTTTATTTTGGTGGCTCTTGACAACCTGATTCTTGACAACTTGTATGGACGTTTGCGTGGGGGGGGGTCAAGAATATCCAAGTCATTTCCAAAGAAGAAAAACAAGGTTGTTGACTTGCCTGACCGGTGCAAGGACCTCCTACAAAGCGACAGTAATGGGGTCAAGCGGCCTTGGCCCTGGGCAGACGGACAGAGTGACGGAGGGGACCAGAAAGTCCAGAGACACCGATTCGGGACAGCCGTGGCCTGCAGAGGGGTGGGGGAGGGGCTTCCCATAGGGACACCTTGGGCTCCCACGTCTCACACCACCGGCCAAATCAGTCCTTGGGGATTTCAAGACTGAAACGGATGAGCACCAACGATGCTTCTGCAAAATGCCCCTGGAGGTGGTCTTCACGCTCTCAGGTAAGGACAGAGACCACCCACCGTGGAGGAACAGGCTGCCCAATCTCATTTTATCAAAATGAAGGTTGCTTCACATCGGAAGATGCCACGAAACTGTGAGAACACAGGCCGCACGCGGCCGGCGGTCCTGCAGCACAAACCACCGAAGGCAGAGAAGACCCAGAACAGGCGTCCCTCCCACACCCAGGGAAGACACCGCGGTTGCAAGGACAACAGGACAGGAAACTGAAGTGGCCATTTTACAGGGAAGTAGAAAAATGCCAACACACATCCTGGCGTGCTCTCCAGAGGCAAACCGGCCATCTGCGGGCACCGAGTGTTGATGACGGTGGGCCACGGCCACTCTCTCGTGCCACCACGGTCCACGTGCCACCCCTCGGGCCACTCAGAGCACCTGTGTGCCTGCCCACCACCAAATCCAAGGCCACTGGAGCCTGTGACGTGGCCTTATTTAGAAACAGGATCTTTGCACACGTAATGACGTTAAGGAGAGTGGCCTCATCCAACAATGGGAACCTTGTAGGAGGATGTGGACTCAGACAGAACCACACGTGAACACAGAGTGGAGCCACGCGTCCACAAGCCACGGGACACCAAGGATGCCAGTGGCCACCAGGAGCTGGAAGAGACCAGCAGGATTCTTCCCTGCAACCCCTGGGAGAGCGTGTCCCGGCCTCCAGCCCTGGGACAGAACCGGTTTCTGTGTGTCAGCCGCCCCGTCCGCGGCACTTGTCACAGCCGCGAGGGCGTCCGGTCTCAGTGACACTGTGTGCGCCCGGCCCATCAGCATGTCGCTCCCAGGAAGGCGTCTGTACGAAGCTGCCCAGTGTCGGCGGAAAAGGAGACACTTTCAAAATAGTGAGAAGTCTGGAAATGACCCGGATTTCCAGAGGTGGGTTGGTACGTGGTGGGCTGCGAGGCCTGGCGACAGAGCGGGCACGGGGCGAGGCGGGCGGGTGGGCAGGACCTCTGGAAGCAGGGGGCAGCTGTGGGGGGCGATCCCCCACACACTCACCTATGCACACGGCCCCAGGGGCTGGGCGCAGGAAGAACCCTGCCCTCAGGAGCGTACAGTCTAGAGGAGGCAGACAACCAGCAGACAGACGGTCAAAGAGGCTGCTGGTGTCAGGGCCAGAGAGAGAGAGGCTGGACCCTGCGTAGCAGGTGCAGGAATCGGTGTCTGGGGAGGCGAGTGCCGGGCCTGGCCTGTGCCTTTTCGTCACACACACTCTCTGGCCACTGCTGTGAGCCACGCACCGTGGGGAACAGTGGGTGCCCAGCCACCCCGGCATCAGGCTGCCTCGTGTACTCACGGTGTGAGCCCAGGACAGGCCCCGGCCATGAGTGGTTGGCCCCTCCCGAAAACAAAACACAAGAACCCAGTGATTGTTCAAACCTCGACCTCAACCCCCCCATTCACACTTCACCCCTTGAGACAGCGAGACAAAGGCTGGCCCCTGAAACTGAGGCGATGGAACCCCCACTCTCCCGACAGCCCGGGCCCAGGGCAGTGCCCCAAGCCCTGCTCACAGCTCGGGCCAGCGCCCGCATCAAGACAGGCTGCCCCCCAACCAGAGGCCCCGGCCTGGCCCCAGGGCAGGGGCTCCTGGGCACCGACGCCCGGCAGCCCCCACAGCGCCCTCTGCTGTCTCCACTCTGCTCGGAAGCACAGGCAGCAGTGGGTGCTCTGAGTGTCTGTGGGACCCGGCTTCGGGAAGACCGGTTTTCGGGGCCCTGAGGTCTGGGGTCGAACACCACAAGCCAGACTCGCCGCGGGCAGGCGTGGCCTGCAGGTCCTGACGGACGGCCTCTGCAGGGCTCAGGCACGTACCTTTCCATCTTTCAGCTTCAAGTCCTGCTGTAGGGCCGTCCGCGGGGGTCCAGGCGTCAGGACCCCGCTGACCGAAGGGCACCTCACTTTGAGCAGCTGAGGGTCCAAGAGCGGAGACGAGAACTTCAAGCCGGGCGTGGGCGGCGTTTGCTTCTTGGCTTTCCTCACGCTGATGCCTTCCACGCAGAGGTCGGACCCGTGGGCTGGCGGCAGGTCCACGGCAGGCTGAGGGGGACAGGTCAGGGGTACCGGGCTGCCCCCCACAGGGACCAGCGCTGCCCCGTCCGTGCGTGCTGGTCAGCCATCGGGCCTCACACAGAAGCATCGGCCACGCTTCCTGACGGCTGGGCTGCCTGCTGGGCGCCCCCTCCAGGCTTTGGCTCCGGGTCCCACCCACAGAGACGGAGGCCAGGAACAAAGCCACCACCCAGCCCGCTGCCTGGCCTGCAGGGAGACCCCTGAAAAAGGGCACGGTTTTCCCGAAGAGAGGAGGGAGGTCCAGCAAGAAACAGCCTGGCCCTGGCCGGTTTGGCTCAGCAGTTAGAGCGTCAGACCACAGACCACAGAGACCTGGGTTCGGTTCCCGCTAAGGGCATGTACCTTAGTTGCAGTTTGTCCCCAGCCCGGTTGGGGTCGTGTGGGTGGCAACCACTCGATGTGTCTCTCTCACACATCGATGTTTCTCTCTCTCTCTTCCTCTCTCCCTCCCGCTCTATCTGAAGACACATGCAAAAATGTCCTCGGGTGAGGATAAAAAACATAAAGAAAGAAACAGCCTGGAAGGACCAGAGGCTGGGACAGCCCACCAGCCCCCGTCCCCCTTCGCTCGGTTTGCATGAGGCGGCCCTCGGACCACCCCGCCTGAAGTCAGAACCGTGGTCTCCCCCGGCTGGGCCAGGCGGCAGCAGCGTCCGCAGCGCCCCCCACCCTGCCCGCCCCTCACCTGTCTCCACAGCAGCTCGAACTTGCCGATGTCGCAGTTGCGGTCACCCTTCCGGTCCACGACCACCTTGATGGTGTCCTCCTGCACCTGTGTGCACAGCTGGGTGGTGACCGGCGTGGAGGCGTGCATGGCGGGGCTGGAGTTGATCTCGATCAGCCAGGGCTTGAAGTCGTGGCCCAGGATGAAGTCGGCGCCGTAGAGCTCGAAGCTGTTTTTGCGGGGCTCCACGTGGTCCTGCGCCACCTTCATGGTGTTGGCGATGGCCCGCTTCATGCAGGGGTAGACGACGCTGCTCCACACGGAGCCCTGGCCCCTCTTCTGCAGGTACTCCTGGAAGCGGGTGCTGGTCCACATGTTGTGGCAGGGCAGCAGCGGGCTGCGCTCCTTCTCGTTCCTCAGGTGCTTCTGGATGGAGTTGTTGCAGAGATGGATGGCCCTGCAAGGCCGGGCCGGGTCAGGGCGGCCACCCTGGGCCCCCAAACCCACCCCCTGGCTCCAGCCCTGGGCCCCGCCCCCGGCACAAGGTGGCTGCGGGAGGGGCTCAAACAGCTCCCCGTCCTGCCTGGGGGACGGCACCAGGGCCAGGTCAGAAGCCCACCAGCTCGGGGCCTCCGGCAGCTAGCAGCCTCCTCCAGCCTCAGTTTCCCCACTGCACACGGCAGTAGAGATGGGCCCTTAGAGAGCGGGTCTGCTGAGAAAGATTCACCGACTGAAATGTCCAGTGGATTCTAAGCAGGATACAAACAGGGTAACTGCTCTGGGAGATCACAGAACCCTGCCACCAAGATTGCTTTCATTTCCGTGTGCTGGGGAATCCCATCTGGTCCGGGGTGCCGAGCCCCGCCCTGGGACCGTGGGTAAGTTTTACTTCACAAGACACAAGAGGAACAAGGAACAAGACACAGACGTCGGAGAGTCTGGGAAACCAAGCACACGGTGTCGGGATGAAGGGCCTCCGGTGCTCCTGCCACCTGGCAGGGCTGTGCCTGTGCAGAATGATGCCAGGGGCTCCCCCCGTCAGCTTAGGGTGAGGGCTGGGGTCCCAGGCGGAGAGGGAGCTTAGGGGCAGAGAGAGAGGTGCTTCTGGAATTTTCTGAAGATGCACACTTCGTGGGAGTGCAGAGAGCTGGCTTTGAGGGGCAGCGGGCTGGGGCCTGTCCCTGGGGGAGGGAGGTCATTTAAGCTCCCGGACCTTGGCGACCCAGTGCAGGTGCAGCCTGGGCGCACTGCCCACGCCCACGCCCCGCAGAGCCGAGCCGCGGCCCCACTGACCCGTCCAGGTCGTCCAGGGAGAAGCGCCGCGTGGAAAAGCGCAGGTAGCTGTCCTTGTAGAACCAGATGGTCAAGGGGTTCCAGTCGGTGACCAGGAACCACTGCCGGATGTCGAACTTGGTGTCGTGGATGAGCAGCGGGGTCTCGATGTACTTCTGCACCACCCACCTGTTGTCCTTGGCGGAGTGGTCCGCCGCCACCAGCTCCAGGATTTCCTCCACGCGGTCCATGCACACGATGTCTGCAAGGGGCCAGCGCTCAGCCCCGGCCGTGGCCCCCGGGGCAGCACGGCGGGGAGGGCAGGGAAGGCTCTGATCTCGGGTCCAGCCTGCAGCCAGTGCAGCCCCAGGGCCCCAGAGAGGAAAAAAGGACGGGGAGGGACAGACGTGGGGACAGAGGCCCTTTGGAAAGGTGGCCAGCGAGTGGCGTGTGTGGCTGAACGAGGAAGCAGGCCGCTCTCGGAACCAGCCGGCGGGGCCGGGAGGTGTTCTGCCACCTGCGAGGGTCCAGTCAGAGAGGCCGCACACCCAAGGGTGACGGGATGAGCAGGGGTGGGCCCGGGGCAGAGCGGCGCTGGGTACACGACTGTTCACCCGCACCTGGCCCTCCTCCGCTGTGCAGGAGGGTTTATGACTTCTCACGCTCACCCCACAAAGTTAGGCCACGTGACCAGTAGTGACCAGTGACGTCTGAGCAGAACTGACATGCATCTCCGCGGCATTTAATGTCGCCTACAGACCCTGCAACCCGCCCTTCCCCTGGCGACCCTGAAGCCTGAAGGGAGTGGTGTTACGAGACGGAGGGGGGACTCTGATGGGCAGAGCCAGCCCCACGCACCATCCGCCCACGCAGCCCTGCATGGGAAACAAGCCTGAGAAGAGAGGAGCTTGGTGAGGGCTGTCCGTGGCCTTGGGACAGCCACTGAGGTCTGGGCTGTTTGTTACTTGGCACAATGTGGCCCGTCCTGACTGACATGAGGGTGGAAGGGAGCACCCTCTGCTGAGGCCAGAGGCGCAACAGCACAAGGCACAGGGTGAGCTTTCCTCACAAAACTACGAGACCAGTGTCTTCAGCTACATTAAGCTGAGACCTTGCCATCCTGAAATAAAAGGCTGGGACAAAGCAACAAGCCATGAAGTTATCCTGAGCTCCCAGCAGGGAGGGGCACAGAGCTGGGGGCACAGCCAGTGGCCGAGCGGAAAGCGGTGCATCGGGGTCTTAAACAGGTGGGTCCATGGCCTCCCTGAGGATGCAGGTGGATGCAGTGGGAGAAGGTCTGGCCTGATGGACGGGAGGCGGGGGCCACCAGCAGACAGCGCTGCCACCTAGAGAAGCAGGCTTAGGACAGAGCCCAGGAGTAGTACTGCCCCGGCCAGGAGAGCAGCAGAAGCCCAGGAGACAGAATGTTTCAGGACAGATGTTTAGAGATGAATGCAGTAACATCAAATTAATAGATTTTTTAAAAATCACATAAAAATTAACCACTTGTGAACGTAAAACAACAATGAAAAAATAATTCAAGGGGCAAATAGAATATTCAAGTAAAAGAAAAGGCTATTCAGATCCTAGGGAAAATGAGAACATTATATAACACACAAGGATGCAGCTAAGGCCATATTCAGGGGAAACTTCATAGCCTTGAAGCTTTTTGTTGCACAAGAAAGACTGAAAATAAATAAGCTTAGCATTTAAGTCAGAGCCAAGAGGGGAAAACATCCCTCAGAAGAACATTGAAAGAAATGCAACCAAAAATTGACTCTTTGGAAGCACAAATAAGATTAGAAAACCACCTTGAAATCTTGTTAAAACACACACACACACACACACACAGAATTAAAAAAAAGAGCCCTGGCCGGTGTTGCTCAGTGGTTAGAGCATCAACCTGCAGACCAGTGTTGAGGGTTCGATTTCCGGTCAAGGGCACATACCAGTGTTGCAGGTTTGATCCCTGGCCCTGGTCAGGGTATGTGCAGGAGGCAACCAATCAATGTGTCTTTCTCACATCAATGTCTCTCTCTCTCTCTCTCTCTCTCTCTCTCTCTCTCTCTCTCTCTCTCTCTCCCCCTTCCACTCTCTCTAAAAGCAATGGGAAAAGTATCCTCAGGTGCGGATTAACAACAGAGAAAGAGAGGAGGTATGTGGTCATGGCTGCAATGCAAGTTGAGGCCTAAAACATGCACCCCGGTCACCACAAACAAAGCTCACAAGGTGTTCGGTGCCTCTGAGAGTGCCCGGGGCGCAAGGTGGATTTTGAAATATAGCCAAGGGGTGGGGACCCCCTGGCTACCAGAGACGGGGGTCCTCCATCCATTCGGCGGCCAGCATAAGCCTGTTGCCAAGGTCATCGATATAAAAAAGAAAACTGTGGACCCATTTGACTTAAGAGTAGGACGGGAACATCCTCACTGACCAGCAAAGCTCAGAACAAAAGCCGGGAAGGGCGGTCCTGCTGAGATGCCTGTTCCTGGGACCTGGGCTCCCCCGCGGCCCCTGGTGTCCAGCCCACGCTGCACCCGGCAGGCCGTCCCCGAGGCCCCAGCTGGGACGCACAGTGCAGCCTCGGGACTCACCTCGGCCCCGGGACTTGGCCGCGGGCTTGACGATCCAGATGTTGTGCAGCCCGTCGATCTCCGTCTGGGGGTTCACGGAGGAGATTTTGTTCAGCAGAGCCTGGCACTGCGAAAAGTGATTTTCTGAATTCGAGATGAAGGCGTCACCCCTACAAAGCAACATGCAGAACACGTGTGAGCTTCCGAGGGCTGTGCTCGGGCTCCCCTGACGGCGGGTCTAGGACTTCTGGGCCCCCAGGGTGCCTGGAACGGGACCCGACAAGGCTGCTCCCGGCCCGGTCATGTGGACACTGGGGGCCCCAAATATGGACCCGGACTGCAGCACACCCCAGGAGCATCGTGCCTGGGCTGAGGAAAGGTTGCAGGGAGACGAAAGCGGGGTTCCTATGAGGGGCCCCAAGTCAGTGCGGCCCCTGCAGGCCTGTGTGTCTGGCGGTCGGTGGTGCCTCGGACGGCATCTCACCTATGGGGACGCCTGATGAAAAAGCAGACCTGCCCGTGCCCTGCGGCTAACGTGGGCTGGATGCCAGCTTGTGTCCTGTGGGCTTGGCTGTCCATCAGTCGGGCTGGGGGCCACGCAGTGACGGTGACAAGAAGCCACCATCATTTAAGAGAATAAAGGAGGGAGGGCCGTAGTACTCTTCGAGTGGCTTTGGGAGCTCGGTGGCACACCAGGAAGCCTGGGGCGGGGAAATCTGCGCCCAGGGCCGCATCCGCCCTGCTGTGCATGGACGTAGCAGATGGCAAGCCCCCAGGTGACCGCCGCGACCCCGTGCAGAGGTGGAAGCAAGGTTTTCTGTGACACAGTTGTCTATTCACACCTGCCCGGGAGGGGACAGCAACATGAAGTGAGGAGTGAAGCGCGGGGGTGTCCCCGTGGTTTGAAGAGGGCCCCACCACGGTGCAGTATGGCGACAGCGTGAGAAGCAGGGCCGCCCGGTGGTGCTGGGAACATGGGGAGATGTTGGACGGGGCCAGGCCCCTGGTTCTGAGTGGATGCCCTGAAGGGGAGCCCCAGACCCACCGGGCCCTCCTTCGCAGCAGACGTGCTCTGTCTGACCCCAGGCGGACAACAGGGTGTGCTGGGAACAGCGTGAGTCCCACGCTCGCCCTGACAGTCCTGTCTGGTTGCAGACTGACCCCAGACACCACGGTGGAACAAGCCAGGCCGCCCAGTGTCCACCACCGGTGAGGGTCACAGCAGCCCAGGAACAAGCAAGCTCATGTGACCCGAATGCCACCTCGACTTTGCTCAGAGAGAAGACAAGCACCTGGCCGTCCCACAGGAAGGAGTCCCCAGGGCATCTACACCCCAGCTTGAAGGACACCTCAGCCCAGCGCCGTGGTGTTTAGGCAGCGAGCAAGGTCAACTGCAAGTGTGTGTATCATGGTAATAACATTGTCGTCTCCACCTTGGAGGAAGAGGAGGGGGAGGACTGGGAGCTATTCCCAGCCTGGCCACATGTCTGGTCCCGGACGCCTGCATAGTCACCGGAGAATAGGCACGTCCCCTGGATGCTGGGGGATTTGTTAAGATGTCAATAGTAGCCAAAGCAATCTACAGATTCAATGCAATCCCTATCAAAGTCCCAATGACGTTTTTTTTTCAGAAAGAGAAAACCCATCCTGAAAGAGTTTGGACTCTCAAGGGACCCTGAATAGCCTAAACAATCTTGAAAAAGAAGAACAAAGCTGGAGGACTCATACTTCCCGATTTCAAAACCGACTGCAGAGCTCACCCACGCAGTGAGGTCCTGATATAAAGACAGACGTGCCGACCGATAGAAAACCAGAGCGAAGAGTCCAACGAGAATCCCTCCCGCACACAGTCAAGGAGTTCTGACGAGGGTGTCAAGACCATTTCAACAGGGACAGGACAATCTTTTCAAAAGATTGCTGGGAAAACTGGACCTCTGCATGCAAAAGAATAAAATTGGACCCTTACCTCCTACCGTAGACAAAAATTAACTCAAAATGGATCAAAGACTAAACATAAGACCAAAACCTATAAAACTCTTCTTAAATTTATACTCCTGTAAGTTTTAAACCATATATATATGGTTTAAAGTTTATAAGTTTATATATAAGTTTAAAAGTTTATATATATATAAACTTATAAAACTCTTAGAAGACACCATAGGTCAAAAGCCTCAGCTGTCGGATTTCACAATGTTTTTTGGAAATGACATCAAAGGACAGGCAACAAAGAAAAAATAGACAAATGGACTTCTAGGGACATTTTTAGATGTGTGTATCAGAAGACAGCGTCAACAGAGTAAAAAGGCAACCCACAAAATCGGAGAAAGTATTTGCAAATAATATATCTGATAGGGGAATAATGTCCAAAATATACGGAGAACTCCTCAAACTCAACAACAACAAAAAACAACCTGATTCAAAAATGGGTAAAGGACTTGAGGAGATGTTTCTCCAAAGAAGACAGACAGATGGTCATGGGCACATGAAAAGATGCTCAACATCACTGATCACTGGGGACATGCAAATCAAAACCACAGTGAGGTCTCCCCTCACACCCACCAAGGTAGCTACTATCAAAAACCAGAAAATTGCTCTGGCCGGTTTGGCTCAGCGGTTGGCGTGTCGGCCTGTGGACCAAAGAGTCGCGGTTGCATTCCGGTGAAGGGCTTGTGCCTCAGTTGTGGTTTGGTCCCAGCCCTGGTTGGGGTCATGCGGGAGGCAACCAATCAGTGTGTTTCTCTCGTGTCGATGTTATTTTCTCTCTCTCTCTTTCCCCCTCCCACTCTATCTAAAGAAAAATAGAAAAATATCCTTGGGTGAGGATTTAAAAAATCAAAACAGAAAATAACAAGTAGTGTTGATGAGGATGTTGAGAAAAGGGAACCCCTGTGCATTGTTGGTGGAAATGTAAAATGGTGCAGCCACTATAGAAAATAGTAAGGCATTTCCTCAAAAAATTAAATATAGAATGACCAGCAATCCCAATTCTGGGTATGTACCCAAAGAGTTAGTAGCAGGGTCTCAAAGAGATATCTGTACACCCATATTCACAGTAGCATTATTCCCAGTAGCTAAAATATGGAAGCAACCCAAGTGTCCATCGATGATGAATAGATAAACAAAATGTGGTCTATGCATACAGTGGGGTACTTTCAGCCTTTAAAACGCAGGAAATTGTGGCACACGGTACATGTGGAATAAGGCAGTCCCAAAAAGACAAGTACTGTGTGACTCCACCTACATGACATACTTAGAGTCGTCAGAATCATAGAGACAGAAAGTTGAGGGAGGCTGCCAGGGGCTGGGGAGGGAGAACGAGCTGTGCAGGAGGATGGTCACAGCACGGTGAGTGTACTTAATACCACTTAGCTGTGTATTCAAAAATGGTTACGAGCCCAGCCGGTGTGGCTCAGTGGTTGAGTGTCGATCCTGCACCAAGAGGTCAGCATAGGTTTCTGAAGCAGTTCTCTGAACGCCCCGCCTGGACAGAAACAGCAAAGCTGTGCTGGCGTCCAGCACAGGACCTGAGGACTGGCAGACGGAACTCTGGGAGGTCGTTCCCGACATAGAGCCAGCCTGACTTCTGAGTGAGAACACAGGAGCAAGCTCTCCACAGGAGAAGAGGCCAGGTGGCCAGCAGTCCATGGAGCCACGCTCAGCACCACTCTGAGAAGCGCGGGCTCGCCACAGTCAGGGACAGGGAAGTGAGACGGAGCAGGACAGCACCAGCCACTGGGTGGGACACCAGAAGCTCACACTCACGGCCGTGGGCATGTGAATCTGTAGAACCGCCCTGGGAAAGGTTCAGAACTGGGGGAGCCGCTTGCCCACCCACGTCAGAAAAGGTAAGCCCTCCGTGGTCTGTAGACAGTACGTCAGTGAGAAAGAGCGTGTCCCCCGCCCACAGCCTCCCGGATGGGACTCGCGGCGAGCGTGCAGCCCACGGGACTCCGTGAACGGGAATTCACGACGAGCCTGGCTGAGGGGGTAGGAAGCAGAGCAGGTGTGTCCTGTGAGGGGCTCTGCCAGGGAAGGGAGCCGAGGGGGCCTGGTGGGGGCCGGAGCGTTCTCCACCGTGTGCTGGGCGGTGGCTACACCGGGGAGCACACACGGCCACCTGCACAGACACCCTGGGTGCACGCGGGCCCTGCGCTGTACTTGTCTCCGCAGAAAAGGAAAGGAAACTGTCCATCAAAAAGGAGGGAAGGAAACCGTCCACCCGAAAGGAGGGAAGGAAACCGTCCACCCGAAAGGAGGGAAGGAAACCGTCCACCCGAAAGGAGGGAAGGAAACCGTCCACCCGAAAGGAGGGAAGGAAACCGTCCACCCGAAAGGAGGGAAGGAAACCGTCCACCCGAGAGGAGGGAAGGAAACCGTCCACCCGAGAGGAGGGAAGGAAACCGTCCATCCGAGAGGAGGGAAGGAAACTCTCCATCCGAGAGGAGGGAAGGAAACTCTCCATCCGAAAGGAGGGAAGGAGGAACGGAAAGATGTGGGGCGGCAGGCAGACCCCAGCACGAGGGCTCCGACCTTCCGGACGCGGCCCCTCAGCGACAGCGGCTCACACTCAGGGCTGCCGGGCCACCTCTGCCCAGCTCCTCCCTGTGGCCGTGGGGAAGGGAGCACTGGACCCCAGCCCCGGGGTGGCCTCGGCCCCCGGAGAGGGGAGGAGAGCCAGGCTCAGCCTTGGGGCCCCGAGCAGCCAATGGAGGTCCCGGGGAGTCAGGAGGCCTGCCCTGCCTGTCTCCACAGCCATGGGGGGGGTTCAGATGGGTGCTTAAGGCGATGTTACCCAAAGGTGCCCCAACGGGGGCATCATCCTCTCATCATCCAACAGGGGCCTCTGAGGCCATGCTGGGCCCCAACACTCAGACAGATACCCCAACACCTGGACGGTGCCCCACCCGCCCAGATGGGCCCGGGGCCCAGAGGCTGACCTCCGCAGGCCCCTCCTGCAGCCCCCGTGTCCACCGCGCTCTCACCGGATGAGGGAGTAGTACTGCTGGGTCAGCTCCTTCCACTCGTCCTCCGTCAGGTCCTTGGCGGCGTCCTCGGACTCGTCGATGTCCTCGTGCTCCAGCTGGCCCAGGTAGGCCTGGCACACCTTGCACGCCATGTCCACCAGCTGTTCCGACAGGCACTCGCGCTTCGCGTCCTTCCCGAGACCTGCGACCCAAGTGCAGGCCCAGTGTGGCCCTCCGGCCCCATGCGCCCAGCCTCCGCCACACCTGTCTGGGCAGGGCCGCCCCCGCCCGCGGGGTCCCCGCTCGGGGCACGCCCAGTGCCCCACTCTCAGCCCCTCGGTGGGGACGAGACTGCATTTCTTGCAGACCCAACTCTCCCCAAAACGTGCACTTTTTTGCACACGCGCTTGGTTCAGTGACTGTGTTGTGAGGGACTCTGCCCCCGGGAGCCTGCGAGCCAGCGGGCAGTGACAGCGTCTCTGGCATTTCTAAGGCTTCTCAGAGCTCACACCTGTGGGTTGGGCACCCCGTGCTTGTGGCCTCCTCCTCAGCACCTCACTGTGCTCTGGAACCCCAGGGTCAAGGTCACTGCAGGGGTCTCAGGAAGCACCAAGCACGGGGTCCCCTCATCCAGGTGGCCTGGCTGCCACCGAAGCCACTGGCCCCGGGTAGGAAGTGGGCACTGGGATGAGAAGCAGCAGCAAGGTGTGGGGCAGCAGCCTGAAGGAGGGTGAACCGGGCGGGCTGCACAGCAGGGTCAGGCCCGGCACCCGGAGGCATCTCGCCAGGAGGCAGCCCGAGGGGCAGACCCAGCGCCCAGGGATTCAGGCCGGCCCAGGTGCTGCCGCAGGAGAAAGCGCGGCGTACGTGCTGGAGGCAGAGATCACAGCATGCATTTTAAAAACCGTGTTGGGCTCTGGCCGGTTTGGCTCAGCGGTTGGAGTATCGGCCCGTGGACCAGAGTCCTGGGTTCAGTTCCGGTCAAGGGCACGCACCTCGGTTGTGGTTTGTCCCCGGCCCTGGTCGGGGCCCTGCGGGAGGCAACCAGTCGATGTGTCCCTCTCACATCGATGTTTCTCTCTCTCTCCCTCACACTCCATCTGAAAATAAATGGAAAAATATCCTCGGGTGAGGATTAAAAAAAATAAAAAACATGTTGAGGTGAAAATAACATCAAACGACCATTTATTTATTTATTTTGATAATCCTCCCGGAGGACATTTTCCCATTGATTTTTAGATACAGTGGAAGGGAGGGGGAGAGAGAGAGAGAGAGAAGGAGAAATATCAGGGCCAGGGATTGAACCTGCAACCCAGTTACACGCCCCTGACCGGGAATCGAACCCTCGACCCTTCAGTCCGGGGGCCAGATGATCTTTTTTTTTTTTTATCCTCAGCCGAGGACATTTTTCCATTTTTTGTTCAGATAGAGTGGGAGGGACAGAGGGGAAGAGAGAGAGAGAGAAACATCAACGTGAAAGGGACACATCGAGTGGCTGCCTCCCGCACGACCAACCAGGGCCGGGGACAAACCGCAACCGAGGTACATGCCCTTAGCGGGAACCAAAGCCGGGTCTCTCTGGACCGCAGTCCGACGCTCTAACCGCTGAGCCAAACCGGCCAGGGCCAGATGACCATTTTAAAGTGAAAAATGGCACCTCAGGGTTTGGTCTGGCGCACAGGGAGCTTGGAAGTCTCGGTCCCATCTTAACAACAAGTAAAGCCGAACAGACAGAAACCAACAGCAGCCTCCCTGTCTCTTGTTCGCTCCCTCAGAGAAGCGAGGCCACGGGCACACCTCTGTCTGCACAGCTGCGGACCCCGAAGGCGGCGGGCACACATGCACAGCGATGGCCGCCGACATGAGCAGGGGCCTCCCGGGACCAGAGCCGCTGGGAGACCCCGCCACAATGACCAGTGCTGGAGGCTCGGAGAGGAAAACGCTGAGAGTTAAAAACTCCAGGGGGCCCTGGCCGGTTTGGCTCAGCGGTTAGAGCGTCAGCCCGAGGACCAAAGAGTCCCGGGTTCGATTCTGGTCCAGGGCATGTACCTGGGTTGCAGTTCATCCCCGGCCCCAGTTGGGTTGTGTGGGAGGCAAGCAGTCGATGTGTTCCTCTCACGTTGACGTTTCTCTCTCTCCCTCCCTCCCTCCCACTCTATCTGAAGATAAATCGAAAAATATCCTCAGGTGAGGATTAAAACAAACAAACAAAAAAACTCCAGGGGATCAGTTTTAGGGATCCCCCACACTTTTTTCACTTTTACCTCCAGGAGCTTGACTACCAAAGAAAAACCCCCTTGAGCTTCTGGCCGGGTGAGAGGAAACAGCGCTTGAAAATGCCGCATCACCCTGTTCCCAACGCCGGCCCTCGACAGGAGGACTCACCCAGAGCCTGACCGCCCTGGGGGAGAGAAACGCGTGCCTCCGCCCTGCAGCCATCCTGTCCCCCGAAGGGGAACCGCGAAGCACGCGCAGTCCTCAGTCCAGGGCGCGGGCTCCCTGAGGACTGACTGGTGCAGGACCACAGAGCACCCTCCCCACATCTCACCATCAGAGGCCCGTTCATGCATTCCCTTCCACCCAGGACGTGGTGTCTGGCCTTGGACAGAAAGCGACAAGGCACCGAAGGCAAAGCACAGACTGCAGAGACGAGCAAACACGGACACCACCAGAGGCGGGTGAGGATGTGGAGCAGCAGGAACGCCCACTCACTGCCGGTGAGAATGAACACGGTGCAGCCACTCTGGAAGACGGTCTGCCAGTTCCTTAGGAAACTAAACACATCCTCACCACGCCATCACCAACCATGCTCCTTGGTATGTACGCAAAGGAACTGGGCACTTATGTGCACACAAAAGCTGGCAACTTTATTCAGAACTGTCAAAACTTGGAAGCAACCGAAACATCATTCAGAGGTGATGGACAGAGAAACTGGTCCATCCAGACAGTGCAACAGTATTCACTGACGAAAAGAAATGAGCTAGGGCCCTGGCCGCTTTGGCTCAGCGGTTAGAGCGTCGGCCCACAGTCCAGAGAGACCTGGGTTCGGTTCCCGCTAGGGGCACGTGCCTCGGTTGCAGTTTGTCCCCGGCCCTGGTTGGTCGTGCAGGAGGCAGCCACTCGATGTGTCTCTTTCATGTCAATGTGTCTCTCTCTCTCTCTCTCTCTCTCTTCCTCTCTCTCCCTCCCGCTCTATCTGAACAAAAAATGGAAAAATGTCCTTGGGTGAGGATAAAAAAAAAAAAAAGAAAAAGAGATGAGCTAGGAAGCCATGAAAAGACCTGAAGGAACCGTAAATGCTCGTGACCAGATGGAAGAAGCCGAAAGGCAGAGCTGTGGAGACGGCAGATCCGTGGCTGCGGGGTGGGGGAGGGAGGAGAGGCGGCGCACAGGAGTTAGGGCTCTGGACCGACTGTGTGACGCTGTGATGCTGGACACCAGTCATCACACGTTTGTCCAAACCCATAGACTGTGCCACGCAGAGCGAGCGGTCAGGAAAACCGTGGACTTCGGGTAACGATGACGAGTCCACGCAGGTTTATCAGCCGTCACCGACGTCCCCCTGCTGGTGTGGGGGAGCCGTGCCCGTGGGGACAGGGAGGAGGTTGTGTGAGACTCTGCACCTGCCCCCCAATTTTGCTGTGCACCTAAAACGGCTTCATTAATGGGAACCACCACTACCAGAACCTCACTCGGGCTTTTAGGCCTCGACCCATGGAGAACCAGCTCCTCCAGGGGGGCCGCTCCCACCGGGCCATTGGAGCGGACTGGGGCAGGGCACAGCCGCAGGCCCCCTGGCACTGTCCGCCCGGCGGGGTCCGGCCTCGGCCACACTCACCGTTCTGGGTGCCGGGGTCACTGTCCTTGGCCTCCTCCGTCCTCGGGCGCTGGGCTCCGCTCCTGTGGCTGACCACCCACTTGAGGATGCTGCAGGCCACCGTACGTCGGAAGTCATCTGAAAAGGCACCAAGGCCTCGCCCCCTCTGCCCATGGTGGGGACCGGGGACCATGGCCAGCGCCAGCTGTCCACAGCCTGCAGGGGCCTGGTCCACCCTCACAGCCCTCCTCGGGGCGGGGCGCTGCCCCAGCCTGCCCCTCCCACTCCTCACACACCCCACAATGGGCCCAGAGACAGAAGCCACGCCCCTTCCAGCCCCCCAGGACCATTGTCCAGGGGCTCCCACCACCTCTCTCTGCTCTTGGGTCCTGAGCCCTGCACCAGAGGGTCCCTCCTGGACGGCCCCCACTGACAGCACCTGCGCCCTCCCCTCCTGCATGTGTGGCCTCCACAGTGGTCAGTGAGTGCTGATGGCCGGGGTCCTGAGTGCCCCCCAGCACAGCAGTCAGCTGGGGCCCCCACTCCTGGGAGCAAGCCCACGCGTCGTCCCCACCCAGACTCCACCCTGGGCCCTCCTGGGGGTCTGCAGGAGATTCCAGCACCTTCTTGCCCAAAACCGTTCCTTCCACAGCCCAGCAGAGGGCGCCCCGCCCGACACCCAGCCACCCCGCAGCTGAGCCTCCTGGAAGCATCCAGACCTGAGCGCCCCTCGCTGCTGCCTCCACAGTCCCAGGCCCTCACCAAGCTCCTTCACAACAAATACCCCTGAGCTCGCACACCACCCCCTGCCCCTCTGCCGAGGACACTCAGACACACTGCCCGCACCCAGCTGGCCTGGTGGCTCCCGGCATGCTCCCCTCGGCACCCTGCCCTCCTGCGGGCTCCGCCAGGCCAGCATCGCACTCGTCACCTCCAGCCCCAAGGCCCTGTCTGGTTGTCTGCTCCCTGGAGCCCAGGTGGGGTGAGGGCACAGGGCAGGGGTGCCCGGCAGATGCCGCATCTCCAGGGCCCCCAGGTCGGGTGCTCGGGAAACACAGGTCACCCCTCAACGAACCTGTCCCCACCTGCCCTGACCACCTTGTCTCTCCTGTGGCCTCTGAGCAGGTCAACCAGGACCCTCCTTCTGTCCCAGGCCAGGGCCCGTGGTCCCCAGCCTGGTCCCAGAACTGTCCCCAGGCCAGGCAGCCTCTCCAAGCCGCAGACACTCAGCTACATGGCCTCTGCCAGCCTCCCCTCCCCCTCGCCCACACGCCCAGGGGAGTTTCTGGACAGCCCTCACCACACGCTTGGAGCGGAGCCCCCAGGCTTCCGGATGAGACCAGCAAGCCCATCCCCCATCCCCCTCCACCATCCCCCGGACCCAGTGCCCAGGCCCTCGGCCAGGCCCGGCCCGTCTCCCTTCTGAAGGCTCCTGCAGCCGTCTGCAGAGAGGTGGCCCAGAGCCCTGTGGTCTCCCGGCGGAGGCCAGCTACGTACCCAGGAACTCTTGCTTCTCGCTGTCGGAGCACAGGCCGTAGCAGCGCGGGAAGAAGGTGTCGGGGTTGGCCTGGACGTACCACGGCAAACTCCTCAAGTTCAGGCACAGCCCGATCTCCAGGGACAGCAGAGAGTCAGGGACCACCCCGACGGCCCATCCACCGGCACATGCTGGGCTGACCGCCCCTCCCGCCAGCCCGCCCGCCCCGGCCAGCTGGTCCCAGTGGCTGGGGTCTTGGGCTCATCCTCTGGTCTGTGGCAGGTCCAAGGCCGGGGCAGGGGCTACTTGAAGGCACCCAGGGTGGTGGGCACTGCATTCCCTTCCCAGGTCCCTAAACGGTGGCTGGGCTCAGGCCCAGGAGAGGCGGGAGCAAGCTGGAGGGGCCCCGCACAGCCGCACCCCCGCTCTGGCCCGTGGACATCATCTATTGTCACAGAGGTCTGGCGGAAGTCCTGCACCCAGGGTCCAGCTCACTGCCCCGTTTGGGAAGAAGCTGAACACATTCATGACCACCCTGCCTGGGGGTCTTTGCCGGGAGCCCAGCCTGACTGGGGCGCCCTCAAGTATCGCCCACACTGCAAAGGACGCTGGTGGCCCTAAGCCTCGTGAGGACGCATGGTGCGGCAGCTAGACCCCCCACAGGGAGCTGGAGCTGTGGGGACAGTGGTGGGCCTCGTCCCCGACCCCCTCCTGCGTCATCCTCGCCTGTTGAGGGGATGGTCCCCTAGCTGCCAGGGAAGCCAAACCTCACCCCAGTGGGTATGCGTGGCCCTGGGCTGGCCCCACCCCTGAACCTGACCCCTGGGGGAAATGGGGGACAGCTCCTTCCAGGGGGGTCATGGGGCTGGAAGGTGAGGGTGGGAAGGGACGGGCATGGCAGAGACTGTGTCACCACCCCCTGCAGAGCCCCTGTCACTGCCTCTGTAGCTATAAGTCATGCAGGTGAGGGTGGGCCACCCCTCCTTGGGACCGGAGCCCCCCCAGGACTCAGACCCAGGGTCCAGCCCCATCTTGGGCTTGGCCTGTGTACCCAGAGGAGGGTGTTCCTGTGGCCTCGGGGTCACCCAGGGACACAGCAAGGGCACACAGGGCTCTGGGGGACAGGTGGGTGGGGCAGGTGGGTGGGACAGGTGCTTTGACTCTGGACGCTGGCGCTGGGTGTGGCCTCTGGCCAGGACAGGGGGAGGAGCCCCAGGGACCGGCCCACGTGTGAGCCCCACGGCGCAGCCCTGCCCCCTCCTCACCTTGGTGGTGAAGGAGGCCGTCTTCCCATAGTGGTTCAGCATCTGGTCACAGCCCAAGCTGTGGTAGTCGATGGAGTCTCTTTTGATCGTCCAGAGGAAGTAGGGCGTCTCATTTCTCACCAACCTGGACTGGCAAGAAAACCTTTATCAGGACCAGCATCCGAGGCCTGTGTCCTTGGTCAGCTGGGATGTAACTGAGGGTAAAGGAAACCGACTTTACATGACAACAGGCAGATTCTGACTGCGTCTCCCATCACACGGTGCGTTGGAGGCCCCCTGTGTGCGGGGCTGGGGCGGCCCAGACCGCACAGGCAGCAATGGCGGGGGTGGGGGTGGGGGCTCCAGCCTCTGGCTGCAGGGGCGCCGAGGGGCCGGGCTGCGCTGCTCTCTGAGCCGCCTGCCTGTGGGTGCCCACATGGGCTCGGGGACCTGTGAACGTGGGCAAAGGCGATGCTTCCTGACCTGGGTGCACCCCCCAGCCCCAGGAGACTGAGCGGCCAGAGAGGACGGAAGCTGGACGGGCTCCTGGTGCCCCCACTTCCGTGTCTACAAACAGCGGCATGTGTTTGGTTAAAATTTCTTACCAAAGACGTACAAGAAAATGCAAACTCTGTCCAAAATCCTACACCCCTCCCCCCGCCCCGGGATGACCCCTGACCCTGGTGCAGACCCTTGGGTCCTTCTCTGCAGACCTCAACTGTCTGTTAGGTGCCCAGGAGCCAGCGTCACTTCCTAACCTCCTCCCGACCCCTCCCTGCATTGGGCTCAGCACAGGGACGTGAGGCTCGCCGGCGGGGAACCCTCTGAGACAGGCATAAGCAGCAGCAGGACCGCCCAGGCACCACCGGCGTGGGAAACTGCGTCCCGGACGAAGCTGCCTGGACCTGGAGCCCCGTGCTGCACGCAGATGCCACCCAGGGTCACCCAGGGTCGACTTCTGTTGGCTTTTTGTTTTTGTTCATCCTCACCCGAGGATATTTTTCCATTGGCTTTTAGACAGTGGGAGGTAGAGAGAGAGAGAAACATTGATGTAAGAGAGACACATGGATTGGTGGCCTCCCTCATGACCCCGACCTGGGCCACGGATTGAACCCGCATCCCAGGTACGTGCCCTTGACTGGGAATCGAACCCGAGACCCTCCGGTCCCCAGGCCAATGCTCTAACTGCTGAGCCAGACCAGCCAGGCCCAAGGTCAACTTTTACAGAAAAAAAAATCAAGTAATGTGCCCGGCAGCCTGTTCCAGTCTTGGTTCGTTTTCCTACTTGTCCTTTGGGACTGATTTGTGAGTTCTTTTCACATTCTGGGTGTCAGATCTTTTTTTTTTCTAGAGAGAGAGAAATATCGATATGAGATTGAAACATCGATTGGCTGCCTCCTGTACGGGGATTGAGCCCACAACCCGGGCGTGTGCCCTGACCGGGAATCGAACCCTCAACCTTTCAGTGCATGGGATGATGCCCAACCAGCTGAGCCACACCAGCCGGGCTGGGTATCAGACCTTCTAAATCACAGGCACTGCAGACCTCTCTCCCACTCGGGCTTATCTCTCGGCCCCCCTCAGGCTCTTCTGAGCACCAGGCACTCAGTGTAGCCAAGTGTGCATCTTCTCCCCGCAAACGCTTGTGGTCTTGTTTTAAATCTGTCCCTCCCCTGAAGTCACAGAGTGACACTTTGTCATCTGTGTGAGTCCCGTGTGAGGACGCCTCGCGTCTCAGCACCGGCCCTCGGCTCCGTCACGGCGGGCCGAGCCGCCCTGGCCGCAGCAAGGTGAGCAAGCTGGCCGCTCAGGGCTCAGTGTGCAGCCAGGACGACACCGTCTGTGTCACGGCCCCACGAGTGAGAGGCACATTCTCCTGCCAGCTCCTCACGAGCCGGGGGCTGCTCTGGTCCTTCCCACTGCGTCCCCAGAGTCACAGACACAGCTTGTCAGCTCACACGGGGGCACGCGGGACGCACACGCTCGCACGCGTGCCCTGCAGCGTGTCACTGGGCTGTCGGATCCCCAGCCCGGCTCTGCGGTGGTTGGTCCGGAGGCCGGGCCTGACTCTGGCTCCGTCTCCCTCCCCAGGACACGCGGGCGGCACCAGGTCAAGGCTCAGCCCCGGGCCCAGGGGCTCGCGGGGGGACCTACCATCAGGTCGTGGATGTCGTCAGTTTCCTCCAAGGGCACCTCCTGGTTCTCTTTGCCTTCGGCGCGCTTACTTTCTGCAAACACAACATGGGCGACGTCAGCGCATCACGGCCTGAATGCCTGACCACGGCGGCCACACAGCGCGTGACTTCCCAGCAGCCTCGTCTGCAGGTGCCTTTGTGGGGCTGACACGAGCAGGGCAGCCGGGCTCAGGCCACATCGACCCGTCTGAGGGCCCAGGCACGAGCCAGAGTCAGGGCCCCGGGGCTGGGGCGTGGAGAGGGGCACGGGGATGGGGGTGGGGGGGTTGGTGTGGGTCTGGAGGACCCCGTGGGAGCTGAGGCTGGAGCAGAGATGGGCCGGGCATGCAGTGACGGCACTGAGAAGTGACCAGCACCAGGGTTTGAAAGCGCTTGCCCAGTGCACGGGCGCCAGGGGGCGGGGGGAGCCCTGGCATGGGCAGTGGGGTCCTCTGCCCCAGAGGGAGCCCCGCGTCACAGGACCTGCAGGATGGGCACACGCTCGGGCCCTCGAGACAGACACACCAACGTCCGACACGCAGGGTCGAGAGCTTCAGTACCTACCGGCCGCCCCTTCACCTTCGCCTTCACTGGCAGTGACCTTGGGCAGCAGGTGCAGCTTCTTTTCCACCCAGCCCTTCCTCCGCAGGGCCGCCCGGATCACTGGGTAGTGGCCATAGATGGAGAAGATCTTCTTTTCCTCGAATCAGAGAGCATATGTTCCAGTAGAGAACGGGAAGACAAGGGGACTCCTTCACTGGGAGAGGAGTTTTCGTAGCCGTGGGTGACCGCAGCGAGAAGACCCAGGAGCGCCGGAGACGCACAGAGCAGGTGTGGGGCGGGCCACCCGCTGGGTGCGGCTGCGTCCTCGGGGCCCTGCACACACAGGCCTCCCACGCTCACCCACACACACAGGAAGCACCAGGCCAGGACCACGGTGCCTCCTGAGACACGGGCAGGACTGGACCTGGTTACAGGGCCTGAGGACATGTGCTTTACTCTTCTCCACAAGGGTGAGCATCCCTCATGCTTTGGTGGGTACCCGAGGTTTGAGGAGGGGGGGGAGGAGCCATCCAGCTAACCAGGAAGGCCCAGCGCAGGGCCCACAACATCACTGTGGGAATGAGCTCAGCTGCCTGGGGACAAGGCAGGGGGTGGCAGCTGGTAGGTGAGCCTAGGCCTTCCCAGCTGAGAGGCGGGCAGGACAGAAATGATCGTGCTGGGCCCTGGGGCCCACACAGCTGAGGACGCAGGCTGGACACGCTCACCTGGGCAGGGTCCCGAGGGGTGGCAGCTATGGGGCACAGTCAGGAAACAGGTCATGGTCAGCAGTGAGCCTAGGGCCTCACAAGTTTATGGGAGTAGGTAAGGGGGTTAGGAAAGGAGGGGAAGTGGCTTAAACTCACAGGGGTCCCCAACTAGTTGACTTTGAATTGATTAAAAAAAAAAAAGGCAGACCAGCCCGGCTGGTGCGACTCAGTGGTTGAGCGTCGACCCATGCACCAAGGGGTCACTGGTTCGATTCCCGGTCAGGGCACATACCCAGGTTGTGGGCCTGATCCCCAGTGGGGGGCATGCAGGAGGCAGCCAATCGATGTCCTCTCTCATCAATGTTTCTATCTCTCTCTCCCTCTCACTTCCTCTCTCTAAAATCAATAAAGAAAAAAAGTTAAAAAAAAAAAAAAAAAGACAGACCATCCTGGGGTGGGCCACACCTAATCAGGTGAGTCCCTTAACGAGGGCCTAGGGCTTCCCTGAAGTTAGAGACTCAAAGCAGCAGAGCCTCTCTCCTCGTGGCTGGCTTTGAAGCAGGTGCCACAGATTCTAAGGACACAAGGAAATGAATTCTGCCAACAAGTGAGGGACTTCGATGTGGGTCCTTCCCCAGCCAAGCCTTCAGATGAGCCCCCAGCCCGGCTGATGCTTGATTTCAGCCCCGAGCGGCCCTGCGCAGAGGGCCCAGCCTGGACTCCTGACCACAGAAACTGTGAGATAAGAAGTGGGTGCTTCAGCAGCTAAGCTCACGGTGATGTGTTACTTGGCACCACTCACTGTGGGGAGTCTACACACCCACACCCAGTACACCTGCCTCCTCAAACCTCATGCCTGTGGCTAGAAGCTGTGAGTTCGAGTTCCAGCACCCATGAAAGACTCACTGGTCAGAGGAAGCCTCCTTCTACTCAGAAAATTAATCCAAAGCCTGTCCTTGCCCCCCACCCTGGGCTGCACAGGGGCAGAGGGAGGTGGCCGAGCGGATTCACGGCAGGGTGCTGCTGTGAGTGGCTGGGGACTCCCACAATATAGTCAAATCAAAGAACTTTGGAAAGATTGACCGATGACTTTACTAAGTGAGGAGAATACCATACCTAAGGGCTACAGAAAAAACAAAATCCAGGTGTACATAAGGCTTCTCATATACGAGAGACAGGAATGTGATTTTAAAAAGCAATCAGTCCACAGGAGGCACGAAAGGTGAGGGAAACAGAACAGACGGGAGGGAAGCCGGGTGAGTGAAGTCGGACCCCCGCAGCTTAACTAGGTAAACACACTTCATGCTACAGCTACAAGGGGAAGAGTCCCAGACCAGGTTTTGAAAAACCCAACTCTGTGTTGTGTACAAGAGAAAATGAAAAGCACAAGCCTACAGACACATAGACAATGAAAGGACCTAAATCTGAGAGAAAACAGACTTTGGGGCAAATTAACATCACTAAAGTAAAAACAATTATTCATCACTGAAAGAAGAGTCAATTCTTCAGAAATGCGCCCATTAATAGGGCTCTAAGTTGTCTACAGCAAAAGTGGACAGAACTGAAGACCAGACAAACACGTTATAACACGGCATTAACATGCTTCTCTCAGTAAATGATAGAACACAGACAAAAGTCCAATATGACCACAAGACTTGAACAACACAAATAGCAGACTCTACCCGATGGCTGTGAAGACAGCAGTCCATACCCCCTTTCACATAAATTAACAAAATACCAGGCACAAATTGAGTCCTAACACATCTCAGTAGAATAACATTATACAGACTACATTCTCAGCCACAATGCAATCAACCTAGAAATCAGTAACAAAATAACTAGGAAAAGTATAGACATTCAGAGCCATACTTGTAAGTAGCCCATGATCAATGAGGAAGTAATCATATGGATTATAAAATACTTTCAACTGACTCTCCACAAAAATACTACAAATGAAAGCTTGTGAAAGGCAGCTAAAGCAGCATTTTGAGGGATGCTTGTAGCCTAGAATGTTTATATGTTTTCTGGTTTCGGAGGAAAATTGAGAGTCACTGGAGCTGCTGTGGTTCTGTTTACATGAAATCCCAGAAGGGATGGTGACAGATCACAGGAGGCACACCCATGGTTACCAGGATTTGGGGGGCAGACAACCAAGGGCAGGAGGCAGCTTCCGAGGGTGATGGACGTGTCCTCTGTCAGGACTGTGGTGGCTGCTGCCCAACGACACGTGTTATGTGCAGCGTGTTTCCCTCCCCAGGTGCATGGCGAGCTGTGCAGTCTGGGTGACTGTGCGTGTTGCGCCTCAAAAGAAAGGACTGAGCACGGGTTCATGTCCCAATGTGCCCTGTATGGCCCTGGCCTCTGAGCAAGGCCGTCCATGCACAACAGAGCCAGAGGATAGTCTTTCCCCAGAAAAGGTGGCAGCTATCCTCACTGCATCCCCTCGAGGGGCCTGGGGTGTGGGGGGCCCACACAAGGGGCTCTGTGGGTCACTGAGAGCCTGTCCCTGATTCAGAACCCTGGTCCAGAAGTGTGTCCACAGCCCAAGGTCACACAGCGGGACACGGGACAGACTTCCACGGCTTGTGTCTGCACATCCCCAATTTTGAGAGTATTGCCTATTTCCAATGTCCAGCTGAAACAAAAAGTAACTCTGGTAGAAGCCTCCACATGGAGTCAGGCCTGGGGGGCCAGGGCAGGGACCAAAGCCGGCGGGAGGGGGGTGTCAGAGCCGCGGACCCATTCCCCAAATTCCAAAATCAATTTCCATTTTTATAAAGCGTCGCCTCCCCACGGAGCCCCAGGACGCATTTACCTTGATCGCCTTTTCCGTCAGTTGTCTCGCTATTTTGTATCTGTCTAGTTTTGGGGAAGAAGACAAGTCTTGGGAAATTCCTCGTTTTAATTCTGCAAAAGAGAAAGCAGACATGGTGCTCTTGACGCCAGAGACACCAGGTGGGATCAGAGGTCCAGCCCCTCCCACCAGCCTGCCCACACACACCTGTCCCCAGTCTGTCCTCAATTCAGGGACTGACCCAGGACCCCCCGCCCAGAGCAGCAGGTGCAGCCCCACCTCTGCCTCCATGTCCCCCGGACCCCCTCCCCACCCTCCAGCCTCCAGCTCTCACCCCTAGACCTTCCCCCTGCATCTCCCCGGCCTCCTTCCAGGACTGCAACCCCTCCCCATGCTCCCCCACAGCTCGGCCTTGGGGCACCCTCTGTCCTCGCGGGGTCCCCCTCAGCCCCTGCCGGGCCAGCCCTTCCCCAGACAGCCCCTCACAGCCCCTCCCTGTCGCCCCGAGACTCACTTCTGCGCACACCGGGTTCCTAGTAACCACCTCAAGAATTAAAACGAAAACCCTCCCCCTGCACCCTCCACACTCCCCCACCAGCCTTTGAGCTGCCCTCTCTCCACACCCGTCTGCTGGGCTCCACCAGACACACTCATGCTAAGCTTTCCCGTGGCAGGTGGCCCACGTCACTCCCCTGGTCCTGGCCTCTGGCAGCACTGGACACCATGGGTCAGCTGACCCTCCCCACTGTGGCCGCTCTCCCTCCCCACCCGAACCCTGGGGCAGCCCTGGCCGGGACCGCAGACCCCTGTGCTTGGTCCACACCCTAGGCCATCTCTTCCATTGTGGTGGCTTTAAAATCCCCCACGCCACCTTGGCCGGTTTGGCTCAGCAGTTAGAGCATCGGCCCACGGACCAGAGCACTTTGGGTTCAATTCCAGTCAAGGGCACGTACCTCAGTTATGGTTCGGTCCCCAGCCCTGGTGGAGGTAATGCAGGAGGCAACCAGTCGATGTCTCTCTCTCTCTCTCTCTCCCTCCCTTTCCTCCCTCCCTCTCTCCCACTCTATTTGAAGATAAATGGCAAAAAATATCCTCAGGTGAGGATTAAATAAATAAACCCCCTACGCCAATGCCCCAGGAGGGTATGCATCCCCCCAAGACCACCCGACCTCCCGCTGCTACAGCACCCCTCGCCCTGGCTGTCCAAGGTGCACTGAAGGTGGCACTAGCCAGCAGACACCCGCCTACTGCTCCTCCTGGGCCCACCCCCACCCCGGGTCCAGAGTCCCACATCCACACGGCCCGCGCGCTCAGACTGAAGCCCGGAAGCACCACCACGTGGAGCGAGCAAGCCCAGCCCACCCAACCCCACGCAGAAGGACATCTGGAGTGGGTCACAGGCCTAAGTGGGAGAGCTGAGCACACCCAGCTCGGGGGAAACACGGAGCGTCTTCCACTGCGGGGGCCAGGTCGCCAAAAAGCACTGGCCATCGAGGTAAAACCGGACACCGGACTTTGTCAAGTCAACGTGTTCTGCTCTGCGAAGGAAGCCACGGGGCCACAGGCTGGCAGAAACAGTGCCGAGCTCTCCTCTGACAGGCCCGGCACGGCACGCTCAGCGATCCCACGGTGCGTGAGCGCGGACACAGCCAGGCGGGGCGGGCGGGGGAACCCGCAGGTGCCAAGGTCCCGCAGCCCTGCCCTCCGACGGCCAGACCCAGGGCTGCAGAGCCACGGCGGTGCGGGCTCTGCTTCCAGGCACAGGCCGGCCAACAAGGACGGGCGAGGCCCGGGATCTGAACACGACTGTCGAGACTTCGCCTCCTCAACGCCACAGCCCTGTGCACCGTCACTCCAGGGCGGGGGACACCAATCGAAACTGACCCCAGAGAGGATTGTGTCCCCTGATCACAGCGCCATTGGGTCTGGGCTCAGGAACAGAACCAGGTCTCAGACAGAAAACACCCCTTTACCGGGCTCACTCCTAAACCACCGCGGCCGAGCGAGTGAGCGGGACGGAGAGCGGCGCCGGCACCTCGCTGAAGGACGAAAGGCCAACCATCACCTTGCGGGGCCACGAGGGGGTGTTCACAAAGAGCTTTCGGTTATGAGTGCATTTTTTACAAAATAATAAAGGCGAAACACCGAGTGAAGCCCTGGCCGGTGTTTCAGTTGGTGGAGCATCGCACTGAAAGGCTGCTGGTTCGATTCTCAGTCAGGGCACATGCCCAGGTTTGGGGCTTGAACCCCAGTAGGGGGCGTGCAGGAGGCAGGCGATTGATGTTTCTCTCTCTTTAAAAAAAAAAAACAAAAAACAATAACAATGTTTTTATTATTATTATTATTTTTTAATCCTCACCCGAGGACATTTTTCCATTTTTTGTTCAGATAGAGTGGGAGGGAGAGAGAGGAAGAGAGAGAGAGAGAGAAACATTGACGTGAAAGGGCCACATCGAGTGGCTGCCTCCCGCACGACCCAACCAGGGGCCGGGGACAAACTGCAACCGAGGTACATGCCCTTAGCGGGAACCGAACCCGGGTCTCTCTGGACCGCAGACCGACGCTCTAACCGCTGAGCCAAACCGGTCAGGGCAAAACAATGTTTTTTAAATAAATAAAAATACTGAGTGAAGCATCCACCTCGAGACATGAGAAATAAAACAGTAAATTTAAACCCCCCAAAATTACAAGAAAATTAATAAAGAGGAGACATTCATGAAATATTTTTTAGAACATTCAGTAAAGAGAATCAACCAAGCCAAATGTTCAAGATTCATAAAATCAATGAACGATTGGTGATGTGACTAAGAACAAAGAAAATGGCATCAAAAAGTGGTAATGGGGCAGGAAAACCCCTTCCTTAGGTGTTTAAGAACTAAGAAGATACAATATTATGAACTTTATGGCAATAAACTAGAAATTTAGAAAAAGCGACTGTTGTTAGAATCAGGGACAAGTGGAGACCAGCCTTGAAAACTCCCCACGCAGACAAAGTACATTTAGTCATCCAAAAACACTCAACTCAGCTTATTTTTCAAGACTAATGACAGGGTTCAGGGCAGGCTGCCCAAAATAAGCCACTCTGACGTGTTGATTATTATGAATCAAAGTTACTTAAGAGAACAATCAGACCCAGTGATTCCACTTCTGGGAATATATCCAAAGAAACCTGGAATACTAATTCGAAAGAATGTAGGCACCCCTACGTTCATCGCAGTTACTGACAACAGCCAAGATGTGGAAGCAGCCCAAGTGTCCATCAAGAGACGCGTGGATAAAAAAGCTGTGGTACATCTACACAATGGAATACTACGCGGCTATAAAAAAGAAGGACATCTTACCTTTTGCAAGAGCACGGATGGACCTGGAGAGCATTATGCTAAGTGAAATAAGCCCATCAGAGAAAGGCAGATGCCATATGATTTCGTTCATATGTGGACTCTAACGAACAAAACAAACAAGATAGAAAGACTCACGGATACAGAGAACAGACCGACAGCTGTCAGAGGGGGGCTGGCTGAAAAAAGTGAAGGGATTAGGGGGAAAAAACTTCATAAACACAGACAACAGTATGGTGATTACAAGAGGGGAAGGGGGTGGAGGTAGAAGAGGGTGAAGGGGGATAAATGGTGATGGAAGGAGACTTGACTTCGGGTGGTGAACACACAATACAGCCGACACCAGAAGGGGACTCTGACCCCCCTCCCCCAGCCCCACCCCCGCAGGAAATAAATCTCCTGCTTGCAGGGTGCCAGCCCTTCACGGAGAGGAACGTCTCTCCAGAGAGGGGGGACCAGGACTAAGAATCAAACTAGAAATTAATAACAAAAAGGCAACTAAAATTTTTCCTAAATGTTCAAAAATTAAGCTGCACACTTTATTTTATTATTATTACTATTTTTTTTTTTATCCTCACCCGAGGACATTTTTGCATTTATCCTCAGATAGAGCGGGAGGGAGAGAGGGAGAAACATCGACGTGAGAGAGACACATCAAGTGGTTGCCACCCACACGACCCCAACCGGGGCCGGGGACAAACTGCAACCGAGGTACGTGCCCCTTAGTGGGAACCGAACCCGGGACTCTCTGGTCCGCAGGCCGATGCTCTAACCACTGAGCCAAACCGGCCAGGGCTAAGCTGCACACTTTAAAAATAAAACATGAATCAAAGCAAATTTTAAAATCTTCTCAGTGGTTCGAGTGTCAGCCCACGGACCAAAGGGTAGAGGGTTCAATTCCCGGTCAAGGGCACATACCTGGGTTGCAGGTTCAATCCCAGGCCCCAGTCGGGGTCGTGCAGGAGGCAACCAATCAATGTGTCTCTCTCACATTGACGTTTTCTCTCCCTCCCTCCTTCCCTTCCACTCTAAAAATCAATGGAAAAATATCCTCCGGTGAGGGTTACAAAAAAATAAAATAAGTAAAAATAAAATGATTTGAGTTAAATGATAATGAAAATGTGATGTATCAAAGCATTATAATGCAGCTAAATAGTAGTTAGAGGGAAGTGTATAGATTTTAAATGCATATATTAGGGGGAAAAAACTGGAAATTATCTAAGCTACCATCTCAAGAGGTTAGAAAGAGACTAACGAAACAACAAGAAAGTAGATCAAAAATAATAAAGAAAAGATAAGAATTCAATTAAATATAAAGCAAATGTACTATAGAGAAAATAAACAAAACCAAAGATCGGATCTTTGATACTTTTAAATTGATAAACCTCTAAATGGACTGGTCAAGAAAAAAGAGAAAACACGAATTACCAATATCAAGAATGAAAACAGGCCCTGGCCGGTTTGGCTCAGGGTTAGAGCATCGGCCGCGGACCAAAGAGTTGTGGGTTTGATTACAGTAAAGGGCACGTACCTCGGTTGTGGTTTGTCCCTGGCTTTGGTCAGGGTCGTGCGGGGGACAACCAGCCGATGTGTCCCTCTCATGTCGATGTTTCTCTCTCTTTCCCTCTCCCTCCCACTCTATTTGAAGATAAATAGAAAAATATCCTCGGGTGAGGGAAAAAAAAAGAATGAAAACGGGCACTGTGACTACACAGATAGTAAAGTGATAATAAGGTATCATGAACATCCACATGCCAGGAGCTTGACAGCTCATATCACAAGGACATTTTCCTTGAAAGACACAGCTGATCAAAACGGACGTAAAAGAAAATCTGGATCAGCCGATATCTGTTAAAGAAATTCACAATTTAAATATTTCCCAAAATGAAAACTCAAGGTCTAGATGGCATCACTGGGCAACCTTTCCAAAGATTTAAGGGGGAAAATACCTTATATAAACCCTTCCATCGAATGGGAAAAACGGACTCTTTCAAGTCTTTATGAGGCCATACATTTAATACCCGAACCTGACAAGAACATATAAGAAAGGAATAGTACCATAGGCCAATCTCGCTCATAAAAATAGACACAGAAATCTTTTTTTTTTTTTATCCTCACCTGAGGACATTTTTTTGCATTTATCTTCAGATAGGAAGGAGAGAGGAAGGGAGAGAGAGAAACATCGATGTGAGAGAGACACATCGAGTGGTTGCCACCCACACAACCCCAACCGGGGCTGGGGACAAACTGCAACCGAGGTACCTGCCCTTAGCGGGAACCGAACCCGGGACTCTCCGGTCCGCAGGCTGACGCTCCAACCGCTGAGCCAAACCGGCCAGGGTAGACACAGAAATCTTAAACAGAGACATCTGTAAATCAATGGTGACATATGGAACACACAGCATGGTTATGTGGGGTTTACCCCATGACTACGAAGTTGGTTTAATATTTGACAATCCATCCACATAATCTACCATACTCATACACTAAAGAAAAACATGTGTATTATCATCTCAAGAGGTGCAGAAGAAAGTGTGTCATAAAATGTAACAGCTATTTATTTAAAAACTCCCAGTAAGCCCAGTCTGTGTGGCTCAGTGGTTGAGCGTCAATCCATGCACCAAGAGGTCGTCAGTTTGATTCCTGGTCAGGGCACATGCCCAGGTTGTGGGCCCAGTTCCCGGTGGGGGGCATGTGGGAGGCAGCCAATCGATGTTCTCTTTCATTGATGTTTCTATCTCTCTATCCCTTTCCCTTCCTCTCTCTCTAAAAATCAATAAAAAAAATAAAATAAAATAAAAACTCCCAGTACACCAGAAATAAAAAGGAATCTCCTTTAAAGTTTACAGCAACATCATACGTCATGGTGAAATACTCAGCACTTAAGCCCTGAGTTCCGGGACAGAAAAAAATGTCCACTCTCCCACCTGTATTCAACATTATCCAGAAAGAGCTAGCCAATGCAATAACGTAAGACAAAGAAATAAAACGTCTAAAGATGGGAAAGCTTTGCAGATAATTGTGCACGTAACACACCTACATGGATCCATCCGTTATTACAATTAGTGTGTTTAGGGAAGTCACCAAAGTCCAAGTCAGTAAAGTGAAATCAATTGCATTTCTATATATACTAGAAAAAAATTAGAAAATGAAACTTTAAAATGTCATTTACAACAGTGTTAAAAAAAAACACCAGAAATCTAACAAAAGAGGTCTTGCACATCTGCACACTGAAACTACAAAACATTGCCGACGAGAATTAACTGAATGTTCACCGGTTGCAAGGCTCAGTATTATTAAGATGTTCATTCTTTTTTTGTTGTTGTTCAGACAGAGTAGGAGGGAGAGAGAGGAAGAGAGAGAGAGAGAGAGAGAGAGAAACATCGACGTGAAAGGGCCACATCGAGTGGCTGCCACCTGCACGACCAACCAGGGCCGGGGACAAACTGCAACCGAGGTACATGCCCTTAGCGGGAACTGAACCCGGGTCTCTCCGAACTGCAGGCCGACGCTCTAACCGCTGAGCCAAACCGGCCAGGGCAAGATGTTCATTCTTAACAATAGAATGTAGAATGTTGACTCTACACTGATCTGTAGAGTCAACATAATCACAAAATCCCAGCAGGATTTGTGTCTGTGCATGTGTGTAAATTAACAATTTGACACTAACATGTGGCAGTGCAAAGGTCCGAAAAGATCTAAACAGACTTACAGGAAACATTAAGACCTATTACAAAGGGCTGGAATTAAAACAGGGCAGCAAGTCAGTGGAACACAAGGGAGAGCCTACAGGACGCCTGTCTGATTTTCACAGAAACACACAGGGAAGCACAGGCAAGCGTCCAGCTCCGTGGCCTCTGAGCCACCCAGGGGCGGGTGCAAGGACAAGCAGGTGGGCAATACTGACTGTTTTCTTCTCTCCAGTCTCCATCCGACGAGGCAGACAGGAGCCTCTTCCTTTCCCCGGGCTCCGCGCCATCCTCCAGCAGCTCACCCTTCCTCCCTCCTGCTCTGGACCCTGAAAGGAGGGGGACATCAGTGATGGATCCTAGCCTGGAGCAGGGGCAGGTCAGGGGTTGGGACAGGTCTAGGGTAGAGAGCAGGTCTGGAGCTGGGGGGCAGGTCAGGGGTTGGGGGACAGGTCTGGGGTTGGGGCAAGTCTAGGGTTAGGAGATGTGGGGTTGGAGGGCAGGTCTGGGGTTGGGGACAGGTCTGGGGTTGGGGGCAGGTCTGGGGCTGCGGGCAGGCCTGGGGTGGGGCGGGGGGAGGGGTGGAGCGGGCTGGAATTCCACCGGGAAGGGAGGGTCAGGGTTTCCGAGCGCGGTGGGCGGGGCGTGGAATCCGGTCGAGGTGGGCGGGCACAGGCTGGGTGGGGAGGTGAGACCCGAGCTCACCTGTCAGTGGCCCCAAGGATCGCGCCGGGTCCCGGCTCTCAGCCACTTCGCCCAGGGAGACCGTGCATTGTGCAGGCGAGGGGCGCGGGCGGCGGGGCCCGGAGCGCAGAGAGCGGCGGCCCGCGCGGGGCGTGGGGCTGCGTGGGCGCGCGGGGGGCACCAGGCGCTGCGCTCGGCTCTGGCTGCGGCGGGGGCGGCGGGAGCGCGGGCGACGCGCGGGGCGCTGGGGGCCGCAGGCGGGGGTGCCCCCGCGGGGCGCAGGACTGGGTTCGGGGCTGCGGTCCGCAGCGCGGCGCGGGCTGGCTCGGGGGCGGCAGCTGGGGTGCCGGGTGGCGCGCGCCATAGAGTCCTCGGGAGGAGGGTCCGCGAGTGACCTCGCTGCCCCCAGCCCGGGTCACGCAGTCACGGCTGCGCTCGCTGTTGGGGTCACACAGCCGGCCTGGTAGTCAGAGCGCCACCAAGTCACAAAGACCCGAGGGTCACAACCGGTCCCCGCCCCCCAAGGACCAGCCCGGACGCCCTGACAGGCTCCGCCCCGCGACCCTCTGGGCGCGGCCTTCTCGGCCCCACCCAGGCCCTTTGGACCTCGCTCCCCAGCAGCCGGCTTGGGGGGCAAACAGCTCTGCCCCCGCGGAGGGAATGAGGGTCGGGAGCTGCGCGCCGGTGTCGCCTCGAGGGCTGGGGGCAAGGGCTGGGGGCGATGGGGTGGCCTGGGTAGCGCTCCCTGCCCCCCCCTTCCCTCAAAGGAATCTGGAGCGGACTCAGCGTCCCCAGGTCACCCGTGGGCCCAGGTCACCCGTGGGTCCGCGCTGTCGCCCGGTGTTCCTCGCTTACCAGGGTCCCCGCCACCCAGGAGTTGCTTCTTTCTTGGTCCCCACCTGTTTACTCCGCATCTTTGTGGAGGGAGCCGTGGGTGGGAAAGAGGAGAGACCCACCCACCCTCGGTGCCCATGTTGCCTAAATTTCTGAAACCTAGATCTCATCGTTATTTGGTTTAAAACCAACTTTATTTTGTGTTTAACTTACCAAGATAACCGCAAAGTGAGAGTCTGCTTCCACTTGAAGAGGCTGTGGAGGGCTCAGTGCAGGTGGGCCGTTCCCCTGGGTGGGGACCCTGTCCTCATGCCCTAGGCTCTCACCAGCCCCGCTCTCCAGACTGGCCTCAGGGGTTCCATATGTCATGAACCTACTGAAGGTGGCCCTCACCTCCGCCCGCCTGCCTATGCTTCACCTCTCAACTCTTCCAGAACCAGGGCAAGGATGTACCTGGGATACCCAAAATTAAATAGGCACAGGCCACATTTCCATGTTAACATTTATTGCTCAGGCAGTATTAACTATATCAAAGACAATGTAAATTGACAGAATTATACATTTTTTAAACCCCACATGTGTGGATTTTTCAAGCTCTCTCTGAACTAAAGCAAAGCAGGTATTAAGCCCTCGGGCGCCTAATTATGGTTCTAAGACTCAGACATTCTGGACCCCCAGGAAGAGATTAGCATCGCCTGGGCTGTCCCAGGGGCTCCTGTCCCCAGCTCAGGGCCATCCCCACCTGGCCGCCTCCCTGGGAGCTGCAGGGAGGGGAGGTGGCTGGGGCTGCGGCTGGGCAGAGTCTACCTGTGAGCAGGTGAGCTCCACCTGGCTGAGGCTCTGCTGCCTGGTCCCTTGCTCGTCCCCACCTTCTGGAACTGCCGGGGACAGCGGAAGGGCTTGTCAGAACAGCAGCTTTGATGACTCCTCGGCTGGCTCTCTGCACCCTTCCGGTGTTCAGCCTGCACTCCCCTCCAGTTTGATGGATGGTGACCTTGGCAGCTGAGTTCCCCTCACCAGGCCCACACCTGGCCAGCCCCAGCCGGCCCCCATCTCCCGGGCTACTGGTTCTTTGAGGCCCCGGCCTCGCCACCAGCCCTTGGGACCCGATCAATGTACCTGAACTAGGAAGGCGGGAGCCTGAGCCTCTCCCAGCTTGGTCTGTGTATTACCTCCTTGTGCTGCGGGAACAAAACCGCTGGGACGAGTAGCCTTGTCGGGGGTGCGCGGGCCTGAAAGCAGCTCCAAGCGAGCACTGTTCCCACCCTGAGGTGCTCACGTCAGCTGGGAGAGGCTAACAGTCCTCACGATCCCAGGTGTGCTCAGGCACAGAGGTGGCACACAAGCTGCTTCTTGGCCATGATTTTAATCAAAACAAACGCTCTTCTCACACCCACACTGTCCTTGCAGCCTGTCAGGTGGCAGTGACAGAGGGAGGAGACCCCCGCCCAGGCCAGGCCTCGGGTGAGCGAGGACCAAGAGGACTACTTGTTAGGACGCGGTGAGGACTCCAGGGCAGGCTGTCCAGCAGGTGATGGCAGCAGCCTGGCCTGGGGAGGGGGCAGAGCCAACAGGGCAGGAGGGAAGGGCTCAGCCGGCCCAGGTCACTGAGGTCATCGAGACAGGGAGGTGACCCAGGCAGTTTTCAAAGCCTTTGATCCAGCCCCACCCCAAAGACCACTGAGCCAGCACAGTGGACGGTGGATCTCCATGGTTGTTGACAGGGCTCAGGAGCTAGAAATGACGCGGAGTGCAGACAAGCCGCCCACTGGACGGGCGCCCTGAGCAGGCAGGCCCTTCGCAGGGGCTGGGAGGCGGAGATGCGGGGAGCATCCGCGTGGGGTCTGCACGCAGGACAGAGCTCTCAGGTCTGCTCTCCTCAAGGAAGCGTGCTGGGCAGGGGCTTGGTCTGGGCACAACTTGGAAGAGAAAGGCTAGTGGGCCTGTGGCTGCACACAGTAGGTGCTGAGAAAAAGGGCAGGGAGCTAGGTGAGGGGGAGGGGCGGACACAGGCGGCGTCCCGGGACAGGAGACCTGTCCAGACCAGCTCCTGGAGCCTGAGGCGCTCCTCACCCAGCCCGGCCGCCCTCGCACGGGAAAGGGTTAGAAAGCAGTAGCTGGAGGATGCTGGCGCGTGTGCACGGTCACACGCTGGGGGTGGGGCTGCGCCTCCGCGCCCATCGCCGTCACTGCGCCATCTGCACCACCACGGCTCTCCAGGCTTTCTCCTTGTCAAACTCCTTCAGGGGGCTTCTGGCCACCTGCGCCCAGGACAGGCAGAGGGTGTTAGGGCGGGAACGGGGCGGCACTGACCCCAGCCCCGTCAGCCTGGGAAAGCAGAAGGAGACAGGGCCCCCTGCTCCCGCAGCGTCTGCGCCTACCCTCTGCAGGGGCGGAGCCTGGGCTGGGGCTGAGCCCTCCACGTGGCCACGTGCTGGCTCTGGGTGGGGGTGGGCACTGGCCTGGTGTCCAAAGAGCCCGGGCTCCGGGGACCCACACCTGCTCCTGAGGCCTGTTCCTGCCGGTTCTCTTAGGGGCCAGCCCCTGGCAGAGCCGGCATCTGTGCACGTTAGGTGCTTGGAGAGTACTCGCTGATGGGGGAATGATTCACCAGCATGCAGGAACCAGCCAGACCTCCAGGCCCTTCCTGGGGGCAGAGAGGGGTCTGGCCCTGGCCTGGGACACTGTGCTGGTACCGGCAGGGGCCTGGCACCAGGGAGGAGGGCTCTCAAGGTGGCTGGCACCCAAGACCTGCAGGAACAGGGCCTGAGTCCCTCACCCCACCCACACTGTGTCCCGGCACAGAGCCAGGTCCACCACACACACACCCAGGGACAGAGCCACCCCCACAGGAGACAGTGCCACCAGGTAACGAGGAAGTGGTGGGTCTGAGGCTGATGATGGAAGGAACAGCACCCAGACTGGACAGAGAAGGTCAGTTGCTGAGGATGGGGCCACGGGCTGGAACGGGTCCCCTGAGAACCAGGAGCAGCCTGGTGGGGACACAGCACCGGG
The DNA here is from genome assembly GCA_030848825.1 of Tadarida brasiliensis. Classification (NCBI taxonomy): domain Eukaryota; kingdom Metazoa; phylum Chordata; class Mammalia; order Chiroptera; family Molossidae; genus Tadarida; species Tadarida brasiliensis. The sequence goes on along the minus strand of CM061263.1, from coordinate 644,014 downwards.
GTGTGCAGAGCACAGGATGTGAGACCATGAGGGGCCCGAGGGGCGGCTGCAGGGAGGAGTGTCCGGTGCACCCCGGGGGGCCCTGCAGGACCCTGCACAGGACATCGTGCACCTGAGGGGCCGTGGGCCAGTGTCCCCGTGAAAACAGCGCTGGACAGTGGGCCGCCCACAGGGAGGGACGGAGACCCCAGCCTTCCAGGTGTGGGGACGAGTGGTGGGACCTGGGAGGGGGTCCAGGCAGCCTGAGCCTGGCAGAGGGAGTGGATGCCACCACCTGGGCCAGGAGCGGGTGGCCCCTCCCACAGAGCACGTGGAGAGCACCAGGGAGGGAGCCCTCGGTGACCCCGCAAACCCTGGCACATTTGCGGGAGTAAAACCGAAAGCATTCAGTCCCGAATATTTTTTCAGGACGGATTTGTATCTGCCTCGCTGGCTTTAAAAACATTCCGTGTGCCCTGGCCGGTTTGGCTCAGTGGTTAGAGTGACGGCCTGCGGACCAAAGAGTCGTGGGTTCAATTCCAGTCGAGGGCATATACCTTGGTTGCGGTTCGGTCCCCAGCCCTGGTGGGGGTTGTGCGGGAAAAGTATCCTCCAGTGAGGATTTAAAAAACAAAACAAAACAAAAAACCATTCTGTGTTTTACTTCCCCAAGGTGTTTCTGGGGTTTGAAACCAGTCAGCGAGGGAGGGTGTCGCCGGCACGGGCCTGTGGGCCCGAGGCCACTCACCGGGGCAGCGGGGCGCTCGGGCGGGCCGGCGGCCGTGAAGCGGGCGCACAGGATGACGGTGCCCGTGTGCAGGCTGGCCTGCAGCAGGAGCTCGAGCAACAGCAGCAGCAGCAGCACGTCGTAGGGTTGCTGGCGGCGGGCGGACAGGGCGGACGGGGCAGTGTGAGCAGCAGGGCTGCGCCCCCACCCTGGCTCTCAGCCCTCCTCCCCCAGCTCCGAGGCCCCGCCCTCTCTCGCTGCCAGCCAGGGAGCCCCACGGCCAGCTCCCAGGTGCCCGTGGCCCGGAGCTCGGAGCGGTTCTCGTGGAGCCGTCAAGCGGGGCCCTGGGCCCAGCGTCCACCTGCACTGTGATCTCAGTGACCTGAGCGGGAGTCCGTCTGCCCTGCGAGCGGGTGCTGAGGGACCAGCTCGGCTCTGAGTTCCGCTCTTCCAGGTGTCACAGGCACAGAAAGGCCCATGGCCAGGCGGCCCTGTGGATGGCACGGGTGCTCACGGCCAAGTCTCCCGTGTCCCCAGCAACCACACGGGTCAGCAAGGGGAGCCAAGGACACCACGTGGCCTCGCCGAGGGCGCCCGTGAGGGGGGCGAGCGTCACGTGTAAGCCAAGTCTGCTGTGCAGATGCCACCCATAGGCTCCTCCCGAGCTCGGGCTGGAGGCCAAGGGCCCAACGCGGGCTGCTTGGGAGAAGGGGTCTGAGGAGTGACCGGGACCGGAGGGCACCGGGGAGCCCATGGCTGCACAGGTGTCCCAGAAGCACCCACCCCTCCCACACTGCACCACACCCTTCTGCCTCGAAATGCAAGCCCCTAGATGTTAACCCAGAAAAGACCCATGTCCCCACAATGTCACTGCTAAAAATAAAAACTCTCTTCAAATGAATGTACACATTTAACCATGAGTCCAATGAAAAAACACAGGAGTCCTCCATCTGTGGGTTCCTTCCGCTTCAGTTACCCGCGGTCAACCACGGTCAGAACATACTAGATGGAGAATTCCAGAACAAAACAATTCATAGCTTTTAAACCGCCTGCTATTCTGAGTAGCAAGATGACACCTCGCAGCACCCCCTCAGGACGTGAGCCGTCCGTGTGTCCAGCATCTCCACACACGGGACCGGCTGCCAGCGGGGTGCTGGTGCTCCTGCTCTAGTCACCCTCGTTCCACCTAACGGTCACCCAAAGCGCGGGCGCAGACGCGGGAAGTCGGATGCTTCAGAGACGCCGCAGAGACCTTCCCTAAGGCAGCGGTTCTCAACCTGTGGGTCGCCACCCCTTTGGGGGTCGGACGATCCTTTCACAGGGGTCGCCTAAGACAATAACAGTAGCAAAATTACAGTTACGAAGTAGCAACGAAAATAACTTTACGGTGGTCGCCACAACATGAGGAGCTGTGTTAAAGGGCCGCGGCATGAGGAAGGTGGAGAACGGCTGCTGAGGGAAAAGTCCTTGACTTACTGGGAAAGAGAGTAAATCCCGTGCTGAGGTTCTGAGGTCTACGGTGAGAACTGACCTCTGTCAGGGAAGAAGTGCAGGAGGAAAGGAAACGCATGCGAGTTTTTACTGTCACATCTCAAACTGCAAGACCCCTGGCCCCGGCGGGGGGTGGGTGCTTGCTTAGGATGGAAAGGCGTTAACTTGTGGGAGAAGGACAGCGGAAGATGCGTTCCGACTGACGCACCGATTTGCACCAGAAAGCGCTGAAATCCTATGAAGACGTCAGCAAGGGGCCCCCTGAAACCATGACAATAGGCCCTTTACTGTCAATAAGGGAGGGTCCTACAGACTCAGGAAAAGGTTTGGACGGAAAAATATAAAAATTCTTGGAGAGGCTGCGTCTGCCTGGGGAACCACAGCCTGTACAGGGGGGCCACACTGCCCGCAGTCTCAGGCCTCCAATAAGGTCCTGGGACATGTCAGGTCGATTCTCAAATTCATTTAGAAAAACAAGGCACCCAGCCAGGTAACCCTGAGAGCCGAGTCCTCGCTGATGGGGCTCTGGGTCGCTGGCGCCACCTGCTGGAAGCTCCCGCTTTCCAGGCAGGAGCGAGCGTGGGCGCAGACCCCTGAGGGAGGCGGGAGGGCAGACCCAACCTAACACAGCCTCTTAGTCAGGGAAAGGCGGCTTCTCGGTGGCACCTGCACTACCGGGGCCCCTCTTTCCGCCTCGCCCCGGGATAAACTAGGGCACACGACACTAGCCGTCCTCATTACCACGTAAGACCCAGGGGCAAGAAAGGAAATACTGTAAGCTTAACCTCACAAAACACACACATGTGCACACTACAGGAATCACGGCGCGCAGAACGAAAACCCGCTGTGGCGCTAAGGGCGCCGCTCAGGCTGTCGAAGCCACGGGAGATGGGCACAGACGGACAGAGGTCCCGGGAAGAGAGGCAGGTGCAGCCGCGCTCACAGTGGAAGGTCCTGTGTGCACCAGGCACCCTCTCAACCCTGCGTCAAACAGGTGACCGCTGCTGCCACCACCGGGGCAGGGACAGTGGGACCCCCCAGAACTGTGGGGATCCAACAGCACAGATGCCCCTCCCCTCGTGACCTGCAACCGCCCTCGGGATGACTGTCCCAAGGGTGTGCCCTGCGGAGTGTTTGCACAGCGCCCAGCCTGGAGTCACCATGCCCTCCCGGGACGGGCTGGTGACCTGGGTCACAGGAGGTTCACGCTGTGATTACAGGACACGAGCGCTCGACCCCTCAGTCTGAGGGACCACCAGGGGACACTTCCGTTAAAAAACAAAGCATGGTGTGGAAGTGAGACAGCAGCGTGACCTGCTCCGTGAGGGAGGGAGGGACCTGGCCCGGCGCCTGCACCAGGGCTGCCTCCGGGGTGCCTGACTCCTGAACCACGTAAAAGTTTCCTAGTTGCCCTGGCCGGTTTGGCTCAGTGGTTAGAGCATCGGCCCGCGGACCAAAGAGTCGCGGGTTCGATTCCAGTCAGGAGCACATGCCTCTGTCGCGCCCTGGTCAGTCGTGCGGGAGGCAACCAGTCGATGTGTCCCTCTCACATCGATGTTTCTCTCTCTCTCTCTCTCTCTCTCCCTCCCTCTCTATCTGAAAATCAATGGAAAAATGTCCTTGGGTGAGAATTAAGGAAAAAAAAGTTTCATAGTCAAAAACACTGTGGGAAGGGGGAAAGCATCAAACCTGAAGGCTGAACATAAACAGAAACTGTCCAACGTGACTTTGAAATCGACAGCACAGAAGGGGTGCTTCACGCCCAGGACCCACCTCGACCTCTCGGCAGGTGAGCCCGGAGCGACGCTGGGAGGGCGTTGTGAAGAGTGTGTGTGTTGGAAGGTAAAATAAAGCAGTAACTGAAAGTTATCGGGAAACAAGATTTCCAGAGTGAGAAAAGGACCACAAACAGAAAATAACAGAAGTTGAAGGAAAACCCTACAATGTAAACTTCGAGTCGGAAACACAAACGTACGTCTGGGACCTTTAGATGCAGGGTGGGCAGAAGCCAGTCTCCAGTTGTCTGTATGGGAAACACTACAGTAGTTAACATAATAACAAAGGCCTGTCCAGGTGGTTCAGTTGGTTGGAGCGTCGTCCGTACACCAAAAGGTTGCGGGTTCGATCCCTGGTTGGGGTGTATAAGGGAGGCAACGAACGGATCAATGTTTCTCTCCCCCCTTCTTCTCTCTCTAAAAATCAATAAAAACAGCCCTGGCCGGTTTGGCTCAGTGGTTAGAGTGTCAGCCTGTGGACCAGAGAGTCCCAGGTTCGGTTCCTGCTAAGGGCATATACCTCGGTTACACTTTGTCCCCGGCCCGGGTTGGGGTCGTGTGGGTGGCAGCCACTCGATATGTCTCTCTCACATCGATGTTTCTCTCTCTCTCTTCCTCCCTCTCTCCCTCCTGCTCTACCTGAAGATAAATGCAAAAATGTCCTTGGGTGAGGATTAAAAAAAAAATCAATAAAAACATATCTTTGAAAAGAATAGAATAAACTCTGTTTTGTGGACTCACACCCACACCTGTAAACCTACTTTTGCCCACCCTGTATAAATATCTCAGGGCTTAGAAGCAGCGACATCCCAGAAGGAAGGAGCCCACCAGCCCCCGGATCTCAGCTCCAGGGGGGCAGGACAGGGAGTCAGGGATCCGCAGCGCCCACGAGGAGAGGCCGGGGACTGCCGCTCCTCCCACAGCAGGGCCCCCTGCGCATCGCAGGGCAGGGCCACGGCCCGTGCAGACAATGGCGCCCGCCAGCGCTCAGCAAAGGCTCCTTGCCTGCCTGCAGCTCCCGGGAGCAGAGGCGGAGGCTCCAGGGCCCCGGTTCATCTCTGCGTCAGAAAGACCCCCGGCGAAGGCACTGCACACACCGTCTGCATGGTGCCCGGACCGACTCCCCGCCATGTCCTTCCCGACGAGGGGACACAGGCCTCCCTGGGTCAGTCTGGCAGCTGCTGCCTACTGTGCAGGAGGGCCACACCCATGCTCCCACGGACGCCACAGGTCAGAGATTCACAGGTGGGTCATCTCCCAGACAACCGGCCCAGACTCCAAAGAGTCGGCGCGTGAGGGTAGGGTGGGACCTAACAGCCAAACGCCAGTCTGACCCTGGGCAGGCTCAGCCCCAGAGCACATTCCCGGGATGAGCCACGGAGAGCGACCGTGACCTGGACAGCAGCAGGATGTCGCGGGACAGCGCTAGCACTGCAGCTGTGACAAAGGACCCTGGGTGTGCAGCCTGAGCTGGGAGCAGAGCTGGCCCCCGGTCAGAGGACACAGTGGGCGCCAGACACCCGGCCGCCGAGTGGAGCCGGCCGCACGCCCCAGGTGGTCGGACGGTGCGAACAGCCCTGTCCCGGTGACACTCCCCGGGCACGAGCACAGGCGTGGACGCTGTGAACGGAAGACGCGCACCTTGAGGGTGGGTGGGTAATCCTCAAACACCTCCACGACTCTCCTCACGCTGAAGGTCAGGTACCCGGCGGCTGTGAAGAGCAGCGGCGACGTGAGGCTGCAGATGGCCACCAGCACCTCCACCTGCAGGGCAGTCGGGCCGTCAGCGTGCCGGAACCACTCGGCCAGCCACGCGGCTGGGAGCCTGCGTCTGCTCGGCCAGCAGCTCCCGAGGAAGGTGTGCCCCGATTTGCCTGCCCATCCCAAGTGCACCGTGTGTCACAAGCTTCCTCAAGTGCACACCTGTGCACACATTGGCAACCACACTGTGGTCACTGCCCTGAGACCTGCCTGGTCCAGTGCCCACCATGCACCCCAGGACTCCAGCGCGGGGCACTAGGGTCCAGGCAATGCTCGGTCGGTCAGATGACTGACCATCAGTCCGACAGATGTAGGATGAGGCTGGGGGCCAGGCTCCGCCCTCCTGGGCTGAGTCACAGCACCTCCTGCCCAGAGTGCTCTCTGTCCCCACAGACAGCCCAGCCCTCGGACAGCCGCCCACCGCCCTGCAGCCGGGTCCCCACCTACCAGACACCTGCTGGGGCACTCGGCTGTCACATGACTGGCAATGGCGCTGGGAAAACACTAGGAGAAGAGGAAGACTTCAGAGGTGGCCTCGGAGTCAGACCCCCGCTGTGCCCTCCCTGCGGCTCGAGGCGCCAGCTGCTCTCAGTGTCTGCACCCACAGAGGAGCTGCGAACCTCCTGGGAAAGCCCGGGGTCCCCGCTGCGGGCGGCCCCCACACCCGCCCTCTGCAGATGCCCGCCCCAAACACGGCGCAAGGCTGAGCCCACATCTCCCGGACCACCCACTGCAGTTCACACGCACAGTCGACGTGGCTCGGCAGCGTGATCCAGGCACGGGCGGCGCACGGACCCTCCGCTGCCCCCACGACGGCACAGCTGTCCTGCTGCCGGTTCAGGAGACGCCGTGCCTCCCAGCCACCGTGCCGGCTGACCCTTCGGACCTGGACTAGCACTTACCGCGGGTAGCTGTCGTGCTGAGCACTCGCCACAGCGGTGCTGAGTATAGCATGCGGTAAATACGTGGTGTGCAATATGCATTTTGTCATAAAACAGTATAATTATGTTATAGGTTATAAAATTATATGAAATAAAAGGTATTTTTCAGAAGAAAATAACACAAAAATGATAAAATAACAAGAGTCATAAAAATAAAAGCAGCTGCCACACGGACTCGCCGGGTCCCACATCCCTCCGAGGCCGGCACCCACATTCCCACCCTCTTCTCCCCCCTGCCCGAGTGCCACAAAAACTGAGTTCAAAACCCAGCCACGCCAGGCCTGGGACAGCAGCCCGGCCAGCCACGACGGGTGGACGAGGGCCGCGCTGGACGTACTCACAGCCACTAAGATCCAGAAGAACGTCACCGAGAGGTGCGGGCTCGAGACGGCGTCGTGCACATTCAGAGTGATGACCCCACCCAGGACGGCAGAGACGCCAGCAATCACCTCGATGACCTGCGGGGGGCAGTGGCGGTGGTGTCACTTGGGGAAGGGGATGGGCTCCTGGGGTCCCCAGAACACAAGTGTCACTGACGTGGCAGGCAGGGCGGGAGGCGGGAAGAGCTTGGGGAGAAGGAGCAGCAAACCGTGTCCAGAGCTCAAGGACGGCCTCCAGAGAGCCCCGGAAATGCAGCCTTCCCAACCCCGAGTTAGTGGGAAAAGGGAGACGCCCCCACCAGTTCCAAGGCGGGCACAGGCGGGAGAAGGCACAGACACACCCAAGGACAGCAGGGTGCACACCCGGGTAGCATCCCCCTCAAAGGGAATGTGCTCGACTCAAAGGCCACAGAGACAACGACAGCTGAGATAAAAATAAAGTACAGTTGTACGCTGTCCAGAGAGACAAACCAGAACGAAAGTGAGGAGGAGAGACACCCCGGCAGACAGTAACCAAAGATAACTACCGACGTACTGAAGGCAGTCAATGCGGGTGTTATGGGAAAAACCATCACTAACAACAGAGCTGCCGTGTGAGGACGGGAACAAGAAAGAAATCGCCAGGAAGCAATTCTAAGCCGGTACAGACGTAAAACACAGGCTGCACCACCTGCAGCAGCCTCCAGAGTTACAGAGACCGTGACGCCACTCGGAGAGGGAGGGTGGCAGTTTCAGTGACAGCGCAGGCAGACTTAGGGGGAAGGCCTCCAGGGAAAAGAGGGGGTGGCCACAGGGTTTACCCTTCAAGTCTGGACACCTGTGAGAGTAATGAGCACATGCCTCAGGACCCCAGGGACAGCAGGTGTCAACCACGCAGTGTGTTACCTCACTCAGCCCCACATCTACACCCACCTGTGCGCACACCCCACCTGTGTGCACACCCCACCTGTGTCCACATCCCACCTGTGTGCACACTCCACCTGTGTCCACATCCCACCTGTATCCGCACTCCATCTGTATCCACATCCCACCTGTGCACACACCCCACCTGTATCCACACCCCACCCGTGCACACACCCCACCTGTGTGCACACCCCACCTGTATCCACACCCCACCTGTATCCACACCCCACCTGTATCCACATCCCACCTGTATATGCACCCCACCTGTATCCACATCCCACCTGTATCCGCATCTCACCTGTGGGCACACCCCACCTGTATCCATATCCCACCTGTATATGCATCTCACCTGTGTGCACACCCCACCTGTATCCACATCCCACCTGTATATGCACTCCACCTGTATCCACACCCCACCTGTGTGTGAACCCCACCTGTATCCACACCCCACCTGTGTGAACCCCACCTGTATCCACATCCCAGCTGTATACACACCCCACCTGTATCCACATCCCACCTGTGTGCACACCCCACCTGTATCCACACCCTACCTGTGTGCACATCCCACCTGTATCCACATCCCACCTGTATACGCACCCCACCTGTATCCATATCCCACCTGTGTGCACACCCCACCTGTATCCACACCCTACCTGTGTGCACATCCCACCTGTATCCACATCCCACCTGTGTGCACACCCCACCTGTATCCATATCCCACCTGTGTGCACACCCCACCTGTGTCCGCACCCCACCTGTATCCATACCTAACCTATATCCCGTCGACATCGTGCATTATCAGTACCTGCCTAGGTAAAACTGCCCCTGAAAGAATACTGGCAGCTGCTAAGATGAGGTGTTTTTCACCAACAACACGGCAGGAGCTGAACTCCTCACAGACTGTGCAGCCTACACCACCGTCCTAGCCATCTTCAAAAACAGACATGTCCTCCCCCCCAAATAAAATAAAATGACGAGGAAGAAAGGAAAGTGCTCTTACCGAGTAGGACTTCAGGACCCGTGCAGGAAATGTCACGTCGTACAAAACGCTGGTGCTGTCAGAGATGGAACCCTGGAGAGAGATGAGCAGTGTCCTCCCTGTGCTGTGGGGTTGCTCCGCCCTGGCGCAGGCGGCCACCTGGTCCCTCCCAAACAGGAGCAGCTGGGAGTTGCTAGTGATCACCAGGCCTGGGAGCAGAAGCTCAAACAGGCGTTTTTCTTGCATGTGAAGAAGCGTTTACGCCCAAGGAGGCACTTTCAGGAGACTGGGTCTCTCCCTGTGATACTGCTGGGGACATGGTCAGATCCTGCTGGGGGACGTGGTCAGATCCTGCTGGGGGGCATGGTCAGATCCTGCTGGGGGGCGTGGTCAGATCCTGCTGGGGGGCATGGTCAGATCCTGCTGGGGGGCGTGGTCAGAGCCTCAGATGGGCAGGTCCTGCAGCCCCAAGGCCACCAGCCTCCAAGATCCCGGAGAGCCACAGCAGCCCGCTCACCACAGGCAGGCGAGAGCGGGGAGGGGCTGCCCTTCAGGGAGGTAGCGTGACCCCGCAGTCCCGCGCCGTGGGCGCACGGCCACACCTACCTTCTGCCCACCAGATGCCTCGCTGGACCTCGCCGAGACGATCACCGTGGCCGCCATGAGGAGCTCCAGCAGCAGCAGCAGCACCAGGTTGAAATTGATCTGCCAAGGAGCACACCAGTGAGAAAACCCGCTTGCCTCGCCTCGATTCTGCATCAGCAGACGGGACGCGGACAGGCCTCGCCGCCTGCTCACGGCTCTGGGCAGCGTCCCGGGGCCGGGGCCAGGGCCTCGCCTGTGTGTTTTCACCCCACTCCCAGCTGATCTAACCACTGGCCCCGACCTAAGCCTTCCCTGGCGGTCCGCCCCTCCTAGGTCTTCGCTCTGAAGAGAGGAAACCTCCGTTCATGCTGAAAGCTGTCACGTGTCTGCTGCTAGCACAGATAACTGTTCTACACTGATGTTCACACCCGGCAACCTGGGTTCAAGCCCGTGACTTAAATCCTAGGGTCACATAAGTAGCCAACCATCTCTGCTGCAGACAACTCGGCCAGGCACGCCTCTGGGACCCGCGCATGCCTGTCCATTTTCTGTGCCTCATCAGCCTGGCTCAGCCTTCCCCGGGGCCACCCCACTGCTTTCCTGGCCTCAAGGCGAGTGGTCAGCATCCCACCAGCAGGAGGCTTTTGTTTTTTTTGTTTGTTTGTTTGTTTTTGGTTTTTTTATCCTCACCCGAGGACATACTTCCATTTTTTGTTCAGATAAAGTGCGAGGGAGAGAGAGGAAGAGAGAGAGAGAGAAAGAAACATCGACGTGAAAGGGACACATCGAGTGGTTGCCTCCCGCACGACCAACCAGGGCTGGGGACAAACTGCAACCAAGGTACGTGCCCCTAGCGGGAACTGAACCCAGGTCCCTGTGGACCGCAGGCCGACGCTCTAACCACTGAGCCAAACCGGCCAGGACTTGTGAGGTGTCTCTGACCAGGTCCTGCTTTCGTGAGGCTGCCTCACGAAACGGCAGCCTCATTTATCTTAGCGGCGCACCTCAGCTCCCACAGCATCACGGACCTGACAAAACAGGTCACTACACTCCTGTTCACTTTTAAGAACGGTTGGGAAAGAGGCGTTAAAATGTTACCAACAGAGCCATCCCCTGGAATCAATGAAAAAGTCAAAGACAATTCTTTTCTCCAGATGGATAAATAAAATTCTCCAACTCTGTCGAACTCGAGGGCCGTGACACACACTTACACATGGACGGCGCTCAGTGACACCAACCACATGCCCCCGCAGCGAGACCCAGCGGGAAGATGTTCCCAGGAGGAAACGGGCAAGCATGTGGGACCCACGGGGCTCCAGGGACTCACGTCTATTGCTGACGGGTTCATGACAAGTTTGCATCCAAACCAGATCAGACATGTAGTGGTCACAGCAAATGTGGAAACAAACAACATCTGAAAATTGGGAATCTGAAAAAAAAGGACAAGGGGGGAGGGTTATTCCCATTGCATAACTAAAGAAGTAGAGGCAACATCACACCTAATTCCAGGTCACTGATTAAAAATCCTGGCCTGGCTGGTGTGGCTCAGCGGTTGAGCGTTGACCCATGCACCAAGAAGTCACCGCGATTCCCGGTCAGGGCACATGCTCAGGTTGTGGGTCAAATCCCTAGTGGGGGGCATGCAGGAGGCGGCCAATCAATGTTCTCTCTCATCGATGTTTCTCTCTCTCTCTCCCTTCCTCTCTCTCTGAAATCAATAAAAGGAAAAAAAGAAAAGAAATCTTAAAGACTGTGACACCTGAGAATTAGCTGGGGCCAGTGCCCTGCACGCTCCTGGGGGCAGAGGGTGGGAGGGCACAGGAAACCCTACAGTGGGGGCTCGGGCTACTGTGGGCAGTGGAGGTGTGTCCCACCCATGCACAGGTGTGTGTGCATGCACACACAAACACAAGTGCACACACATGCACACACAAGTGAATACACATGCACAGAATTGCGCATGCACATGAGTGCACACACGTGCACACCTGCACGCACATGCACACAATTGCACAAAGTGCACGCACACACATACACAAGTACATATGCATAAACACAAGCGCACATGCACACAAGTGCACACACCACAAGCACACACACACAAGTGCACACACATACACACACATGTGCCTGTCAGCCCCGCAGGGCCTGGCTTCTCTTCCACAGCCCATGAGCCGTGCAGCTGCCCCCATGGTACAGAGACCGGGCAGAGACTGGACTCACCATGTTGACATTTCTCCGGGAAACAGCGAAGCTCACGATAGCCGAGGGAATGCACTGGAAAGAAAGCAGAGCTCGGTGAGCAGTGGTCAATCACCCGTGTGTCCTTAAACCTTAATCTTCTAATGACCCGAGACGTGTCGGCAAAACCAGTGATGCGGCCACTAGACGCAGCGGCTTCGCTAGACGCTGAGAGGTCCTCGAGTCTGTCAGCGTAATTTATTCTGCAAAAGGTTTGAATTCTTCTGACGAGATAACAAAGATATTTGCTAATGAACAGTATTCTAGGTGGACACACTCGGAAGCTGGAATGCAACTTCCTACGGCCCAAGACCAGGGTTCATCAGCACCTAAGAAATTACCCAAAGGGGGAACGCGTTACTGCATGAAGGAAGTAAAACACTCAGGGGTCCGGAGCCCCGGGGAGTTCTTGTCGGGGGCCCCACTTTGACCCCCACAGGAGCAAAGCACAAGGGAAGAGGGCAAATGTGGGGGCATCAGGAGTGGGGAAGTGGACAGAGGGGGACCAGCAGGGAGCCTCAGGGGTGCTGCTCTTGTGGGTGACGGACCCCTGCAGACCCTGCAGTGGGGGCAGCAGAGCTGAGGGGGTCACAGCCTGCAGGACACACAGCTGTGGTTGGATGGGGGTGGGGGCTGGGCCACTGAGGGCCGAGCAGGAGCCCTTGGGACCCCATGACCTGTCTCCCCAGCCCGTCACCTGAGGGTGAAGGGCACTGCCAGGAATTTTGCTGGGACACCAGCCTAGGTTGGCGTCGCCCTGAAGTCATCTGGTCAGAGGTGAGGTCACGGTGGCCCCAGCAAGGGCTGCTCCAGTGGTGAGGACAAAGGTCTCCCAGAAGGTTCTAGAGAGAACCGCAGGGGCAGGTCGAGCTGATTCAAGGAGTTTTGTTCTAAGGCAGCAGAGGCCAGCAACATGGGGTGGGGGAGGGTGAGAAGCTGCATCTTTGTTCTCAGACATTCATGGACAATGACGGGGCTGTAGGGGAGAGCAGGCAGCAAGAGGCCCCCACGAGACCCAGGACATGCCCTGTGACGACCAGCGGCCCCCACAGCAGGGCACAGCTGCGGGAGGGGCGGGGTGCAGCCCCGAGTCACGGAGGGCCCGAAGCCCCTGACGGCAGACACCGGGCTGCGTTTCCAGCCCAGGAGTCTGTGGAGTGGCTCAGACAGCTTCGTCGGTTGTTTTCAAAAGTCATGACCTCCGCTGAAGCTAAAGCCCCGTGAGGAAATTCTGGACGGGTGGCGATGGACGGAAACGGGGAAATCTTAAAGCACAAAACCCAAAGGCGCAGCCGCAAACTTCAGAACCAGAAGACGTGACTGAGGACGCTGCTTACCGAGCCCGCCGCACAGCGTAAGTAATCCATCTCGGAAGGAAACACGTTTCCCAGGTACAGCGAGAACCCCGAGGTCACCAGCAGGCAGCCCTGCAACACGCAGCACAATTCAGGCACCGGCGTGGCCGTGTCTGAACACCACGGAGCACAGCTGTCCGCGCAGCACCGACGCGGCACCTGGATCCCGCCGGACCTGACATCCTCACACAGGATGGCCATGGCCCACCCTCCCCCCCATCATCAGACTGTGGGGTTCAACGTTTATTTGGGGAACTAAAGGAGGGGCCCTGTCAAACTCTGAGGAAGAAACGGCACCTCTCCCCAGAAAACGCCCTCACCACCACAAGTGCAATTTCTGGGCCTTAGGAGCCCCAGTCCCAGGCCCAGGCATGAAGCCCTGTCCAGCTCAGGGCCCCAGAGAGAAACTCACTGCCGAGGGTGAGGTTCTGTGGCAGGGGTCAGTGTTAAAGGTCACTCAGACCCGGGGTCCAGGCTGGAAGCCTTCATGTCCCACTGTAATGGCAGCGCCGGGACCTGGGGGCCTGGGAGCAGCGGAGACCACAGCCCATACCTAAGTGAGGAGGGGGCTGCAGGTGGCTGGGGGTGCCGCACAGAGTCCAGGGCCCAGGAGCAGGAGGGAGGAGGCGTTTCCTCCGTGCCCCACATGGGTGGGGGTGCCAGTCTCCGTGGGATGAGGTCATGGCTGGGGAGAAGGTGAGCAGGACCGTTGGGGTGCTGCCTGGGGGGCCTGAGGCCTGCAGACAGGGGGAGCAAGGTCCTGGCCTGGACCCTGGTTTTCAGCTAGGGTGGCACGGAGTCCTGGGGTTCCCGGGTGGCCATGCGCACCAAGACCAAATAATGCCTGCAGTCATGACATGCCTGTCCAAGCACTTCTGGAGGCGAGGGTCCAAGTCCCCTCAAATGTTTGGTGCCCCCAACCCAGGCCTGACTCCCAGCTCCTTGCAGGCCCTGTTCATTGGCCCCTAGGCCTGCTCGGTCTCCATGGCCCTGGCCTCACCCCACGGGACACTGTCCTGCTGTTCACTCCGCCGCAGGCTGCTCCCCACCTCTGCAGGGTGACTCCAGACGCTCCCCAGGCGTCGAGGGTTGTGGAGGCCGCCCCTGCACCATGCATGACCCTGCAGACAGTCAGGTGGGCCCTGGGCTGTCCCATCTGTGGCAGGACACAGAGCAGCAGGGGCCCTGAGGCCCACACGGCTGGCGCCATAGGTACCGGTGAACGGAGGGCAGTGATTCGGAGAACACGGCCCCGTGGAGCTCTCCAGAGCAGAGTGACGGAGCCGCTCTGTCCCACTGGGCCTGGGAGCGACACCTGCCAGGGGACACCTCCCGGGGACGATGCCTCAGTGGTCCTGGTGCAGCTACTCACCCCCATCAACACAGAGAAGACCCACATCTTGTGACTGAAGCATGGGGGCAGCCGTGACGACAGCTGCAGGTCGCCGGGCTTGGAGTCCGTGTAGCTCCCGGCGTCCGGCCGTCCCCGCTCCAGGGTGGGCATCCGGTCATAGCCGAGCTCCTCCCTGCTCGGCTCGTCCCGAGCCATGGCTCCGGGGCAGACACTGACCTCCGTGCTCAAAGGCAGCTGTGCCCGCAGGTCCGCGTCACCGTCACCTCTGCTGCTCTGATCGCCCTGAAGGCGCCCCGATTACAGGTCGTTTTCGATAAAAGAAGTATCGTGCACACGCGGTGATGTGAGTCTGAAGAAGGAAACAAGGACTGAGCTCGACGGGTGAGCGAAGCCACGTTCCCAGCAGAGCAAACCTGCGTCTGGATTCAGGGCCGCTGCTGGGCTGTGAGCGCCCGCCCACCGGCCCTCAGTCCTTTCCACTCCCGCTTCCCAGAACGGCGGCTCCTCCAAGCCCTTAAATTGCTCAAGGTGGTGACTGAACTGGCACACACACCCCTGCGGCAGGTCCCGTCCCTCTGTCTGTCCGCGCTCACCTCCCAGCTGCTCCTGGGGCAGCGGCACTGGTCTCCGGGTGAGGGGCTCGCGGCTGCCCAGTCATCCTGCCTGGGGCTTCCAGCAACAACTATTCACAGAGGAACAAAGGCCCAGCAAATCTGCACTTAAGCCAGGAGCAGGGGAACCTCGTCCTGAATTTCAATGAGAGGAAGCGGCCATACTGGAAAGTTCTGGGCGGTTGTGTAAGTGCTGGCGCACAGCCTGCGGGTCCCGTCTTCACTCGCCAGGAAGCAGAGGGGCTGCCGCAGTCCCCGCTCGGCGCAGACGGGTCACGGGCGCCAGGAGGGGCAGCGCGGAAGCCGTGTACCTGAGTGGAGGCCCCCAGCACAGAGTCCCACAGGCAGAGGCTGGTGCTCTGTGTTGGAGACATAACTTTTTATTCAAAGGCCTTGTTATACCTCCTCTCAAGCAGCCTTTTCCCGTCCCCCGTGAACATATGAGAAAACCTTCTGCACTACAGCACACACACACACACACACGCACGCACACACGTCTGCGCTTAGCCTGGCTGGGTGGCCCCTGACCTGCTGGGGACTCTGGCCTGTCCCCTCCTGCAGGCAGCCCCAGAGTTCCAGTGGCGCCCCTTACTTCTGCTCACTAAGCAGAGAAAAAGGCCAGGGCCAACTTCACCCAGAGACGCTGGCACACCAACAGTCACAGCAACAGATTCTTTGTGCCCACGGCTCGAGCTCAAGCATCCTGAAAACCGGCTCCTCAAACACAAACCCACGTAAAGCTTGAGCAAAGACATCCGTTTCCCATCATGGGACGTTTTGTTGTCTCCGTTTTTCAACCCAGCAAGAAGGATTAACATTCACAGGCGACAACGTACGAAGTCAAGAAGGGGTGTAAGTGGATTGAACAACCTCCCAGACGTCTTTATCAACTATCTCTTAAAGCAATAAACAGAATTAGTAGGGATTTGTCCATTTTTCTTTTCTTTCTTTTTCTTTTTTTAATTGAGTTTCAGGTGTACAATTATATAATTTAGGAAGTGATTCCCCTGTATTTCCAGTACCTAGATGACACTGTACATAGTTATTACAATATTATTAATTATATTCCCTATGCTGTCTTCACATCCCGGTGACTATTTGGTAACTACCAATCTGTACTTCTCAGTCTCTTCACCCCTCACCCAGGCCCCCAGCCCCTCCCCTCTGGCAACCATCAGTCTGTTCTCCGTGTCTCTGAGTCTGTTTCTGTTTTGTGTGTTCATTCTGTTCTTTAGATTCCACGTATAAGTGAGGTCATGCAGTGTTTGTCTTTCTCTGTTCTTTCTCTGTCTGACTTACTTCACTCAGCATAATACTCTAGGTCAATCTCCGTGTTTTTGTTGGAAGAAAAACGTTCAGCGGATTTCACCATTTCTGTGCTTTCCCAAAGTTGTTTTCTGCTAAGAAATACAAACGGGCTGCCTTGCATCAGACCGTGGCGCGAACTCCTCAAGCCTCCAGCGCCGCAGCCACTTGGGAAGGGCTTCCTCGATGCCAGTTCCTAGAACAAGCCCTGTTCTTTCCTAGTATCTTCAACCCGACTACTGTTCCTACAGTGGCCCACCTTCCTCTCCAGCTGCCGAGGTCTTCCTCGGGCTTCGGCATGTACGCCTCCATTCGGCAAATGTTTGTGGAGCAAACAGAGCAGGTCTGGGTCCTTCCCACACGGCCTTCGTGCTAGTGGGAGACAGCAGCACACAGATAAAAGTAGTGGTGACGCACCTGACTTTCCCTATGATGGAAAATAAGGCGGGGAGGGGAACAGATGCTGCTTGGGGGAGTCAGGGCAGGTCTCACCGAGGAGGAGGTGTTTGAACAAAGACGCACAGGAGGCGAGAACGGGGGTCTGGCAGAGACTGGGGCAGAGGTGTGGCAGGTGCAACGGCCCTCAGGCGGCAAGGCTGGAGGACGGTGGCACAGGATGGTGCGACAGCAGGTGCAGTGGGCCATCTAGGTACGGGGCACCCGGCGTGCAGACAGCCTTGGCTTTGAGATGGACCCGCTGGAGGCTCTGAGCTGAGGAGCGTCCAGGCGCTAGCGGAGAACAGGCTGGAGCGGCAGGTGAGAGCAGGTGCAGGTGCAGGCTGGGATGGAGGTGCAGGTGGTGAGAAGTCACCAGTGACTGGGAGGTCCTCAGTGTGTGCACTGAGGGTGGGACGGCCTCACCTGAGATGGAGACCAGGTGAGGCAGGTGAGAACAAGGGTCAGAAGTGGTGTTTTGATGATGTTTGTTGGACAACTAAGTGCATGTGCTGAAAAGTTGAGCTGAGGAGTCCAGAATCTGGGGGAGAGGCTCAGGCTGATGGACTCAGGGGACGATCCTGTGCAAATCACCCTGGCTCTGGGCGCCTCCATTGTGCCCTTGGCAGGAAGCCCGACCCAGGCTCCCGGCCGTCCGTGTTGCCCAGTCCTGTTTCTCAGGACGTCTGTCCCACCTACCCAGTAAATCTTGGGACATCTCCCACAACCACATGTACTCCCAGTACCAAGTCCAAGATGAGGACTCAGCAGAGCTTCATAAACGTGTGAGGAATGGGTGCCCCCCGCCTCCGAGAAGGAACTGTACTTACGCCGTGCATCTACGTCAATTAGCTGGCAGATCTGACCCAGGAAAATCAAAACACGCCAGTCAAAATGAAATGGGACCCCTGGTGCACACCAGCACCTGGAACGTTCGTGGAAAGGGACTAGGTGTGGGGGGGGAGCCTCAACAAGTTTTAAAAGACGGAACTCACCCAGATTTTATTCTCTGACCATGATGAAATTAGATTAGAAAGTACTAACAGAAAAGTATCTGGAAAATCCCCAACTATTTAGAAATTAAGCAGCATACCTCTAAAACCATCCCATGGGCCCTGGCCTGTTTGGCTCAGTGGTTAGAGCGTCAGCCCTTGGACCGACTTGTCGTGGGTTCGGTTCCCGATCAAGGGCACATACGTGGGTCACAGGTTCAATCCCTGGCCCTGGTCAGGGTCGCAAGAGAGGCAACCAATCAATGTGTGTCTCTCACATTGATGTTTCTCTGTTTCTCTATCTCCCTCCCTCCCTTCCACTCTATCTAAATATCAGGAAAAATATCCTCGGGTGAGGATTAACAACAACAACAACAAAAAAGAACATTCCAGCCCTGGCCGGTTTGGCTCAGAGATTAGAGCGTGGGCCCACGGAACAATGAGATCCGGGTTTGATTTCAGCCAAGGGCACGTATCCCAGTTGCGGTTCGTCCCCGGCCCTGGTCGGGGTCGCGCAAGAGGCAACCAGTTGATGTGTCTCTCTCGCATCGATGTTTCTCTCTCTCTCTCTCTCTCTCTCTCTCTCTCTCTCTCTCTCCCCTAATCTGTCTAAAGATAAATGGACTGCGAGGTCCTGGTTTGATTCTGGGTCAGGGCACTTGCCTGGGTTGTGAGCTTGATCCCCAGTAGGGGGTGTGCAGGAGGCAGCCGATCGATGTTTCTCTCTCATTGATGTTTCTATTTCTTTCTCCTGTCCTCTCTCTAAAAAATAAATAAAAACATTTTTAAAAAAAGATTGCCCTGGCCGGTTTGGCTCAGCAGTTAAAGTGTTGGCGGCCTGCAGACCAATGAGTCACTGGTTCAATTCCGGTCACGGGCACGTACCTCGGTTGCAGTTCATCCCCGGCCCTAGTCAGAGTCGTGGGGGAGGCAACCAGTCGATGGGTCTCTCTCACATGGATGTTTCCCTCTCTCTCTCTCTCTCTCTCCTTCTCTCTTTCCCTCCCTCCCACTCTATAAAAATAAATAAATAAAATTTTAAAAAGATCAATGAAATTGATCAGCCTTTCTAGCTGGACTGATGAAGAAAAACATGAGAGAAGACACAGAGGACCAAAACCAGGACTGAGAGATGGCTCATCACTGGGACTCACGCACATCAAGAGAGTGAGGAAATATCGTGAACAACTGTGTGCAATCATTTGACACCTTGGAGGACGTGGAGAAATCCCTTCCAAGAGCAATGCGCAGTCTCCCCAGCATTACATGGGGAAGGGGAAGAGCCCTAAGCCGGTGCAGACGTCGGTGTCACTTAAAAAGCTGCCCCCCCGGGAGCCGCAGGCCCAGCGGAGCTCAGCAGTGAACTCTGCCCCACGAGCTGCCGGGCTCCACGCGAGACCAGCTGCACGCTGATCCCCGGCAGTCGGGGCGCAGGAGGGGAACCTCAGACCGGTGTCCCCGGAGCAAAGGTGCCCATGGGGCCGATGCGGCCACGCCAGGGAGCTATGCCCAGGCGAGCAGGCTGTTCAGGGAAACCTGCCGGGGCGACTCCTTCATAACCGGCTAAACCAACAGGCCCGTGTGCGCAGGTGCAGGAAGCATCAGAAAACCCCGCGGTGGCCGCGGCTGTGGCTCAGTGGACGTGGCTCAGTGGACGTGGCTCAGTGGACTGGGCGGACTGAGCGGTCCCGGCTGGACTCCGGGTCAGGGCACAGGCCCGGGCTGGGGCTCGATCCCCCGTAGGGGGCGTGCAGGAGGCAGTCGATGGATGTTTCTCTCTCTCCCTTCCTCTCTCTAAAAAATAGAAATCTATAAAAACACATTTAGAAAAAAGAAAGAAAACTCCAGGATGGACAGGGGCAGGGCTCCCAGAAAAACAGGAGTGGCGGGAACCTCGGTTGCAACGATGTGAGAGCGGCCCTCAAAGCCACAGCTGACAGCCAATGGGAAGGAGGCCAGGAGGCCACCGTGCAAGGCTCCGCCCTCCCGCCCGAAGCCCCGCCCGCCCGCGCGAGACACGTGCCAGGCGTGACGTCACTTTCACTTAGCACCGCCTCGCTAGCTGGCGCGCCAACGGTCACCAGCCACAGACTGCTAACCGTCGCAGCGCGCATTGGCCAATATCGTGGGAACATGGGCGCAGGCGCGGGTGCTGTGATTCCCATTGGCCAAACCCCACCGGGCGCAGGCACAGTCCCAGAAGGAGCAACCCCATTGGCCAAAGTCAAAAGGGAGCCGGCGCAGGCGCGAGTGCGGCAACCCCATTGGCTAAACTCCACGAAGTAAGACGCAAGCGTGGGCGCGGTCATCCCATTGGCTGAGGGAGGTGGAAGCAACGTGGCCACGTGCGGGAGCCTCGGGCCTCCGGACCCTGCGTGGACGTGGACGAGGCGGTGGCCGGGCCATGCTGCGCCTCGCGGCCAAGGTGGTGGCCTTCTTCTGGAGGAGGGCGGACGGCCCCGAGGAGGAGGCCGCGCCGCGGGGGCTCGAGCTCCCCGAAGGTGCCTCGTGGGGCGGAGCCGGGGCAGAAGGTGCCTCGAGGGGCAGGGCCCGGGCTGGGCGGGGTTGCGGTTGGGCCGGGCGCTGGCTCCCAGGGTCCGTCCTCCCAGAGCGAGTTGCAGGCGGGCCGTGTGCCCAGGTCGCTGTCTCTCACCTCCCCGAGGGGCGCCCCCTTGCTCAGGCCTGTGGAGGCCGCTTCCTCCATCCGGGCGTCTGTACCATGTGGGCTTCGAGAGGCAGCCCGCGCCCAGGCTCCGCCCCCGGAGGCCGCGGGGGGCTGGACGTGACCTCTGCTCCCCAGGGGGCTCCTGTGCCAGGGAAGCAGCAGAGCAGGTCTAGTGAGAGCTCAGAACACTGGCTGCAGCAGGGTTGTCGGCCACGAGTGGGGAGGGTCGCGGAACCGCCAGGGCATGCCCTGCCCCCAAGCCGGGCTTGCTCCCCAAACCCGCGGTCCCTGGTGTTGCTTCGTTTGGTGAGATGAAGCAAGTCCCTGACACTGCTGTCCACGTTGTTGGCGATGGAAGAAGACAGTAGTGGTAACAACTCCGGGACGCTGCAACGCCAGCAATTACACTGCGCGCTAACCTGCGCCGGCCTCTCAGGTCTATGCATCGCTCCCGTTTCCGGCCCTCGGACAGCTCTCTCAGTGGAGGCTGTCACGGCGTCCCCTTTACAGATGGAGCCGGTGAAGGACTCCGCCTAGGCTTACAAGTTGCAGTGGAAAAGCTGGAGATAGAGCACCAGGCAGCCTGCCTCACACACCTGACTTTCTGTGCTCTTCCCGGGAGGGTCCTGCTGTCTCCTTGGGGTGCCCCGTTTTCCACCTTCCTGCAGCAGGGCTGCAGTGTAGGGCAGGCTCACTTTTGTGGTCAGAATAACCTCTTTGTCTACCCATTCAGGTGACACCAAGTTGAAAACGGTCCAGGGTGTGGTGACGAGGTACTGCAGTGATTATGGCATGATTGACGATCTGATCTACTTCTCCAGTGAGGTTGTGACTAGCAAAGTGCTTCTGAATGTTGGGCAGGAAGTTATTGCAGTTGTAGAAGAAAATAAAGTGTCCAACGGACTGAAAGCAATCAGGGTGAGGCCCAAGTTGACTTGGGAAGTTTCTTCACCATGGGGTTTCACATTGCTGTCCTCTTGTTCGGGTAGCGTCTGAAGAGACAACCTGGCTAAGGGAGGGAGTGGGGTGTACTTGCTCGGGGTGCATTTGTTCTCACAATGGTTTCTGTTTTTAAAAAATCAGTTGTGGCCCTGGCCAGTGTGGCTCAGGTGTTAGAGCGTCAGCCCTTGGACCGAAGGGTCATGGATTTGATTCCCCGTCAAGGGCCCTTACCTGGGTTGCAGGTTTGGCACGCGGGAGGCAAGCAATCGATGTGTCTCTCTCACATCTATGTTTCTCTCTCTGCCTCCCTCTTTCCCTCCCTCCCTCCCTCCTCTCTCTAAAAAGCAATGGAAAAAAGTATCCTTAGATGAGGATTAACAACAACAAAATCAGTGATGGTCTTTGTAAATCATTCAGACACCAAAGAAGTTTATAATTCATAAGTTTACCTACAACTCTGAACCATGGAAAACATTGTTAACATTTCTATATCTATTGTTTTAGTCTTTAAAAAGTATTGTTAAAAGTAGTGATTATTGGACCCTTTGTTATCCAATTAGCAAAGACAGTTAGTGGACTCTATTATTCAGCAACTTTTTCATTTAAAAATAGTATTTTTATACTGTAATTTCTTGGAAGTAGAATTGTTAGGCAAAGGGTATGCACATTTGGAATTTTAATGGTCATCGTCCAGTTATTCTCTAATAACATTGTACTAACTGGAGCTCTCGGGAGCAGGGTGAAAGGCTGTCTGCTCCCCAGTGTTGGCGAGGATGTGGATGGCATCACTCTGGAAACTTTGGCAACTAATCAGTAAATCTTGTAATTTTAATTTACACTTAAGTTTTTAAGTAGATTAATGTTTCACTTTTTTCTGTGAACTATTTTCATGTCCTTTGTCCATATTTTTTGTTGAGTTCAACTTTTTTTTTTTAATCCTCACCTGAGGATATTTTTCCATTTATCTTCAAATGGAGTGGAAAGAAGGGAGGGAGAGAAAGAGATAAACATTGATGTGAGAGAGACACATCGATTGGTTGCCTCCCGCACGACCTGGACTAGGCCGTGGACTGAGCCACAACCAAGGTACGT
The DNA here is from genome assembly GCA_030848825.1 of Tadarida brasiliensis. NCBI lineage: Eukaryota > Metazoa > Chordata > Mammalia > Chiroptera > Molossidae > Tadarida > Tadarida brasiliensis. Next base: position 621,501 of record CM061263.1, on the reverse strand, counting down.
GCCTTTGACCAAACTCAAACCCAAGACACTTTGGTCTGCTGGCCCATGCTCTAACAGCTGAGCCAACCAGCAGGGGCGGGTTCAACTTTTTTTTTTTTTTATCCTCACCCGCGGACATTTTTGCATTTATCTTCAGATAGAGCAGGAGGGAGAGAGGGAGGAAGAGAAATAGAGAAACATCGATGTAAGTGAGACACATCGACTGGTTGCCACCCAAACGACCCCAACGGGGCCGGGGACAAACTGCAACCGAGGTACGTGCCCTTAGCGGGAACCAAACCCGGGACTCTCTGGTCCGCGGGCTGACGCTCTAACGACTGAGCCAAACTATTTTTTTTTAACGTTTTTATTCTTTAGAGAGAGGAGGGTGAGAGAGAGATAGAGACACTGATGAGAGAAGCATCAACATTGATTGGCTGCCTCCTTCCTGCATGTCCCCTACTGGGGATCGAGCCTGCAACCCAGGCATGTGCCCTGAACAGGAATTGAACCAGTGACCTCTTGGTGCATGGATTGATGCTCAGTCACTGAGCCACAACTGCCAGATGTTCTCGCCTACTTTTTAAAAATAGTTGAGGCCCGGCTGGTGTGGCTCAGCGGTTAGAGCGTTGGCCAGCAGGCCAAAGGGTTGCAGGTTCAGTTCCCAGTCAAGGGCACATATCTGGGTTGCAGGTTTGATCCCCAGCCCCGGTTGGGGTCGTGTGGGAGGCAACCAATCAATGTATCTCACATCTATGTTTCTCTCTCTCTCTCTCCTTCCCTCCCTTGCACTCTTATCTAAAAATCAATGGAAAAATATCCTCCAGTGAGGATTAACAACAACAAAAAACAGTTGAGGTATACTTTGTTACTATTTTAATTAGTAAATGCCATCTTAATGCTTAAGATCATCTTTCTCATTTTAAAAATAATACTCATTCTAGAGTGGCATTGTTCAGTACAGTAGCTTCCAGCCATGTGTGGCTATTTAAGTGTAAAGTTATTAAAGGTAAATAAATTTAAAATTAATTCTTAAGTTTCATTAAACATGTTGCAAGAGCTAAATGTAGCTGGTGACTACAAATTGGGCGGCACAAACACACTGTTCCTGTCCCTGCAGAGAGTCTGTTCGGTCGCTCTGGCCTATCATGCTGGGAGATGAACAGCAGGCTTCTCCCCACTCTCTACCTGTACCTGTCTCCGTGGCCTGGCGCTGTCTGTTCTAGCTCTTCTGGGGGTGCCTGAGCCCCCAGCCCTGTGCTCGTTCATGCCTTTGCTCCTTCCACCGACACGCACAGTATGTGCTGACTTCCACCGTGAGAGGTGTGGGACTGGCTTGTTGCCACGACCCTCCGGATCTCTTTGCTTATTTTTTATTTAGTTTTTTATTTTATTATGGTAAAACGCACATCACGTTCTAAGCATTTCTAAGCATACGTTCAGTACATTCCCGTTGTCGTGTAGCCGTCACCCCCATCCGTCCTCAGCACTTTCTCGTCTTTCCCAACTGAAACTCTGTCCCTCTAAACAATAGTTCACTGCTCTTTCTGTCTGAATTTGGCTATTCCAGGTGCCTCATGTAAGTGGAGTCATGTGACACTTGTCCTTTTGTGTCTGGCTTGTTGAATTCAGCATAATATTCTGTCACATGGTCAGAACTTCATTCCTCTTTCAGGCTGAGTCGTGTCCGCTGTGTGGCTGGACCACGCTTGTTTCTCTGCTCGCCTGTTGGGCACCTGGGTTGTTTCTGCCTTTTGGCTGTTGTGAACAGTGTCTGTGTGCGTCCCTGTTTTCAGTTCTTTTGGGTATATACCTTGGAGTGGAATTGCAGGGTCACGTGGTAATTCTGTGTGTAACTTTTGAGGACCTGCCAGATTTCTCCAGTGGCTGCACCGTCTCACATACTCACCAGCTGTGCACCAACGGTTCCCGTTTTCCACATCTCAGCCAACACCAGTTTCTGCCCATTTTTTTGACAGTAGTCATCCTAGTGGATATGAAGTGCTATCTTTTTTGGTTTTGATTTACATTTCCCTAATAATGTTGAGCATCTTTTCATATGTTTATGGTTATTTATGTTCTTTGGAGATATGTTTCTTCAAGTCCTTTGGCTATTTTGTTTTGTTAATCCTCACCTGAGGATATTTTTCCATTGATTTTTCGACAGAGTGGAAGGGAGGGAGGGAGAGAGAGAAACATCGATGTGAGAGAGACACATTGATTGGTTGCTTCCCACATGACCCGGACTGGGGCTGGGGATCAAACCAATAACCCAGGTACATGCCCTTGACCAGGAATTGAACCCATTACCCTCTGGTGCAAGGGCTGACACTCTAACTGACCCACACGGGCCAGGGCTGTATGAATTTTAGGATGTGTTTTCTATTTCTGCAGAAATGTTATTGGGATTTTGATAGGGATTGCATTGGATTTGTAGATTGTTTAGCATAGTGCTGACATCTTAATATTAAGTCTTCCAATCCGTGAACACGATGTCTTTCCATTTATTTGACTTTCACTTCTTTCAGCCACGTTTTGTCATTTTCTGTGTGTCTTCCACCTCCTTGCTTAAATGGTCCTAAGTATCTTCTTGTTTTGATGTTACTGTCTGTACCAGATTGGTTTGTTTTGTTGTTGTTTTTTTAATCCTCACCCGAGGATATTTTTGCATTTATCTTCAGATAGAGCAGGAGGGAGAGAGGGAGGAAGAGAGAGAGAGAAACATCGATGTGAGAGAGACACATCGAGTGGCTGCCACCCACACGACCCCAGCCGGGGCCAGAGACATACTGCAACCAAGGTACGTGCCCTTAGCAGGAACCGAACCCGGGACTCTCTGGTCCGTGGCCCGATGCTCTAACCGCTGAGCCAAACCGGCCAGGGCCCAGATTGGTTTTTAATTTCCTTTTTTGGATTATTCATTGCAAGTGTATAGAAATACAACTGGTTCTTGTGTGTTGATTTTGTATCCAGCAAATTTGCTGATTCATTAACTGTAACAGTTTTTAAATGGAATATTTAGTGGTTTCTGCATATAAGATCCTGCCATCTGCAAACAGATAAATTTACTTCTTCCTTTCCAGGTTAGATTCCTTTTATTTCTCTCTCTCTCTTTCTCTCCCTCTCTCTCTTTTTGCCTTGTTGCTCTGGCTAGAAATTTCAGTACTGTTCTGAACAGAAATGGCAAAAAGAGGTTGTCCCTGATCTTAGAGGAAAAGCTTTCCTTCAGTCTGTCACCACGGACTGTGACGTTAGCTGTGGATATTGCGTACACAGCCTTTATCATCTTGGGGAGGTTCCCTTCTAGTCCTAGTTTGTTGAGCGTTTTATCATGAAAGCAAGTTGAGTTTCCCAGATGCCTTTTCTGCGTGATCTGAGGTGATGGTGTGTTTTCCCTGGCTCTTCCAACGTGTGCATCACCCTGACTGGTCGCTGTTTGATCACATCCTCGCTCTCTGGGAAAAGCTCCCCTTGGTTGTGGTGCACAATCCTTTTAACACTTTGCTGCTGTGTTCAGTTTGCTAGTATTTTGTTGAGGATTTTTACATCTCTCTTCATAAGGGGTGTTAGTCTTCAATGTGCTGTTCCTGTGGTCCTCTTGTTACGGTTCAGATAGAGGTGCGCTTGTCTGCCAGGTGGAAGCTGTCTCTGATAAATGGGAAGAGGACAGCAGAAACCAGGGTGGAGGGCTATCCGACTCTGGCCCCCGAGTGCTGATTGGCTGTGTGACGTCGCTGATGAAGGGTGCTGGCTACATCAATCAGACCACGTACTTCTCTCTGAAGAGTGTTTGTGAAGGTAAGCTGGATGGGTTTCTGCTTCACATTTAAAAGTGGGTTTTTCCATTTGTATATCTTAGATTTGCAGTGGTCACACGCATCCTCGAGAGGGTTAAACCAGGGCATGTTCTGTGTGGAGAGGGTGCGGGACTGGACGTGGAGTGCAGTCGCTCGTTTCTGGGTGACTGTCCCTTTCACGTAATTGCTGTTGCCCAGACATACCAAGGTGCTGCTGTTTTTAAAGCACTTTCCATGTTTTAAACAGGGCTAGGGGCTCACCTTGTACCTTCCCAAGAATATGTATCCATTTTTAATTGCATTGTTTTCAGCTGATCTAAGATTTTCTTTTCATGCGTAAAGAAATTATTTGTCAGTGCCTTTATTGAGTTTAGCTCAACAGCTGTTCCCATGTGCCCGCTGCGCAGTGGTGGGCGGTGGGGGCCAAGGTGAAGAAACCTAGCTCTTCCTCCCAAGGAGAAACGGACTGTCCCTACCTGGAACCGAGCAGGAATGGGCAAAGCTGCTTGGGGAGGTGCTTTCTGAGCTGAGTTCCAGCCACAGGCCCTGCAGGCCACATGCTGAGAAGTAGCTGTGGGACTTCTCCACCGGGACAGGAGGCCACCAGCTCACCCCACCAGGAAGCATGAGTGTTACTTTCATGGGCAAAAGCTGGGATCAACCTTGACTGCTAACCCTGGGAGTCCCCAAAATGAAACTGACAGGTGACTGACTGGGCGTTTGAAATCTCTGTGCTGTCAGAACTGCTCTGGAAAGATTGACGCTGTGATGGCTCAGCTCCAGAGGGAGCTCTAGGTCCCGGTAATCATGCCAACAGCAGCCGAGCCCAGGCTGGGACATGGTTCACGCTGCAGGTGCCTCCTGGCGGGTACGGAAGATAACGGTCACCTGAGGACTGGCCCCTGAACACAGGTGGCAGGATGGGACCCGGCACACTCAGTCCTCGCACGCTGAGCATCACGCTGTTAATGTGGTCACAGAGCCTGGTGACTGTGCAGAAGGAACATTGTTGAAAGAGTCATGACAGATCCGCAGTGGACTGCGTGTTAGAGCTGTGGGCCCTGCACTGTCTCAGCCTCGTCTCCGAGATGGTGGTGGTGTGAATGCAGCCACAGACCACGCCCATCGGGCTCATTCCCTTGAACAGGCGGCAGGTTGCTCTGCTGACCTCTGCCTTCAAGTGGGAACAGGAAGAATTAGGGCAGATTTTTCATTTACTAAGGGAGCGTGAGATTGCAGTTGCCTTACTGGGGCCTCACTCCAGCCAGGAGCTGCTGGGAGCGCTGGCTCTCGTGAATGGGCAGGTGGACGGGCAGCACGCAGTGTTCTCTGCCCAGGGCACTGCTGGGGCACTGTGGTAGGACGGTGAGGCCTGACTGCCCTGAGGGCGGAGCAGACCCGGGGCTCTTCGGGAAGGAGCCAGGTGGCGTGCACTTCTGCCCTACACAAGCCTTCGGGGTGACTGGGTGAGGTCTGGCTCGGTCGGCCAACAGGGGTGAGCACCAACCAACTTTAGGAAGGGGTGTGGCCGGGGAGCCTGTGAATGCTGAACAGCAAGTGGGTCCCCTCAGTGTCAGACCGCTGAGGCGGTGGTGGCCGTCAGTCCAGTTTCGTGGATGAGATGTTTAAGGTCTGGGCCCACAAAGGACACCCGTGGGACCCTGAGCAGCAGCGGCTCCGCTGTCTCACGGGAACCCCTGTGAACCCAACCGTCTTGGCCAAGGCGCTCCGGAGCTGGGCGTGCAGCCCGCAGCAGGCTTTCTCGTGCTCAGTGCTGCGACATTGGAGGCTGGTTGTTCTCTGTTGTGGGGCTACCCTCACCCCACCCCGTGGTGTGACAGTGCAGGGTGTCCCCAGACGCTGCCCCCCGGCCCTGGAGGGTCAGCATGGCCCTGGCAGGGCCCACTGGCCCAGGGTGGGGTCAGGTCTGAGTGCAGGGTCCTGCTCTTCCCTCCACGGGCGGGGCACACACTGACAGCCCTGTAGCACCCGTGCGTCCTGAGTGCACAGCCTGGCTCATGGGTCTGATCATTTCTTTATTCAAACTAAGCTGGTTTATGTACCCACTTGTGAGATGAAGAGGAAGTTCCATGGATCCTTCCTGAGACCATCCACGATGCCCAAGAGCCCGGCGCCACATGTAGTCCCCGGCCCTGCCCTGGTCAGGGTGCCTCATAGTGACCAGTCTGCTCATTCCAGTCTTCATATGCCGCGTCGCTGAGGTCCTCAGCTGGTCGCTCTGAAAGCCGCTGCCCAACCTCTGACTCTTCCTTTCTTAGTTGAATCCCAGGCCTCTCACGCCCACCGCCAGACTCCCAGTGGCTGAGCTCTTTACCTCTGGAACTAGGCAGTCTCCTGACTCCGGGCCTGCCCTGTGTGGACCTCCTGGCCTTGACCTCTGGCTTGTGCTTGGGATTAGCCCACAGAAAGTGCCAGCAGATTGGTGGGAGGGGGTATTGAGGTGGGGTGGGCGCTGCCCCATGCCCTGATGGCAGCCCCTCCTCTCCCACAGCCGAGCCAGGGCAACCAGGCAGCATCCAGACTGGTGCCCAGCTCAAGGGAAGATGGGTGTTGGACCTAATTAAAATAAAGTCAGGCCCTGGCCGGTTTGGCTCAGCGGTTAGAGCAGTGGTTCTCAACCTTCCTAATACCGGAACCCTTTAATACAGTTCCTCATGTTGTGGTGACCCCCAACCATAAGATTATTTTCGTTGCTACTTCATAA